>OY757915.1:80092411-80132411 GCA_963585895.1 Sepioteuthis lessoniana
AAGGATTTGGTGGGTGTAATATCTTAACTAACAAAAGGGAAATAACCTCTGATGCCACAGGGGTTACAGCCCCTATTACATCCAGGGGATTTGGTCAATAAAGGAATATACCAGGCATAGCAGCAGATGTTCGTTTTTCCTCTGTCTTTAACCATCATCCATCTTATCGATTTATCTTGGTAATTGTCCATACCTAGCAAGTATCCATTACCTCAGACATAGAGACTTTACAGTGGGGTATGTGAAAGTGAATTGGAACCCCCTTTGCCAGCGTCGGAGATCAGTCTAGCCCCAAATTAACCCCCACATTATTTGTCAGTTACCATATGCCCGAAAAAGGAGTCTTGACTTGGACTTATTTTGCGGGGGATCAAGTACCAGACTGCCCCCGACGTCACATGTGCATAAAATAAACTCTCGTCCTGAGGTACTTATTTATGCAATAAGCAACAAGACTATGAGAAAACTGAATTCAAGCCGGCTGTATTTATCTTTTAAATTGGCCTTATATGGCGTCCTGCTCGTAGCGGAGGGATTGGGTAATTACTTGAAGATAGTTCTGATAGAAGAGTTATTTGTATTCAATGTTTAGAAGCGGAGAGTTTTATTGCTTAACCTCCAGTTGAATTGAATACCCTCCGATGTCAAACAAATATAGTCTATGTCACAATTAGTCTTTATGGGGTAATTGAAGTGTAACTCCCTATACCAATTTCCCTGGAAGAGAGATGGGTCGTTGTGGTTCCCATGAGTGGCTAGCCAGATTAGCCAGCGACCTTTTTCTTTCGGGTTGGTTAAAGGAGCAAGGCTACTCTACCAGACAAACAACTTAGGAAGAACTTGAAGGGCTAATACGCGAAGTTATGTCTTCTCTACCACAAGAGTTCCTATGGAAACTAGTTGATGCCTCCATTAGATTTTAAATAAAACTCCATACTCTCCCACGAGACCGAAAGGACGAGGAAAGGAAGGTCACAGAGATCTGTCGGCATGAGAGGGCAGAAGAGAAAAGGACACAGTCAGACAAAGGAGAGCTGAAGAAGACAGTTGACAGAGATGAAAGCAGTCAAGAGAAGAAGTCATTCAGCAGAAGGGAGCAGAAGGACACAATCAGCAGAAGGGAGCAGCAGAGACCAGTCGACAGAACGAGACAGTCGACAGAGATGAAAGCAGAGTAGGGAAGATAAGGCAGCATTGCTGGTGGCTTTGTGAGAGTTTTCGCTCGAGTATACGCTCGCGTTAGCTCACAGAATGCACAAAAAGTGTCACAGACTCCCCATTTTTGCGCTTGGAGCTGAACCAAGTCCGTTTGTTTGTTCGTTTTTTCTTTTCTTCCACCCTCTCGGTTGTGCTTTGCGTAGCTATAAAGAAATGAGAAATACCCCTGAGCAGAGATGAGAAAAAAAACTCAAGATGATTCTAATGGCCATGAGTGGTTTGAGGGAGCTGAGATAGTGGGGTCAGCCGGCAGGTATTGGCACAATGGTCTACGTTTTCTTCTCATATTCGTTTTTGTAAAAATTATTATTAGGAAATAAATCATAAGAATTTTAAAATTAGGAATTACTTTGCAATCACCCGATATATATTAGTTATTTTGAGTCCATTGCTGAAAAAAAGCCTTTCGTAATTTGTTCTATGACCAACCTTACTGTGTTTAGTCAACCCGACTATTTACCGATTGCTGGAGGGAGAACAGATAGATTCATGCCTTTCTCAAGGGCATTAGCATGAAATGAACGCAGACATCTTCATCCAGGATTTGAACTCGAGTCACCGATTCTTTTTCCTATGATTTATTTTATTGTAATGAATCCTCATGTCATTGATGAGAAGAATAGTCTTCCTTCTTTCATTTTATCAATAACACCGATCTCTTACAATAAAATCAATTTTTATAGATGTTTTTGGCATTTTCTTGTTAGATATCGTTTTTTCGTCAAATTTCAAATTTTTTCGACGCCACATTTGTATCAAATATAATTTGTTAACTTCAATAAGAGAACACTATTATAACATGTAGTTTAATATATAGGGTGTCTCACTATACATATGATTCATGTGATAGCTTATAACTCTACTAATAATAATGTTGTTCTTTTTTGTTTCAGATTTGAAAATAGCATACTAGAACTATAAATCCTTGATCACAATGCCTTAGACTTGAGAGGAAAAATATTTTGCGTCACTATTTATTTAGAGACAAAATCATTCAAAATTGTCTCAAAATAGATGCTCATATGATAATAATTTATTACTGAGACTAGTAACTCAAAAAAGATTGTATATCCTCGAAGCTGATATTAAAACAATTAAAAAAAAACATTGATTTGATGTCTCTAGCTTAAAGAATGCATTTTTTTACAGGACGTGTTCCAAATGACTGCCATTGTGCTTGTTTCAGTAATAAATCATTATCATACTAATGGGTTGCATCTATTTTGAGACACCGTGAATTTTTTTAAGATAACACACACACACACACACACACATTATGTATATATGTATTATTAAAATTTACGCTGAAACGGTCTAAATCAGTCAAATAGTGTTCTGTGGACAAGAATGTAGAGCAATGTCACACTCATCATCATCATGTCGTGCCGCTAGCACGGATATCCCTGACCCTCTCTCGCCACTTCTCCCTATCGTTCATCGCCTCCGGCAGGTCTTCAGGGTTACATCCCGTATCCTCACATAGCTGCTGTATGTATGTTCGAGCTGGTTGTCCCGCTTTTGCTCGGCCATATGTGGCGGTCCATGGGAGTACAACACTCATGAGCTCATCCCTGCTTCTCCAGCAGTGTCCTGCATGTCTGGTTCGTCTAACTTGGATAGTTTTCGTGATAGGAGGCAGGTGGCTGTATAGTTTGTGCCTTGTTGGGTGTTGCCGCCAGGACTTGTTCAATGTCACAATAGTTCAATTATAAAATGAATTTTTTAAACAAGTTAAAAATCTACCACTCTGAGTTTCCCGTTTCCGATCTTGAGATGAGCTTTTATCCACATGTATGAAATTCCGACTACAAGCTCACCTTGGGTTCTTTAACCTTGGTTATGTAACCAGTAGGAGTAGGAAAACTCTGAATTCAAACCTGTTAAACTCCACTTAAAAAAATTACCCGTCCGCACTGAGGGGTAGGTAAATACAGACTACAAGCTCACCTAAAGATTGGTCACTTGAATCTTAGAGTTGTGAGTTTTTACCCTGATATATATATATATATATACTTACTAACTTACTGACTAAAAGCACTTACAGTGACAGGCAAAAAGAAAAAAAAACAGCCAGAATTCGGAGACAAAAATATATCACGAATCACTATCAGGGGAAAAAAGGGGGAAAAAAGTTATCTGGGGAAAAAAAGGAAATGGCCAACCTAGTCACATCAATTGAAAAAAATCAAGAGATACGCAATCGGTTGGTCAAAAGAAAAAAAACACCGTAATATATATATATATATATATATATATATATATATATATATATATATATATATATATATATATATATATAATTTAAACGATTAAAATAACTGACTGGCTATTTAGAAAAGCTAAAAGAGAACAGTATAAAAGGGATAAAATTGCCTCAAAAGGTTTCACGCTTTGAAATGATCCCGAGGCAATAAAATATTCTAACAGTATTTACCCATATTATATATGGGTTAAAATATGGCGATTATTAAAAAAATAAAACACTTTGAGCTGAAAATTATTCGTATTTAAAGAGTATTTTATTTGCTTTTGTTGTTTATTAACTACGAATTTCTGCCATATTTACATCGAGCGTGTCCTAAATAAGACGCCTCAGGTTCAATCGGAGGTCCCAGATACAATAAAACAACATTTACAAAAATCATACATATTATGGATAGATATTTAATTCTATTATTTTCCAGACATCTGTAGATAGTATTAACCAAATTCTTTTTTTTAATGAGTTTCTAAATCTTTTATTAGTACTGGCAACTGTTGAGATTAAATGAATTCCCTCTAAATGCGCTGCCTCACAGTGACATAGAGAGCCGAGGTGTATATAGAGGGAGATAGAGAATCATCTGTAATGATTACCAAAATAGTGCGTTACTGACGGTAGCCGTGAGGCGGACACCCTTTAAAAGCAAGGTGGACACTAAGACACTGGAAGTGAAACAAATCCCACTAAAAAATTCGTCTGAGCCAGACTTCCTGGTACAGTTTAAACTCTTTCTAGGCATGATTCTGGCAATTCTTGGAAGTTTAGTTAAAATCGGAATAAAAATGGCGGACCATTAGCCATACGGACGGATGGGTACTTGGTTTCGTTTAGTTTCTTTGTTTAATGACATATCAACTTTCGCGGGTTATTTAAGCTATCCTTTTAGAAGAACATTAATATTATTATTTAAGCCATAGGAGAGCGAATAATAGGGTTCGTACACCTTTTCCAAGGGTATTAGTCCGAAAGTAAATATAACAGCGCGACCAGAGTTCGAACTCGCTGACTACGTTGTTGTAGTCCAGCACGTCACCTACTATACCCCGAGGACTGTCTCCTGGTGTTTGGTGAATTATAATACGACCATATTTAATTGCCTGAAGATCGCTGCAGAGCATGAAATTCTGAGTGATTTTCTATCATCGGTCAGAGTGCCAGGTATCTACGATAGCAGGGATCTTCAAAATATCAGTTGAAAACAGTTGGATGCCAGGAAATAATTTCCATTCAACGAATGGATTTGCTATATCAACTGTTCATTTTTCAACATAATTCTTAAAAACTTCCTAAAAAAATAGTTTTCTTCTGAAGATGACCTAAGGTCGAAATTAGTTAAGAACAATCAAAAGATAAATGACACAAAAATATTCTGATTTGTCTTAACACTTTTGTTTCTTATATATATATATATATATATGTGTGTGTGTGTGTGTGTGTGTGTGTGTGTGTGTGTGTGTGTGTGTGTGTGTGTGTAAAAGAAACAAAAGTAAAACAAACAAGACATGCGGGGCACAACTCGAGAAGTAACGACGAACTCATAAATTACGTTCTCTTATGAACTCCGACACATGGACGTGCCAATGTTGGCCGACCAGCAAAGACATACATCAGATCTGTGCGAACACTGTATGCAGTCTAGAGGACTTGCCAGTGACAACAAATGATAAGGACTGAATACAGTCTAGAAAACCAACTAGGAGCAACAGACTTTAGGAATAAATGGCGAGAGTGTGTCAGGGAACTCCATGTTGTCAGTTCGACTTATTGATTTATGTGTGTGTGTGTGTGTGTGTGCATATATATATATATATATATATATATATATATATATATATATATATATATACAGAGGCAGAGAAAGAGAAAGAAATAGACAGACGGACAGTCAAACAGGCAGAGACAAACAGTGACAGAGAAATAATCTTGATAAAATTGTGATTTCAAAGCAAAGTCGATTTCTGTAAATGAATTTTCAAGTTAACTTCGACCAAAGAAAAAGTTGGCTGTTCCATTTACTGACATTCATACAGTTCTCAGATGTTTTCACCGAGACTATCAATATACGAACACTGAAACCATGTGACAGTCTTGGAGTCAAAGTGACTAAATGTGTCTGAATTCCCGCTAAATAGGCAGAACTCTGGTCAAAATAAATTTAAAAAAAACAGCCTATCTGTTAGATTATTGTTTTTGCATTGAAAAGAAAGAAGTGGAAAAAAAGCAGGCATTTAGAAGCAAGCGGGGTTATTTTCTCCCCTCAAACACTTGCAATAAGATACAGCAAAGAATTCAAAGCCCAATGGTCCCGATGTCACATGTTGAGTTGTATTATGTAACATCTTGACTCATAGCACTAACTACAACTGTTTATTCATAAAAAAAAGAATTACTTTGTAAATATCAAAAGTACAAAGCAACAAAGAAAGAGTACAAGTTATTTTTCATCATCACTTAAAATTCATCCACGTAATTGGAGTAGATATGTATTTAATAGAGAAATAGTAGATATGTATTTAATAGTAGAAATAGTAGAGAAATAGTAGTTTTCTTCGGTTATTATTGCTATTATTTTAATCATTATTAATAGTAGTAATATTAGTATTAGTAGTTTTCTGTCGTATTACTCAAATCTTATTTGTTTTGCTTTATATCTATGCATTACTAGGTCTAATGGGTAGAGTGTTTGCCAATGGTCCGGGAGACCTGGGTTCAATCCAAGGTCGTGTCATACCAAAGGCTCGAAAAATAGTACTTGATACCGCCTTGCTTAACACTCAACAATATAAGGTACGTATCAAGGGTAAAGTGGAGCAATCCAGGGAAAGGAGTAGCACCCTCCCCTACATCTCGGTGTAGTAGCTATTGAAGAGGGAGCCTTCTGGTCGCCCACGATTACGGTCGCTAACTTTACTTACTTACTTTTACTCTATATATGTGTATGAATGTGTGTATATGTTTGTGTGTGTCTATCTCCTGTTGATTTCGATGTATGAGGACCCAACAGTTCGGTAAGAGCTATCAACAGTTGAACTACCTACCTAGGTGATTTGTTTATAAAGGTGAAGGATTGTGCAGAACCATCCATACTAAGCTAATAACAACAGAATGATGCACCAATGTGTCACAGCTTCTCCTGAGCAGCTCTCCTAGGGTTTTGAATTCAGAATTTTTCTTTCACCAAAACCAGTCGCCCTACCTAAGCTAGAGATCCCAATCTATCAAACTATTTCACCCATAGTTAGTACACATACAAACACACACACTTCTTGTTTTTGTTTTTGTATTTTTCTCCTTTTTCGCTTTGTTATTTTTCTTAAACTTTTAAAATTGACTAAAAGGTTTTCTTTGATTCTTAGATACAAACGGATCACCCCATCTAGATCTGAAAACAATGCTTAATTTTAATTAACTAGAAAAGAACTTGTCAACGAGAAGATTTTGTTATTCTACCAGATCAGCGTAAAGGAAGCTGGATAAATACGTTGACCTTTCCAGATGCTCAAAAAATTAAGGAACAAGAAAGTGACGGTGATGCCAATCATAGTTGGAGCTCCGGGAATATTTTCGAGGAACGTGAAAAAGAGACATTGGGGAACTGAACATTTGAGGAAGAATTGGAAAACTGAAAAGTAGAATTAGTTGCAGCAAGACAAACCCTTGAAGATACTTCCTCCAGGGTACACGACCTTGGCTGGGCCACCTGGCATTCGTGCCAGGTAGAGTATCAATGACAAGCAAAGATTCACATTGTACTAAATCCATAAATTAAGTGAATCTATGACCTGCAAGGTCACCTGTCATACGTGCTGGGAGATTTAGCATAGCATAGTTCACATTGTACCAAGTGATCCTATGACCAACATTGCACAGCATTGCACGAGTCTCGGCACGTGTACGACCTCCTCCAAAATCCCTAATATAAAATGACCTTGTGTCAAGTCCTGGCTGGTGATAGGCATAGTTAAATATCCTAGCAGAGGTTAAAATCTAAAGAGGCTTCTTCCAGAGAGACTTACTCTCGCCATTGTTATTTGATGCCACTCAGTTATATACTTAGGAAACGCACAAAAGGCTTCAAATTCACAAAGTCACAAAAAAAGATAAACCACTTTATATATATAGATGATGTTTTGATATTAGCCAAAAACGATAAAGAACAAACAACCCTAATACAAACAATAACAATATACTGCCAAGATATGGGAATGGAATTTGGCATCAAAAAATGTGCGATGCTGATAATGAAAAAGGAGAAAAGAGAAACAATGGAAGGAGTAGAACTACCAAATAAGGAAAGTATCAGAATACTTAGCGAAAAAGAAAATTACAAATACTTTGGAATATTGGAAGCGGACGTTATCAGAGATGAAAGAAAAAGTAAGAAAAGGAATACCTCAGAACAAGAAAACTTCTCAAAACCAAGTTCTGTAGCACAAATCTTATCAAAGAAATAAACACTTAGGCAGTCCCTCTTGTAAGATACTCTGGATCATTCTTAAAATGTACAAGGAAGGAACTTAAACAAATAGACCAAAGGACAAGAAAATTGATGAAGATGCACAAAGCCATACATCCGAAAGATGACATTGACAGACTTTATGAGTCAAGAAAAGAAGGAGGAAAAGGACTCTCCAGGAAGATAGGAAGAAAAACATCTGTATGGATACTTCAAGCAACAAACTGGTGAGATTGCACGCTAGATAACCTAGACAAGGCTAAGAAAGGGAAACATCAAGAGAGAAAGTGAATTTCTTTTGACAGCAGCACAAAATAAGCCACAAGGGCCAAATTTTATTTAAGCGTAAGTCGATAATACGCAACGAAATTGCAAGTTTAGGTTTAGTGAAGACAGAGATGAGACGATAATCCCATAATAAGCAAATGCAGCAAACTGGAACAAAAAGAATACAAGACTAGGCACGACTGCGTGGGAAAGGTGATCCAATGGGAATTGTGCTGGAAATTGAAATTTAACCATACAACCAAATGGTATATGCTCAAACCAGAACCCGTTCTAGAGAATGAAATGCATAAAAAACTCTGTAAAAATCAAAGAAAGCGAAAAGAGAGACAAGTACTTGGACCTTGCTAGAGAACTAAGAAAGCAGTGGAACGTGAAGGTGACGGTGATACCAATTGTAATTAACGCACCTGGAATGGTCCCCCAGAGCCTTGGAAAGAGGGTTGGAAGGGTTAAAATTAGAGGATGAATCGAGACCATCCAAACTACAGCATTGCTGAGATTGGCCAGAATACTGAGTAGAGTCCTGAAAACCTGAGGAAACATGCTGTTACTCAGGCTCCAATGAAAAAAAACATCAGTTAACAGTGGTGTGAATTAACTCGCAAGGAGTAAAAATATAATTTCATTTTCTTCAAGTGACCAGCTAACTCTCACCCAGAGTCCATGGGCTTGCAACCATGTAATGCAAGTAATCATATATATATATATATATGTGTGTGTGTGTACGAATGAAATAAAGCAATTATATGAATCTATTATATAAAGATACTTACAACTACTTTAAATTGTTTATAATGACAGGCATTTCCTTAAAATGCGTGATGCAGTGGAAGTGAAAGCAATTTTCTGTACTTCGCATATGTTAGGCTGTTCAGGTATGCTGTTAACAAATTCACCGAGTTTCTTTTTTAGTAGTTCCAAATAAATTACGTAAAAAGAAAAGAATTCATGAGATTGAAGCAAAGGAAAAACAAATACTGCAATTTGCATAATTGTATTCAGCATGAAACAGCAGCCATGGACTATTAAATGAATTTTAAAAAAAGCATCAACTATTATTAATAATATATATAGTTAGTTTAGGTTATTTGGTTTAATATCATATCAACCCTTCATGGTTATCTAATGCAAAATCTTCTTTATATTTATATATATATATATATATTACATATGATTTGTAGGTTAATAGTTGGTAAGTTACTATTTTCAAACAAGTAAGAGCTCATTTGTTTGCACACTGTTTAATGGCTTCAAGGTTAGTTTGTTTATGTTTTATGGCATATCAACCCTCGTGAGATATTTGATACCAAATTCTGTTTATACATATACCCGCTCCGAAATTATTAATCTAATCAGCCAGACTTCAATAATTCAAATTTGGTTTGGAAAAAAATATGAAATTTTAAACAATCAATTTAGATTTCAAAATAATTAAAAAATTTTAGGTAATACCAATGTTTTATTGAAGTTAATGAAGTTATTTGATGTATTCTAAAAAATGATATCCGAATTTATTAGGCAGAAACAAGTAATCACATTTTACTTCAATAAAAAGGTTATAAAATCATCAAAAATTGATCAACCCCTATAATAGAACAAATAACAAAACATATGATCGGTCTTTAAATGCTGTATATATTGATATAATGATTTTAACTCAATTAACGATAATTCTAGCACATATCATCTCACTAGCACTTCTTTGTTGCCTTCTGTTAGTCATAGTCACGTACGTCTAAATTCGATTAAATCCACCCTTTGGCCAAACCCATCAGATCCATCAAATATCATAAGAGATTTGTCCGTGAAAATTACTTTAGAAAAGTCAATTTTCATGTATGTCTTGATCCGGTTTTGAGGCTTTAAAGTATTTTCTTTAGTCAAAAGATGATACCGAAATTTTTAACAGATCCTGATATACAAAGTATCCTACACCTTTTGTCCTTCTTGACTCCCTCGATTCCATCCTTTTGAAAGATCTGAGCGCTGGTCAAAAGTGGTTATTTTGCTATAACTTGCTTTAGTTCATCTCAATTTTTTAAAGACTTTTCTTTTACTTCGAGTTCTAAGTCCTATTTTCAACAGCCTTCTTTACTGTTCCATGGTCTCAGAAAAGCTGATTTGATGTCTCTTTCGCAGACATTCCCTCACCGAATGATTTCGTTTTCTGTTTTTTAGCATCCGCCATATCTTTACCCATGTTTTCGACATATATTATGGACAAAAGTAAAAAATAGTTTTTAAAAGATTTCAGAGTTGTTAATCTAATAATAGTTTAATCTGAATTTAGAATTCAGTCAGTCTATTTTCGTAAATGCTAAATATCTCAAAAACTAACCATAAAAATGGCAGAAAATTAAGTTAAATACTTTACTAAGAGTGGAAACGTATGAAAAAAATTTAACAAATATTGATTAAGAACTTTTGGAGTTATTGCGGTCTATTTGGTTTGTTTAAAATACTTAAATGTAAAGAATGAAAATATTTCCAGTTCATTTTGAAACTGAATGATATTTTGCTGTCGGTGGGTTTGTTTTGTTGGTTTTTTTTTGTTGTTTTTTTCGTTTCACATCATTTTTAACAATTCTAATTCTCGATATAATGAAGATAATTATTAAATGTCATTGATAATCCTTTACTTCTTCCTAAATAGCAGTATCAATATCATCATGGACTTCTATTACAACAGGGAATTCAGTGTGTTCATGCTTCATTTAGTCAATTATTAATTTTGATTAGCATTTCCATCATTTTTGTTGCTGTTATATATATATATATATATATATATATATATAACTTGTTTTCATTTTCTTTTTGTTCTATTGCGTTTTTATATTTATTTGTACTTTTTCTTTATTTTAGTCCCCTTGCATCTCATCATTATTTTTTACTAGTTTTTTTTTCACAGTACTTACGTTGTATTTTATCATTAAATTTCACTCATATTTCTTTCATATTAGTTCTGCTGCGTTTTATCATTAATTTTTAACTAATATTTCTTTCGTCTTACTTTTGTTGTGTTTTATCGAACAAAAGAGGTTTCTTTTTTATTTTTTTTTTATTTCTTTCTGGCTGTCTAACGATCGTAGAATGTTGATTTAAGAATTCCTATAAAAGCTAACAGGTTGGTTTGGTTTCCTTGTTTAATAGCATATCAATCTTCAAGGATTATTTAATCTCAAAGTCATCCTTGTAGAAGAACAGCAGTGGTACTATTTAATCAATTAGTGAGGAGATAAGGTGGGTATACCTTTCTCAAGGGTATTGGCCCGAAAGGGAACGTAACAGCACGACTGGGGTTAGAATTCGCTTACTACGAAGTTACCAAAACGGTAACAGAATTTTCCTAGAAATACGAAATATGAAATACGAGTCAAATAATTGACAAGGATTCATATAAAATTTTTATCTAATTCTTCCGCAAGCATACCATTCAGTGTGTGTGTGTGTGGGTGCACGTTTAAATATTACTTTAAATTCTAAGAAAAAATTGAACTACACACTCACATACATACATACATACATACACATGGTGGCGTGATAATTATCAAAATCGAATGTCGATCAGTTCGAATTCATAAGAATTTGTGTTCACTTCTCATTAATGCACTTGGGAGAGACATGAATCCAGTTCTCTCGGAAATCTGTCTAAAGAAAAGGTCTGGATACTGGCGTGACTGAGAAATAAGGGATAAAAATATGCGCGAGTAAGCATTTGGCCAAACTACCACTCCAAGAATCTCTTAGGCGAGCCAGGTTAAAGGCTGTCACACATCTTGTTAACTTTAACATGAACCAAACGCAATCATATACACACATATATAAATCATTTTTTAGGCTAGAAGAAATTTACCATAAAACTAGACCCATAGTACTCAATGAAGATTAAAATGTCAGTATTTTAATATTTGATATATATATATACAAATAGATCTATCTTGAATATTGATCACTGTTACGGAAAAAACCGCCAGACATAAAAGACAACTTATTTTGTTACCAAAAATAAAATTGCATGAATATATAGCGTTTTGTTTAGATGTTGCAGAAGGCCGTATGAATGAACTCACACGAGAAAGCTGGCAAATACGAGCTTTCTTTCATTACACCACCCGAATTTTCCAAATTACATAAGTGTATATGTGTACTTATTTTTTAACTACTATGTATTCATATTTTTGTTAACCCTTTTTCGGTGCTGTATTATTTCCTAATAAATAATACATGATTGGATCCTATAACGTTCCATAAGAAATAACAAAATACTGATATCTTTGATTAGGAAGAAAATTGACTTTTCATTATATATATATATATATATATATATATATATATATATATATATATATATATATGTGTGTGTGTGTGTGTGTGTGTGTGTGTGTGTGTGTGTGTGTGTGTGTGTGTTCCTATCCCACACTCACGCGCCGATTTACGAAACGCAAAATTTAGAAACTAATTACACATTAAACAGTTGACTGTTTCGTTCTAAATGATTGAAGGTTGCGACATACCGACAGATTTACGTGATGCAAATTCATGTAGGATTACGTATTTGAAATATTGACTCTTTTCTTCGAGATCATAGATGATGGTAACGCATACAGATTTACTAAACAAATTTATGATATAATGATTGAATAATAAAGAATACAACATTACCTTCTCTAAAGCGCACGGTGAAATCAGATAAAATTTTACTGTAATTGTTAATGGTTATCATATTTATTGCTTGCTGACGTCACCTAAGATAACTCCCGACAAAGTTAACCCTTCAGAAAGCACTTATACATAAAAGGAAGATTAATATTACTAGCTGTAAACCCCTCCTACGGTCAGGATCTAAGCTAGTTCCTACAAAAATATAATCTCTGGCCTCAAAAAGAGATCATGATTTTTAACCAAGGGTTTATTGAATAAATAAATAAATATGAAGGCACGATGACGTAATGGTTATCGTCAGAGTAAAATATCTACTTTATGTGGTTAAACAAAAAGATAAAGATTCGATTTAGCAAGCCTGAAAGACACAAAAGGTCCAACTTAACAGTGTACTCAATCGAATCCCTCGTTTCTAGATTATTTTTATCGCAGTAGCATTAAAATACTCTCAAATAATTAAACACTTTCTAATCCAATTTGAAACTTAATGATAATTTTGTGGGGTCTGTGCTAGTTTTAAGAGTGTAATAAAAGTAATGATTAATCTCAGAAATTCAAACCACATTTATCAAACCAACATAAATGATAATTTATCCGAAGAACATAGAGAAAAATAAATTTCAATTATTCCTAAAAAATTTCTGATAATCGTTAAAAAAATTTTTTTTAGAGATTATCATGAAATTGACGAGAAATGAAGGTGAAAAATGAATATATGTTGCATAAAATTAACGCCTTCTCTGTCATTAGGTTACGAACCAATTGATCTTCGGACGTTCGAGGAGTTGCTAAAAAATTTTCGACCTTATCAAGAAATGAATGGCCTACCGCTATGAAGTGTTTATGATATTCTACATTATTCAGCAATCCAGCACCCTTAGCAAATCATTTCTAAAGTTTCCTTACCGTTTCCAAAAAGCAATGATATTTTTTTATTACCTCCTTGAGTGGATATCATCACTTTATTATATAAATCGCTCATCTGTACATACGTTTTCATTTCGCACTATTTGCTGAGGCTTTAGAATACCCCGACTACACCTCTGCAGAGGGATAAGACTACCCACGCAACGAATGTCCTGGGTAGGAGACTAAAGGGCAATTGATAGTGAGGCTCCAGTGCTGGAGCTTTGGGGAATGTGGAGTACCCATTTATTGTCATTACTTCTAGGTCCACTCTGATCTGGAGTGGTAGTACCTATTAAAAGTACGATCTATGGATCAAATAGAACTATTTAATTATTTACTGTGCTTGAAATGATTTAACTCCGTGCAAATAATTGAATAATATTGAATATAATTATCAGTACTAGATAGCAATACTTGAAACTGTGTACAAGAAAATAAATAATTTTGAATAGAATTATTAGTGTTACATAGCAATACTTGAAACATTTTACTGTCCTGCATATGACATTAAACTGCATCTGATGTTGGGGCTCCAGACCTGGAATTTAGGGAATGTGGAATACTCCTTCATTACGATTACTTTTAGGTCTACTCTGGCCCGGAGTGCTCGTACCCATGAGTGTTCTTTCTATGGATCAGATAGAGCTGTATGATTTTTTGCAAAAGATTATTATCATTATTGTTAGAGATTTAAAATCTTGAGTCCGTGTGCACGTTGTTCGGATTAGATGTTATTACTTGATAAATAGAAATACTAATGTTAAAAAGCAATACTTGAAACCATCTGTGTGAAACATATGAGCTATTACTTATTTTAAAATAAATCCACTTACAAATCATATATATATATATATATGATTTGTAAATGAATAATCTGTAGGTAACTTTATTTTTAAATGAGTTATATATATATATATGTGTGTGTGTGTGTGTGTGTGTGTAAACAAGATTTGGCATTAAATTACCTATAACTATTGATGTGCCATAAAACACAACCTAACCAAACGTTTTCATTTCAATTCTTTCGCTCCGATACTTTTGGTTTGATCGGTTTAATCGGTTGGTCCTCAGGGTTTAGGTGGGTGGCTACTTCAGAAGAAATAAGCACTTAATTGCCTTGTATTCTATTTAATAACAATCATTTGTAAGCACAGCTATTCCAATACAATGCTAGTAATTTTAAACTGAGCTATTTGACCACTGATGGGACTAACAGGTATTAACTCTCCGGATCAGGGTGAGCCTGGGATTAATAACAATAAAGAACACGAGAAGTGCAACCTCACCGCTGGATGCCCTTTAGTATAATACCTAGGATGATATTTAAATTTGTTTTCATGAATCCTACCCATCATTCAGTTCATGCTGATTTCGTTCACACTGGCAACAATCTACTTTCGTTCAATAATGTCACTGAAAAACCAACTATCGTACCAAATGCATCAATCAGACTCTGTAATTTCTCCTCTGTTGCCTATCAGTCTGACAAACGACGGAAAGAGGAAACGTTTATTCTATCTGTACGTTTTCATTATCATCAAGGCGTGCTGACAGCACGGATTCCGAAACTCTCTCGAAATCCGTCCCTATCAGCCATCGCCCTTGGCTAGTCCTCTTGATGGCATCTACTGTCTGCACTGAACTGATGAATGTAAGTTTTTGCAGTTCACCCATCACTTATGTGTCCATATGTAGGAGTCCATAGGAAAACGTAGTTCATGAGTTCGTCCTTACATCTCCAGCAGTGGCCAGCATCTCTTGGATGGTTTGTGAGATGAAAAGCAAGTGGTCGTACAGCTGCTGTTTTGTTGGGTTCTTTTTCCGGGATTTGCTCAAAATAACATGCAGCATCCTTGCATAGTTTCCATTAAAGTTTTTCTTTAAAATTTTCCATAAAGTCCAACTGGTGCAACCATACAGTAATACTCATACATCCACGGCATGGATGAATACCTGTTTTATTTTATCAGAGAGATAAGATTTTCACATGATCGTGAACCTGTTAATAGCAGCTCATATTTTACTAATGTGAATGTTAACATCACTTTCAGTAGATGAGATATTGCTACCAATGTACATGAAAATTTCAGTGGTTTGCCATTTAATGAGGAGATGGCACCATTTGGAGTAGAACACATGAATTCTATATATTTGATTTCGCGTAGACACTAATGTCTCTTGCTGCCTGCTCAAGAGTATGCAATAGAGATAAGACTTGAACAGAGGTATTTGCAAAAAAGTGCTAGATCATCTACGTAGTCTGCATCAGCAGTCACCAATTGGTCTGGTAGACAATATCTGGTTGTTCTGAATTAGGCGTCTTCCGCCAACATAGAAGATACCTTTTGGGATTTCTCCTTCCGCAAAGCTGCGATTTCTTTTCTTTTCGAGACAAAACCTGAAAAAGTTATCCTCTTAAAGTCACCAATGAATCCGAGACACACGGCTCTGTCTCACCTCATTACGAATATCCTCAACTCACCTGGTACAACTAAATGGACTAAGTTTTGTCTTGTTACTCCTTAGAGCCTCGGCTTTGTCAGTAAGTGACGACCATCACCACTAAGAATGCAGTGCTTCTTTTATATAATCACTTTATTGTCGGGGTTTAGAATACGCTCACTATATTCCCTGTCGAGAGTCAGACCACTATCCCATAAAGGTTTACTTAGTAAGAAACTAAACTGCATCTGATGGTGAATATCTTGTTCTGGAGATTTAGAGAGTGTGGACTACTCCTTCATTGCCATAATTCCCATGTCCACTCTGACCCGGATTAGTAGTACCCGTTATGATCCGACCTATTGGTCAAATAGATATGGTCAAAAATTATTTGTATTCGATAGGAATACTTGATACCATTTAAATGTAAATTATTTGCATTAAGAATAGTTACTCGAATTTATAATTGTTTTCTAAGTATTATAACTATTATTAGTTACTTGAAAACATATACGCAAACAAACGACAATTATTGAAGAGAAACCGTATAATTATTCGTATTATATAAGAATACTTGAAACCATAGAACCATGTGCAAATTATTTGTATTTGATAGGAATACTTAACACAGGGTGAGTCAAAATTATGTTAACGATTTTAAAGAAATATTTCTTTACAACTCCAACGGTGACTGCAAATGCTTGTTCATAAATGCTGCAAGAGTTTGCCAGGGTATTTTCAATAGGATGCTGTACCGCCTCATTTTTCCCGTACGGTTTGCGCTTGTCTCGACCAAATTTTCCTAAATCGTTGGATAGATTGTGGCAGACAGTTGGCATGGCCACTGCACTCACCTGATTTGACACCCTGTGACTTCTGGTTTTGGAGTATGATAAAGGATCGCGTGTATAACAAAAAAGTTAGAAACATCGAAGAACTCAAGGACATAATAAAAGGTGTAATATCAAACAAATGTGTGTCACGGCACAAAATTGTAATGTTGGTCACTGGTTTTTGTGCATCAATTGTGCTGGTGGACAGGTGGGGACTGTTCAGTAAACTCTGAATAAATGATTCTTCTCGCACTAGTGTTAACATGATTTTGACCTGTATATTATAACCGTGCGCAAAAAAAACTCTTAAGAAACAACAACACAAAAAATTAAGTATGAGCGTCAAATGAACGCAATGTCCTAACTTCTTCGAATAAAATAAACCTAGACAAATTGACATTTGAAATCAATCAATCAATTAATCAAATCCTAATATATAATGAAATACGGAGCACCCTCTCATTGCCATCACTCCCAGGTCCACTCTGGCCCGAGGTTGTACCACCTGATAGGGTCTTATCTAAGGGGTCAAATAGAACCAAACTGCGTACTCATGCCTTCAAAACTGTACTTACGCTAAACTGAATTGTTTGAAATAGAACTGTTTTGACATTTAACTGTGTGTGGACAAAAGCTATCGTTATATTAAGCAGGATTGTTTGAATTAGAACTGTTAGACTAAACTGAATAGCTTGAAATAGAAATGTTTTTGACAATAAAACTGTGTACTCATGTTAAACTGAATTGTTTGAAATAGAACTGATTATTTGTATAAAAATGGATTTGGCGTTAAATAACCAACAAAAGTTGATATGCCATAAAACTCAAACAACCAACCAACAACTTAATATATAACGAAATATTGCCGAAGTCCTTTTTTCCCTCCAGTGGATTGTAAATTTGACGCATTCAGTCGACGAACCTAAAAACCCAAGATGACAAGGTGGATGAATTAAGACAAAAGAAATAAGTCGAAACCAAACTCGTGGTTTATTATACGTACAGCTGCCCAAGCTGTCATGTAGAGTTACTGCTTATAAGCATCCTCAGATTTCGAGAGACCAGAAATCTAAAAATCGGCTCTTGACGATGAACTCCAGGTCTCTAGTAAAGACGTCAAGGCTTCCATAGTGTCTTTTGCTCATAGTAGCAGTGGTGGTGCGTCCTTAACATATGCAGAATCTTATTTCACCTGTCACTGCAGAGGTCAGTTCCCAACTTTTATCGGCCTTCACCCGACTCTCCAATACTCTTCTATGCGGTGAGATAATCTTTTTAAGCACCACTTGTTGATGTCTGCAAACCTGACTACCGTACGCAAGAAGAATGAGGCTATCTGCCCTGTCACTGTGGGTCACGTCTTTTAAGTTTATTGTATCTACAAAGAGAATGCTAGAGACTTGGTATATAGCATGTATTGGCGCATTACACAAAACTCAAAACTATATATTGCAACTGTATTGAAGCTATAAGTTCCTCGCTTTGGTGATCATCAAGTAATACTACATTCTGAAAATCTTCGAATATTACAAGAGACCAATACATGAAAGACATGGAATATAAAATGAAATCAGATTCACATTATGAACCCCCATATCCCCCAGCATCCTGCTCCAAAATCTGCGAAGTATTTAGAACAAAAATCTTAAAAATATAATACTATTTATAGTATACTAAAAAACTTAGAATTTTTTAAATTTATTCTACTTATATTTATTTTTCTTTTGTATATAATCATTTTAAAAGATATTTAAAATTTATGTTCATATATTTACTTACCTCATACCGATAGCTACTTGGATTTTGCAAGAAATCTTTACCGCTCAATTAATTTGGTAATTCTTTTCAATAAAATGGAAAAATTAGACCGTGCCAATGATTATATACAGAGAGATATATATAAGAAGGGGTTGCTCGTGAGAAGAAGAAGAAGAAGAAGAAGAAGAAGAAGAAGAAGAAGAAGAAGAAGAAGAACAACAACAACAACAACAACAACAACAACAACAACATAAATGGAGTACAACACTAAGAACAACTGCGTGGGAAAGGTGATCCCCAAGGAATTGTGCAAAAGATTGAAATTTGACCATACTACCAAATGGTATATGCACGAACCAGAATCCGTCCAAATCGCACAAAATTCTTCGGGAACTTAGTGTTGATTAACAAGAAAAACCGAACTTGTCTCTCGGATCTTGCCGTTTCAGCCGACCACAGAATAGAAATAAAAGAAAGCGAAAAGATAAACAAATACTTGGACTTCGCTGGAGAACTAAAAAAAAAAGTTTGGAACATGAAGATGACGGTGGTACGAGATATATACTAGGTGTGTTTAAAACAGTCCCCAGGGAGTAATAATAATGATAATAATAATAATAGTAGTAGTAGTAAAGTGAATTTCACCGTTCCAGAAGAGTGAAAATAAAAGAAAGTAAAAAGATTAGCAAATGCTTAGACCTTGCTAGAAAACACAAAAAAATGTGGAACATCCCGGTGACAGTGATAATTGTAATTGGAATGCTTGGAATGGTACCCAAAGGAATGGAAAGGCAACTGGAAAAATTGAAAATCGGAGGAAGAATAGAAACCATTCAGACTACAGCATTTTTGAGATCGACCAGAATACTCAGAAAAGTCTTGAAGACCTGAGGAAATTTACTGTTATTCAGACTCAAGTGAAAGATCAAAATTGGTGGGGAAAATGCGCAAGGAGTGAAATTATGATAATAATGATGATAATAATAATAATAATAATAATAGAACTACCTAGACCTTGCTAGAAGGCTGAAAATTAACGTGTGAAAGTGACGGTGATACCAATTGTGATTGGTGTGCTCGGTACAGTCACCAAATATTGGTACAGGGACTGGAGGACTTGGAATTTGAGGATGAGTGAAGACCATCCAAACTACAGCATTATTAAGATCGGCCAGAATAGTGAGAAGACTCCCGGAGACTTGAGGAGATTTGCTGTCACTCAAACTCCAGCAAAAAACCATCAGCTAAGACTTGTGTGAAAAACTCTCAAAAAAAAAGAGAATCTGTAAAATTGTCGACTTTGCGATCCCGGCGGACCACAGAATAAATCTGAAGGAAAGTGAAAAGAAAGATAAGTATCTTGACCTTGCTAGAGAATTGAAAAAGCTGTGGAACATAAAGTAACGATTGTGCCATATTGTGATTGGTGCCTTAGGCACAATAACTAAAGGATTATTAAAAGGCCTGGTGAACTTGGAAGTTGGCGGACAGGTATAGACCATCCAAACGACAGCATTGCTAAGAACGGCCAGAATCCTGAGACGAGTCCTGGAGACTTGAGGAGACTTGCTCAAACTCCAGTGAAAAACCATCAGCTAACACTGATGTGAAAAACTCTAAAGGAGTAAATAATAAAAATGATAATAATAATAATAATAATATTGTCCCGGCTAACCACAGTATAAAGCTGAAAAAAAGCGAAAAGAAAGATAAGTACCTAAACCTTACGAGGGAATTGGAAAAACTGTTGAACATGAAATTGACGATTATACCAATTATAATTAGTGCTCTTGGTACAGTCACCAAAGAATTATTAAAAGGACTGGAGGACTTGGTGGTAAGAAAACGAGTGGAGACCATCTAAGCTACTATGCTATTGAGATCGGTCAGAATACTGAGAAGAGCCCTGGGGACTTGAGGAGACTTGCTGTCACTCAAATTCAGTGAAAGACCATCAGCTAACGCTGACATGAAAAACTCTCAAGGAGTAAAATAATAATAATATTGATAATTTCACACCAGAGAACCTGGACCTGGCTAAGAAAAGGAAACCTTAAGAGAGAAACGGAATCTCTCCTTATAGCAGCACGGGACAACGCCATAAGAACCAATCATATCAAAGCGAGAATAGATAAGACGCAACAATATAGCAAATGTAGGCTATGCAGTGACAGAGATGAAACGATCAATCACATAATAAGCGAATGAAGCAAATTAGCACAGAAGGAGTATAAGGCGAGACACGACTGGGTTGGCAAGGTGATCCACTGGGAGATGTGCAAGAAATTTAAATTTGATCATACAAACAAATGGTATATGCACAACCCAGCATCTGTCCTAGAAAATGACACATAAACTCCTATGGGACTTTAATATACAAATGGATCACCTAATCCCGACCAGAAGACCAGACCTTATAATAATCAACAAAAGAGGAGAATTTGCAAAATTGTCAACTTGGCTATCACGGCGGACCACAGAATAAAACTGAAGGAATATGCAAAGAAGGATAAGTACCTCAACCTTGCTAGAGAATTGAAAAAGGTGTGGAACACAAAAGTGACGATTGTACCAATTGTAATTGGTGCTTTTGGCACAATAATTAAAGGATTATTAAAAGGCCTGGAGAACTTGGAAGTTGGCAGACGGGTAGAGACTATCCAAATGACGGCATTGCTGAGGACGGCCAGAATCCTGAGACGAGTCCTGGAGACTTGAGGAGACATGCTGTCACTCAAAGTCCTTTGAAAAACTATCAGCTAACACTGGTGTGACAAACTCTAAAGGAGTAAATAATAATAATAATAATAATAATAATAATAATAATTAAGGGAATTTGAGAACAAACAAACAAGAATGTATACAGATTTATGAAAGTATTTCATCTTTACGAACAAAAAAAATGTAAATTCCGATCGAAATTGTAGAAACATAAAAAAAAAATTCAGGATTTCGTGCGCTTTCCACTGTGTTCCCAGTCATATTCAAAAAAAGATACAATCTATTTTTATAAGATTTAAACCTTGTTAATTTTCATTGATCACTTTAAATGTTTTCATTCCCTTGTCCACGGATAACAGGTCCCCCAACAAAGGCCTCTTTAATTTATGACTTTGAACACCAAGTATGTATTTATCCAACCTTTCCGCTCTAGCAGAATGCGACATAAGGTCAATTTCTTGAGCAGAGTTTAACAGGTTTGAATTCAAAGTTTTCCTTCTCTTAGACTGATTACCTTACCAATCTGCCCGATTACTTAGCTGAAAGAAGTGATAGATTTATACCTTTCCTGGTAGCATAGGCGAAAAGTAAAACGCAAACAGTATCGTCCAGGATTTGAACTCGGATCGCCGTACGCATTAACTATGACGGTAACCGATGCAGTAAGCCCGCTTTATTCAGCTCGTCAAAGGTGTCAGAGAAGGATGAGAGGATCCTGCACGTGCGAACCAGGTTCATTTCGCGGGCCAACTATATAACACCGTCGATAGCTCACACTATGGTCAAAAGATATAAAGAATACGTTTAATACCATCTGCCGAGATCACCTACGGGAGACATTTCTTCGCTGTTCGCTTTCTGCTAACACTCTGACGCACTCAAAGCTTATTACACTGGGTTAAAATTATAAGCTCCGAATGTGGTTTCCAGCAAGATAATCTTTTGAGTCCTTTGCTCTTTGACAATGTTGCTAAAAGTGCAAGGTCCCCTTTCAACATATCGTACTTTAAGGATCTTAGTGCCCCGATCTTAAAAAAAGTCATGGGTTTTGCTCACTCTGCTTCCAGGTCTTTAAGTTACGGTTGATTGCTCATAAACGTTTGGTTTGGTTTCTTTGTAGGTTGTTTAATGCCAAAGCCATTCTCCTAGAACAGTAGTGGTACTATCGAGCTAGGGAGATAAGGGGGTTCATACCTTTCCTAAGGGTATTTGTCCGAAAATGAACAAAATAGCGCGCCTGGAGTTCGAACTCACTAACTACGATTCAGCAGTCCAGTGCTTTAACCATTACACCACCAAGATATCCCGACCCCACTCATAAAGGTTTGCTTTTTTTGTTCGTTTGTTTGTTTTTTCTATCACAAAATTGCCTAGCACTCCCACGACAGATTTATTGCTTACATTCTACATGGTCTCATCAGAAATGGATCAAGACCTCATTACCTATTCGTTTCGATGGTCTTGTTTAGTTTATTTAGCGGCATATCAATACCCAATGGGTTATTTAAAGCCGAAATTTGATTCTTTTGAAAATGTTTAATTACAATTACAACTATTTATATTTTCAACATCCCATTAAAATTAGTTTTTTAATCACACTTTTTTTGTTTGTCTCTAATTATTATGATTTGTTTGCATACAGTTATATAATATCATATATCTCTATCTATTACTGATAATTCATAAACAATTGTCAAATTTAGTTTGGTTTATTTGATAACATAACTTTACAGATTATTTAATGCTGAAATTTGATTCATTTGTAAATAATGATTATAACTGTAGGCTATGCGGTGACAGAGACGAAACGGTCAATCACATTATAAGCGAATGAAGCAAATTAGCACTGAAGGAGTACAAGGCGAGACACGACTGGGTCGGCAAGTTAATCCACTGGGAAATGTGCAGGAAATTTCAATTCGACCATACAAACAAATAGTATATGCACAACCTGGCGCCTGTCCTAGAAAATGACACATAAACTCCTATGGGACTTTAACATACAAACGGATCACCTCATCCCGGCCAGAAGACCAGACCTCATAATAATCAACAAAAGAAAGAGAATCTGCAAAATTGTTGACTTTGCTGTCCCGGCAGACCACAGAATAAATCTGAAGGAAAGTGAAAAGAAGGATAAGTACGTAGACCTTGCTAGAGAATTGAAAAAAACTGTGGAATATGAAAGTAACGATTGTGCCAATTGTGATTGGTGCGTTAGGCACAGTAACTAAAGGATTATTAAAGGGCCTGGAGGACTTGGAAGTTAGCGGACGGGTGGAGACTATCCAAACGACGGCATTGCTGAGGACGGCCAGAATACTGAAACGAGTCCTGGAGACTTGAGGAGACTTGCTGTCACTCAAACTCCAGTGAAAAACCATCAGCTAATACTGATGTGAAAAACTCTAGAGGAGTAAATAATAATAACAATAAATAATAATAACTATATTTTTAACTTTCATTACAATCATTCTTATCGGACCTTTTTTTAATTTGTTTATAAAAATATTTATGTACCCTCAGTCACGTGGTATTAACGATTGCACATACTTATGTTTTCAAGTACTCCTATCTAATGCTAATAGTTTATATATATTTCCATGTTTTGAAGTAATTATTGCTATTTATTATTGTTATAAAATCAAAGAAAATGGCTTCGAGCTGACAAAGAAAAGAAGCAGAAGATACCCCGCAAAAACAATTACCGATGCCGACTACGCCGATGCCATAGCGATTCTGGAAAATACACCCAACCAAGCCAAAACACTACTGCATAGTTTGGAACGAGCCGCCACAGGCATTGGCTTCCATGTCAATGCACACAAAACTGAATATATATGCTTTAATCAAACAGACGACATTTCCACACTAAACGGAACCTCTCTGAAACTGGTAGACAAATTCACTTACCTAGGAAGCAGTGTCTCATCAACCGAAAAAGACATCGACTCGCGGCTAACGAAGGCATAGACAGCTATCAATAAGCTATCGATCATATGGAAGTCAGACCTGACCGATAAAATGAAACGCAGTTTCTTCCAGGCAGCGGTCGTATCGATACTGCTGTATGGATGCACTACTTGGACGCTAACTAAACGGCTGGAGAAGAACCTAGACGGCAATTACACAAGAATGCTGGCGGCAACACCCCACAAGGCACCAACTATACGGCCACCTGCGTCCCATCACGAAAACTATCCAAGTTAGACGAACCAGACATGCAGGACACTGCTGGAGAAGCAGGGACGAGCTCATAAGTGATATACTCCTATGGACTCCCACATATGGCCGAGCAAAAGCAGGACGACCAGTTCGAACATATATACAGCAGCTATATGAGGATATGGGATGTAGCCCTGAAGCCCTGGCAGAGGCGATGAACGATAGGGAGAAGTGGAGACGGTGGGTCAAGGGTATCCGTGCTGGCGGCATGATATAATTATTATTATTATTATTATTATTATTATTATTATTATTATTTACTCCTTTAGAGTTAGCTGATGGTTAGAGTTAGCGTTAGCTGATGGTCTTTCACTGGAGTTTGAGTGACAGCAAATTTCCTCAAGTCTCTTGGATTCTTCTCAGTATTCTGGCCGTTCTCAACAATGCTGTAGTTTGGATGGTCTCCAGTCGTCCTCTAACTTCCAAGTCCTCCAGTCCCTTTAATAGTCCTTTAGTTACTGTACTGAATTCACCCATCACGGTTGGTATAATCGTCACCTTCATGTTCCATAGTTTTTTTTTTTTTAATTCCCTGGCAAGGTCTACGTACTTATCCTTCTTTTCACTTTCTTTCACTTTTATTCTGTGGTCAGCTGGTACAGCAAAGTTGACAATTTTGCAAGTTCTCTTTTTTTGTTGATTACTATAAGGTCTGGTCTTCTGGCCGAGAATAGGTGATCCGTTTTATATCAAAATCCTAGAGGAGTTTGTGTGTTTCATTGTCCAGGACAACTGCTGGGTTGTGCATATACCATTTGTTCGTATGGTCAAATTTAAATTTTTTGTACATCTCCCAGTGGATCACCTTGCCCACCCAGTCGTCTCTAGTCTTATACTCCTTCTGTGTTAATTTGCGGCATTCGCTTATTATGTGATTGATGGTTTCGTCTCTATCACCACATAATCTACATTTGCTATATTGTTGCGTCTTATCTATTCTCACTTTGATTTGATTGGTTCTTATGGCGTTGTTCTGTGCTGCTATTTGGAGATATACTGTTTCTCTTTTAGTTTCCTTTCCTTAGCCACGTCCAGGTTTTCTCGTGTGAGATGTCGTTTATTAGTCGTTTAAAGCGCCCATAGTGTTGTTTTTCTTACCATTTTTGTTTTCTAGTTATTGTCAATCTGTTAGTCACCGTGTGGTCAGTATCGTTTTCGATGGCCGTGATCAGTCCTCCTTCGTGTTTTTCTATGTAGTCCTCGCGTCATTGTATCGAAGGGTCAGCACTGTCTTCAATGCTGGCAAGTCCTCTTCCTCCCTCCTTTCTTGATACATATAGTCTGTCAACGTCGTCTCTGGGGTGTAATGCCTTATGCTTGGTCATTAATTTCCTTGTTCTTTGGTCCATTTGTTATTATTATTATTATTAATCATAATAATCATAATTGGTTTGTGTTCAGTTATTTAGTTTTAGATACTCCTATCTAATATTAATAATTTTCAAATTTTTATCCATAAACGGGACCCTAACAGGTACTACGAGTTTAGCTCCGAGTATTATAATCATAATCATATTGTTAACGTTTCATTGCAAGCATTTGTTTTAATCATACTTTTTTATTCGCTTTGAATAATTACTTATTAATACAGTTATATGATTTCAATTGTTTCTATCTAATACTAATAACTTATGCACAATTTTATGGTTTAAGTATCTCTGCCGATTTACAGTCATTTGTTTGCACACATTTATATGGATTGTCATCAGTAAACAATTATAGATTCAAGTAATCATTCTTAATACAAATAAATTGCATCGAGTTATTAAGTTTTAAGTATTCCTAATATTAATCATTTGTACACAGTTATACTGTTTCAAGTATTCCTATCAAATGCAAATAATTTTAAAGCAATTGTATGGTATCAAGAAACCGCTCCTGTCTGATCATTTGTTTGCAGTTTTATTGTTTCAATTATTCCTATCTAATGCAAATTATTTGCACCCAGTTTTATATCAAACACTCCTATATGATAAAATAACTTACAAACAGATATATTTGACCCATAGATGGCATCTTAACAGATACTACCACTCCAGGTCAGAGTGGACCTGATATTAATAGCAATGATAGTGGTATCTACACTTCCCAGAGCTCCATAACTGAGGCTTCACCATCAGATGCAGTCTGCGGCCATATCCAGGAAATTCATTTCGATGGCATGAATCTTCAAACATGTAGGGACGTCACTATCTCTGCTTATTTATTGTCCCTGTGTGCTAATTGTTTCTACTCGATGAGTCAATTCTACAACATTTTCATTAAATTTTGATGATATTTAGCAGAAATACTGCATCGGCGTCTGTCATCCCACTACCAGAAAGTAAGCAAGTCAACGGGCCTGGAATGAACACTCCTAACTCCTCAAAAAGTCTAATCAAGCTGACCGAGTCTGAATTTTAGCTGTCTCACAGAATGGCTGAAAGCCCTTTCTATCACTAGCGTCGGCTCTACACTGGATATGACCCCTTTTTGCAGTGCCGTCATTCTGCGCACCGGTGCTGATGTAAGGAACTCTTTCTGCAATAAAAACTGGCTGTTTTCCCTGTCACACAGCTTTCGACAAAAACATCAGAAAGGTTCTGAATAAGCCGAACTTAATTGCTATTCTTGAACCTTTCCGGCTTGACCCTTCCGGACTTGATCCCAGTAATGGAGAACGCCCAGACGGCATGGTGGTTTTCCCTTTCGCGTGCCTTACTTTTTCTTTTTCACATCTAGTGATGTCAACCACGTCTCCACACCAAAACCAAGAGGATCAAGCGTACGAAATCCGATGGTCTCTTATCTATCTATATATCTATCTATTTCACTCAAGACAACTGACGAAAAAGGTGACGAGACAGACGTCTCCTTTGGGAAATCGGACGTCGTATCATCCGAGTCACCTTTTTCCCCCGAAAGACATCTAAAGTTATAAGTCGACCGGGATAAAGAAGTTCCTCTCCTAGGCGCTCTTGATCATATTAATAGATCGTCTTTAGGGTATTTCTTGTAGGTATTTTTGTTTGTTTTTATAGTTTGGGTGCGATATTTATTTTGTTGGAAGGGTTTGTTATTTGTGGGATTACAACAATAATCGCTTGAAGGCGATCTATTGATATGATCGAAAGTGCTTGGGAGCCAAACTTTGAGCAACTTCTCAATTGGACCCTAATACAAAAAGACTGGCAAAAAGGCTTGAGAAAAAAACATAAGATCATAAAAAAGGAAAGTTCCGTGGTCTTTAACAAATCTTGTATACTTATATACAATCGCAATATCGAAGAAAGAACCGCATTAAAATGGACACTTCGTCTCTATAAATCGTCTATCCTTTCCTGATTTAATCTAAGAATCTCCTGCTTTATCATGTAGTTAAATCTAATATTTTGGTCTGTTCTCCTGACTTATAATCTGTAAATCGGTTACTAACTTAGTGGCACGCCACCTAAGTTATTTTTTCTAGTATAATAATCATCCCTATCTGCGACACTGTGAACGAATTATATATATATATATATATGATACTAGGAAAGAATCGTTGTCAGTGTGCAAAAATACTCTATGTATCATTCTTAATAGATAGAAGGTCTGAGTTAAACTGTGAACTGGGTAAAAAAAAACTGTTTGGATGGAGATGGAGAATAGACACTTGTCTGATCTATTTAAAATCGTGAAACTTATAGTAATGCTTGTGACGACTGTTTAATTTTAACGCTTTTAAAAAGTGTTTTTAAAAAAAAAAGTGATTTCATCCACGGTCAGTATTCGATTTTCTAGGGACTTTATCCCAGATACGGAGCAATTCAAAAAATGACATAAGAATTTATATTCATTTTTATATTATACTTTGCTGTCTTTCTCTCTCTCTCTCTCTCTCTCTATATATATATATATATACTCACTAAACACACACATATATATATATATATATATATATATATATATATATATATATATATGTGTGTGTGTGTCCGATGTTCGCATACCAAGCACCATCGACTCGGTGTCATCGCTATCCTAATTTCTATATATGGTATACCACCGATATGGACCACTCTTTATATATAAATATACCAAACTCTCTCTCTCTATATATATATATATATATAGTAATTTATTTCAATTTTCGAATAATTAAACGCTTATGAGGTGATGATAACTAATCAGCAGAATGACAATTCTTTTTTTGAATAAAAATCCTGATAATCCACAACTATAAACTTTAACAGGTTGATTGGTTGGTTAGTTATTTGGTTGGCTGGTTTTATGGTGCGTTAACTCCTATTAGCTTATTTGATACCGAAGTCAGTTACACAATTACGGTTTTCAATTACACATGGTACGAAAACTTATTTTCTCAATCATTTCAAACTTTATCGTAAATAGATCTATTTGACCCCATCGATCGGACCGTAACAGATATTACTACTTCGGCTCAGAGTATTCTTAGGAGTAATATTAAGGAAGGGGTGATTTCCCATACACCAGTGCTTCAGAACTGGAGCCTCACCACTGGATGCAGTTTTGTATCATGCACAGAATTCTTTACTTCACATTCAACAGTATGTTCATGATCTCTTAGAGCCACTGTAACTTTTTCGGGTAAGAACACAATACAGCCGACACAGTCAAAGCACGCATAGCTCAAACATTTCTATTAAGTTAAATCCTTCTTTCTATTGTTGTAAACCCTAATTCTTTCAGTCTGTTCATACATTTCCCTGTGTGTGGGACTTAGAATACGCTGACTGCATCCCCTGCAGAGGGGTTAGACACCTCTCAAAAAAGAGTGTGTCCTCGGTTTGAAAATAAGCTTCACCCAGTGATGGAGTTCAAATTTTGGAGTGCCCTCCATTGCCTTCATTGCCCAAGTCCACTTAGACCAGGAGCGGAAGTTCCTGTAAGAGCCCTATCAATGAGCCAAATAGATCTGTTTTAAAGGTTTTGATATTAGATAGGAATACTTGAAACCGTATAATCGTGTGCAAATTATTTGTATTAATAACAGTTCCTTCCAGCTATAATTATTTACAAGTGATTATTATTGTTGGTTACTTAGAACCACATATCTGCTTGAAATACTTGAAACTATATAACTGTGTACCAATTTTCAGTATTAGATTGAGATGCTTTAAACTATCATTTTGAGAAAATTATTTTCTTCAAATAAGAATATGAGAAGTCATATAACTTTGGGTAATGTTTATTATCATTATTATCATCAAATAGGAATATTTATATATTATATCAAAAATCTTAAATCATATTATAGTTTGGCTGGTTTGGTTTTATTTAAGTTCTTGGTTCAATGACATATCAACCTTTGTGGGTTATCTAATGCTAAAGCCATCTTTGTAGAAGAACAAATGTGGTACTAATTAAACAATAGCTAGGGGAAGATAAGGGTATTCATACCTTTCCCAAGGGTATTAGTCCGAAAATGATCGTAATGGCGCAACTGAGGTCCGAACACACTTACAACGCTGTTGCAGTCTAAGACGTTAGCCACTACGCCACGGGTAAATCATTTAATAACAGACTGTAATATTGAAAATATTGAAAATTGTGAATGAATTATTTGTATTAAGAAGAGGCACTTGTAGATGATCATTATCATTAGTGTAAAATAGCAATACTTGAAACCATTTAACGATGTACTAATAAGAACTATTAGTGCTAGATAGCAATACATGAAACCATATAACTGTTTACAAAAAAAAAAGACAGACTTTGGCTTCTAATAACTCGATAAGGGCTGACATGATGTAAAACCAAACCAAACCAAACAAAATAAACCCAATCGACCTGCTCATATAGTCTGTACTAATCGTGTACTAAATTGATTCTACGTTTCTGAACTTTTTCTCGCTGATTTTTGTTAAATTCTTTTCCATGTAAGATGACAATGCTTGTATGCAATAGCCAAAAAAGTTGAAAACATGAATAGATACAATCCACGTTTTTGGAATTCTCAGAATTATCAGTCCTGATACATTGCCTATCTGAGCAGCAACTTTAACAAAATGTTCGAAAAATGACAACTTAATAATGAGTGCATTCTAATGTCTTTTTTTTTTTTTTTGTTTTTATAGTTTATTATCTATTGATATATTGATTGGTTTTTAACGGTATATCAACCCATCTGGGGTTATTTTACGCCCAGAGGATAAGGAATCGTATTATTTGTACTTTTTTTACATTTGTGTGTGTGTGTGTTTTTTTTTTTTCTTAAGAGAGTTCTTTTCACACGGTCCAATCGAATATGAATAATTTTCATACAGATACATTCGACTCATTTTGAGACCTTAACAGGTGCTACAATTCTGGGTTTAAGTGTACCCGGAAGAAATGACAATGTAGGAGTACTCCCTACTCCACAGATCTCCAGAAATGAAGCCTCACCATCTGATGCAGCTTAGTGTCATACCCAGGATACCCCTGGGAGCCTTACCTCTCTTCAGGTGATACAGTCAGCGTATTCTAAGTACTGTTGAAATGGGAATTTTTTTTATTATGGTCAAGTCAGGTTCAAACATCTATCCTCGCGAGATCACTAAAGCTAAGCAGCGAAGAGTCTTTTCAGAACTTATATGGGTAACTACCCAGGCAACAGTGGGGGTTAAAGCGCTGGACTGCGGAATCGTAGTAAGCGAGTTCGAACTCCAGTCGCGCTATTACGTTCACATTCGGACAAATACCCTCGGTAAATGTATGAATCGCCTTATCCTCCCAGCTAGGGGTTAAATTGTACCACTACTGTTCTTCTAGGAAAAAGGTTTTGGCATTAAATAACCTACCAAGGTTGATATGCTGTTAAACAAAGAAACCAAATAACAAGAGGATACTGAACTAATATGGTTTGGGTATGTTTTATGGTATTTCAACCCTTGTGGGTTATTTAATGCCAAATTCTGTTTATATATATATATATATATATATGCGGATAGTTTGTAGGTAACATTATTTTTGAACGAGCCATGACTCATTTGTTTACACACGGTAAAATGGTTTCAAGTATTGGTATCTAACGCTAATCGTTCTATTTGCACACTATTTCAAGTATTGCTATCTAACACTGGGAGTTCTATTTGCACATAGTTAAATGGTTTCAAGTATTGCTATTTAAAACTGATAATTCTATTTAATATCAAGCATTTGTTTGCACTCAGTTAAATGATTTTAAGTATAGTAAATGATTGGATAGTTCTATTTGACCCATTGATGAGACCCTAACAGTTACTGCCTTTCCGGTTCAGAGTGGACCACGGAATAATGGTTATGAAGAGGTACTCCACATTCTCCAAAGCTCCAGCATTACTGGAAGCGTACCATTGGATGCAAATTAGTGTCATATGCAGGACATTCGTTGATGGTACCTTACTCCTCTGCAGAGATGCACCCGACGTATTCTACAGCCTCAGTTGACTGGACTGATATTGAACTATAGACGTAAAACAGAATAACTTATTTAGAAATATCATAACATATTCATTTGTCAAAGACTTTAATTAATTCAAGTAAGGAGCATACTAAACTGCCGGGCAATCAACCCCGTACACACACACACACACACACACACACACACTACATACGCACACACACATATATACACACACACATACACAAAGTACCTTAAGACCAAAGTAGCAAAAACCTCGTTTTTAAAAAACTTCAAACCAATGTGTTATAGCTAAAATGTTTTAACACAACTATTTTTTGCTTTTCTATTAATATAGACAGCCCATTTTCCTAGTGGGTACAGTGTTCAACAATGGCCCTGAAGACCGGGGTTCAATCCCATGTCGAGTCATACGAAAGATTCAAAAAATAGTACTTGACGCCTCCTTGCTTAATACTCAGCATTATAAGTTACGTATCAAGGGTAAAGTGGAGCTATCCAGAGAAAGAAGTAGCGTCCTCCACTACACTTCGGTGTTGTAGTTATTGAAAAGGGAGCCTTCGGGTCCCCCTCGACTTTACTTATTGATATAATTTGCTAGATAATTGATTGTTTTGGATAGTTTTACGGCATGCCAAACCTTGTTGGACTACTTTATGCTGAGTGGACTTAACAATTATGACCTCCAATTATATACGGTACAAAAATGTCTCTACACAATAATTTCAAACAGGTAAACTCTTCATTATCCCAAACAGAACTATTCAACCCCATAGACGGGAGCCTAACTGGTATTACCTCTCCAGGTCAGAGTGGATCTGAGTGTAATAGCAGCAAAGTGACTCGACATAACCAAAAACTCTAGAACAGAAACCTAACCACCAGACAGAATCTCGTAACAATACTCAGTAGCAATGGAAATAAAAACCCTAACAGATGAATCAATATTTTTGAAATATGGAAAATTTGAAAAAAAAACTCTGGTTATGAGAGTACATATCTCTATGGAATGGATAGTGGATTGGATGCTAAAACACTTTTTGTCCTGGGGTCCAAATCATTGTCAGTACGCTTCTCGTTCAGATCTTCTAGTAATTCTAATTAGACACCTTGGTACAAGATGGTATGTATTTACACAACCCTTTTCACCACTGGCAGTATGAAACATGCGGAGTAAAGCTGGCTTGTGTACAGACTTTTCTTTCTCCTAGATTGGTTACCAAACCAAGGCTAAAAAAAACAATCTGCCTTACTATTTACCAATAGCTAGGTGCAGTGACAAGACTGTATGATGTAATTATAAGCTTCCGTCCATCCAAGAAAGAAAAGATATATATTGTCATACTTATATTGCTTTAAAAAAAATCATGGAAGACAAATAATTCTGTAAATAAGTAATGGTCAAGTCAAGCTGAAATCACCAGTTCCCGTCAGATTACCTGCGGTTAAGCAGTGATTATCCTGTTCATCGTTGAGATGGATGGCCGCTCAGGAACAATCATGTTCCATAAATCACGTAGCAAGTTGTTTGCGCGTATTTGAACTTTTTAAAGTAGATTTTTAACCTTTTCTAAGCAAAGTATTGATTATAAACTTTTTATTCAAATCCCCACGAGGCCAGAATGTGACACAAGGTCGGTTTAATGTGAGGTGCTCCGCATGAAGTAATCATCTCGCAGGAAGATTTTTTTTTATATCTATTAGATTCCGTTGGCATTCTCCTTCGGGGGTGCCTCAGGGACCAAGTAATAAGCCCAGCCTTTGCTCAATACAAACGAGAGGATAAGTATCGTTTGTGGGTAAAAGACCCGCCCTGAAACTAAACTGTTAATTATTATACGCGCCCCCGAAAGGCCAAAAATTGATTGATTGATTGATTTTAAAGGCGAGTCAACCCACCTGCTGTTATTTTATGGATTAGGGTTATGGAATTACATTCATTATACGTTCATATACACATTTTCTGTATAATTGTTTCATTAGTTTTGTTTTTTTAATCGAATATGAATAATTTTTAAACTGATCTAATTGACCCATAAATGAGGCCTTAACAGATACTAGCACTCCCGATCAGAGTGGACCAAAGATTAATAGCAACGATGAGATACTCCACACTTTTGAGTTCTCCATGACTGTAGGCTCACCATCAGATACAGTTTAGCTTCATACCGAGGACACCCTTTTTTTAGAGGTGTCTTACCCCTCTACAGAGAATACAGTTAGCGTATTCTAAGCCCCGCAGAATAAGCAAAAAAGAACGATTTGCTATGACTCTAAGAATAAATATACACAAAAGATAAAACACATAAGTCCAATATCAAATAAAACAATTTCTAATTCTATAAAAAAAATTATATAAAGATAAATAAATTAAGCTATACACGTTCTGAAAAGAACCGATTTTTTTTCCTTCAATTTTTAAAAAGGATCGGTAAAAAATACGAAGAATCATTTTGTAGATTTTTTTGCCATTCCATAACTTAGAAAAAGACTTAATAAAAAAAAATAATAAAAATCTATTAAAAGAATTAATTTTTTTTTTAAGTACTTACGTTTGTAAAGGGGAATCCGTGAGAGGAATCATCTACGCGGAAGACGGGCCTTCCTTGCTGGCATTTACAAGCTAACGGCACGCTCTTTAATTCTCTGAATGGAACGCGTACAGACTCACGCACGCGAATACGCTTACGCATTCGTCACGTGACTGCTCCGACGTCGTTCTAAGGTCAGCGTTCTAAGTTCGTCTCTTTCTTTCTTTTTATTTTTTTTTATTTTTTTATCCGTCTCGATGGCGACCCTCGTCACACTACCTTTCGGTTTTATTTTTGTTCGTTTGTTTGTTTGTGTGTTTGTGTGTTGTTGTTGTTTTAGGTTTTCTTTTTTTTCTTTTTTTCTTTTTTTTTTTTTTTTTTTTACTCTATCTTCAACTCCTACAACATCCGTGATCCCAACGAATGAGACTATGAGATAGAGAGAAATAAAAAGAGGCGGGTAGGAAGGGAAGATATCATTTCTCTCACGTTCTGGGAATTGTATTCTCTTTCTTTTTCTTTCTTTTTTTTTCTGTCTCTCCCACCCACCTATATGCAGCTTCCAGCAAACGAGAAGGAAATAAATTTTCAATTCTCTCGTAAGTTCTGTCTTTTGCTTGAGTTCATTAATTTATTTATTTTAAACACAAGTGTTTACGCGCTAACTTTCAGTTGTTTTTAGTGCATCTGCTCGTGAGAGAGAAAAGAGAAAGTGAGACAAACAGAGACAGAGACAGAGAGAGAATGTGTGCATATGTGTGTGTGAGAGAGGAATAGAGAAAGCGAAAGAGAGAATATGTGTGTATTGGTGTGGGTATATATATGTGTGTGTACGTATGTGAATGAGAGAGAAAGAAAGAGGGAAAGATTTGGTCATGTTTGGCTAACTCCGCAATCATTGGATTGGAAGAGGGGGAAAGAGTTTTGTTTTTGCTTTTGTTTGTTTTTGAGGGGTTTTTTAAGAAATTCTATCAACTTTTTAAGGTAGCCCACACTACACAGCGTTCTTTATAAATCCTCTAAGATGAAATGGAATGTACTTCAGTGAGTCTGTCCTTATTTTCTGGCATCTAGAATCGACTAAAATTCTTTAGAATTACCAACAATTATGCTGAATCCTCTGTTTTCTGTGTTGGAATTGAGAGTGTGTCGAATGGGTGTATACGGACCACCAAGAATATCACATGAGGGAAAGGCGACTCTACAAATATGCAGTCATTGTGTAATCGTGTATGTTTTTTAATCATATACAGGCATATACAGCTTGTCCTCCTTTAGTTCTCAGAATCCACTGCCTGTGAAATCTTTTGCAATAAATCTAAATAATCAAGGCAAATAACTGGAATATTGTCCAGTCGCCATTGAGAAACAGAACAAAAACTAGGCGAAAGCAAGTAAACATGTCACACAAAAATAATGAGGACAGTCGTATGATTATCATGCGATAAGTTTGATGAGACAAAAAAAACAACGAATCTACGAAAGAGAACATTGACAAATTTATATATGTCTGTTATCAGAAAAAAAATCCATACTTCTTAAGATGGTACAAGGAATCCATTATTAAGTAAGTCAAAGCGTTTGATACAGACGATAAATATATTAGCATACCATACAGGAGTTAATGAATCCAGAATCGGACCGAGAAATTGTCATTTCTATCGTCGACAATCAATACAATTTTTAAAATCAGTTTGTTACTTACGGATAGAGATCGGTAGAGAAATAGCTAAACTTGGCACGGATATCTCGTTGTAATGCAATAGAGGCGCATGTGGCGTAACAGTTATCGCTATAAAAATGGTCTCGACGAACCGAGTTCGAATACTGAGCAAGGCTTTTTGGGAGTTTATTTTTTTGGGGGAGGGCTGTTTCTTTTACGCATAGATAAAGTCTGTGGTGTAGTGGTGCGTTGCTGCGTCTCGACGAAAAATACAAGCGACAAAGAAGAGCTGAAGAGATGACAACGAGTTCATAGAAAAGAAAGAAGTCAAACACGTGGTCCAAAAAAATGCCACTCGCTTTATTAGCGCGTTTTAGCTTCACTCTAGACTGGTCTCAAATCAGGAAGACGTGGAGTGGTATTTTCTGAATCGATGAAGGAATAGATAGTCACTGACTGACTTATAGAAATTCTCGTATGACCGTTCCTCGCACTTGCCGCACGAGTTCTCGTAGGTGACCCTTTTTTGTCAGTCATAAGTTTCACAGGGGATTTGTAGGTTGCTACTAAATTATGCTTAGGGAAGGAAAAACTCTGAATTCAAAACCTACTGAGTGCTGTTGGAGAAATCTGTGGAGCAGATCCTGTTATCAGTTCATTCAAGCTTTTAACACGATAAGCAAATCCTTGTTAGAGCACATTTACTAAGCTTCGCTTTAGTTAATAGTTGTCAGTTTGTTATTTAATGGCACATCGTTTTTTCGGGTTATTTTATGCCAAATACATCCTTTTTTTTTTTAGAAAGACAGTAGTAGTACTATTCAACCCATAGCTGGGAGGATAAGGGAATTCATACCTTTCCCAAGAGTATTTGTCCGAAAGTGAACGTAATAGCGTGACTGGAGTTCAAACTCGCTTACTACGATTCTGCAGTCCAGTGCTTTAACCATTAACCATCAGGAAACCCTTGTTAATGGTTGTCATAGAATCAAAGTATGAACATTATTTATTTTATGATTATTTGCAAGCTAGTATCGCAGAAAAATTACAACTGGGTTGTAATTTCAATCTTCTACTTCAAATCTAAAATGGGCGACACTGACTAGGTATCTTATTGTGATTACAAAATTTATTTTTCCGAAAATTTATTTTAGACAGGAAACTGTTCATGGCATATACCATACGTGGTATGGGTGCCTCAGATGATGAAATGGTTAGCAAGGTAGGCTATCAAACCTTCCTGAGTGAATTTGAGGCTCACTGGATGCCCCATTCATACGGCCATGTGCCACGTCTGAGAAAAAAAGCTTAGTAAATTACAATACCATTCATGATGTAATGTTTGTTGTCGTAGAAAATGGACAGGACAACTCGAGTTCAAATCCTAGACGATGCTGCATGCATTTCTTATAGCACTAATATTCTTGGGAAAGGTATGAATCCAATCATTCTTCCTCCAGAAATGGTTAAATAATAGGAAAAACTGGGCTCCTTAACCTTGGTAAAGCAACCGGTCTGGGAGAAAGAAAACTCTGAATTCAAATCTGTTAATCTCTCCTTAAAAATTGATCTAGTATCTCATCCTACTCGTGCGGAGGGATTAGGTATATATATATATATATATACCAAGAGAAAAATCCAAAAAAGTGCCCTATGTTTACGGCCTTAATTTTGAAAGCTTGTTAGGTGGGGCAGTGGGTAGCCAGTGGGGTTCACAGACTATTATTAGTGAGTTTGATTCTCACTGGGTGCTAAACTCTAAACAGTGCTTAGTTTGGCCTGAAAAATGAGTCAACCAATAAAAATCGAACTCACTAATAAATTACGAGTAAATCATTTACTAACCTCAGCTTTGTTTAACACAAGTCCAAAATGATGAAGCACTGAGGGAGAAATGAACTCATAAGTAAATCACTTGAACTTATTTACTAAACTTAGTTTAATTTGGCACAAGACCAGAAGAATCGAACATCAAGTGATGATCAAGCGCACAACTAACTGTTAGTTTGCGAAACTTGCTTGATAACTATTAAACCTTGGTAAGATACTCTTACGGTATGCTTAGCCTGGACGATAGACCTGTTCCCAAGTAGTCTATCATCTAAGTCCTGAAAGACTTTAAATTCCTATAAATTAGATTTGTTACATTTGACTTAAGGCCGTATGTATGGTGCATGCAGTGAATTTCGAGCTCTTTACACAGTAATCATTGATTAGCAAGATAAGCTCACTCTGCATTACATCACGTCAATATGCACCAAAAAACTAATTATAGCTTAGGTTAAGCACAAGGCTGAAAGTATGAGATACTTAGTGAGAAACGAATTATTTACGTAATGGCAGATCTGCCAGACTAGCTCATTAACTGTTTGTTTTTCGTTTTTTTTTTTTATGAAAGTGCAGATAGTTGGCGTTTTGAAAGATGTACCAAGTCAACTCCTCTGCCACGAGGAGAATGCGACATAAGGTCATATTTTAAGTGGAGTATAGCTGATTTTGAATTGAGAGTTATCTTTCCCTTAGACCGGTTGCCTTACCAAAGCTTAAGAACACAATCTGTCCTACTGTTAGATGGGGAGAATTCATGGATTCATACCTTTCTCAAAGTGAAGTAAAATGCAATCACCCACGTTCAGGATTTGAATTCGGGTTGCCGTTCCCATTTTCTAGGATAATAACCGCGCCTCCTAGAATTTTTATACAAAAACTGACACCACCACTAAGATTTCTGGCTTTTACTATTCTTTAAGGAAGCATAATAAAAAAAAATCCCTGGCTAAAATGCATGAAAGAATCGCAAAATTTGATCGGAAAATTGTGTTATTTAAACAGAAAATCCAGAAAATGATATCTATGAGGTCAAATAGAACTGTTCAAGCATTTACTAAGGATTATTATTATAAGTTATTTGAAGCTGTGTTCAAATTATTTGTATTACATAGAAATAGTTGATAGAATTACTAATGTTATAAAACAGTACTTGAAAATATTTAAATGTATGCAAACAAATGATTAATTTTAATTAGAATTATTAGTGTTTAATTGCAATATTTGAACCACTCTGTGGGCTTGGGATGTAGAATACGCCGACGGCATCTCTGAAGAGGGGTAAGACCTCACCTCACAAAAGAGTTTTCGGGGAATGACACTAAACTGCCTCTTCTCGTGAGGCTCCAGTCCTGAGTGTGGTGTACCACTTTATTTCCATTGCTGAGGAATATTATTATTAGTTATTTGAAGCCATACAGATGTGCGCAAATAAAATCATCGAAATTGCCACAAAAAGAACCCACAATGAATACCCTTACGACTGCCAAGAAAATTCTCCAGAATTTAAATCTTCAACAGAAATAAGTACCATAAGGGGAAGATTGCACAGATCACCGGTCTATCTACAAATTTCTATAATAGATAACTTTGGAAAAACCCATAATACGAATTCAAAACTAAACATCAACGTGGGGGGTGTCCTCGTGGTGTAATGGTTAAAGCGATGAACTGCGGAATCGTAGTAAGCGAGTTCGTACTCCAGTCGCGCAATTACGTTCACTTTCGTGCAAATACCCTTGGGAAAGGTATGAACCCCCTTATCCTCCCATCTATGGGTTAAATAGTACCACGACTGTTCTTCTAGGAGAATGGCTTTG
>OY757915.1:80137411-80267411 GCA_963585895.1 Sepioteuthis lessoniana
GAGGTTGGGTAAAAACATACTTGTTCGATTTTTCAACCTAATTTGAATTGCCTGTCTAGAAAAAAGCAGAATTAGAAATAAAATTATTCAGTATCTAAACTAAATCACGTCATCCGCGATCTCTAAAAGTGAGTATTATCACGCACTCTTGAAAAAAGCAATACCACACTTTCTAGAAGTGAGTAATATCACATAGTCTTGAAAAGAGTGGTACTACATTTTCTAGAACTGAGTGGTATCATATTCTTAAAGCGTATGCTGTCACATATTCTAGAAACGAGTGATACCTAAGTCGAGAAGCAAGTGATATCACATTGTTTAGAAACGAGCGATACAACATAGTCTGGAAGCAAGTGATGTTACATAATCTAAAATTGAGTGATATCACATTGTCTAGAAGTGAGTGAAATAGCATTGTCTAGAAACGAGTAATACGACATATTCTGGAAGTGAGTTATACCACGTTATCTAGAAACGAGGGATGTCACAGTTTGGAAGCAAGTGTTATCACAAAGTCTAGAAGCAAGAGATTCCACACAGACAAGAAGCGAATAAAATCACATTTTATAGAAGAGAGTGATATAACATTGTCTAGAAATGAGCAATACTATATAGTATAGATGCAAGGGATATCACATAGTCTAGAAACGAGCGATATCACAGTCTGGAAACGAGTGTTACGATCTTTATAACTAAGAGAGGCAGAGGAAGCGGGATTGTAATATACGCTGCTGAATGCATTTTCGGCAACGACTTATTAAAGACAACGGAAGTCAGATTTGACGAATGTGTGAACGAAACCTATCTCACGAAATGGACGGGAAGATTTCAACAGAGGAAATTGTAAATATATAATCTAATGAAATTAAAAACAGTTCCATCGTTGGCGCGTCAAGTGACACAAAACTCTACAAAAGTAAACACCTGAGTGTGTGAACTAAGCTCAACTCATCTGACTTATGGACAATAGGGAAAATACACAGATAGCCAAATGACTGTGAGAGGGAGTCTCTATGGCGTAATGGCAAAAGTGCTGGACTCGGCTTCGAAGTAAGCGAATTCGAATTCCAGTCACGCTACAACATTCAAATTCGGATTAATGCCCTTGGGAAAGGCATGAACTCCTTTATGTTCTCGACTGAATAGGACACAAAACTATATCTGATAGTGAGGCTCCTAATCTAAAGCATTCAGGAATACGGAGCACCCCTTAATTACCATTGCTCTCAGTCCACTCTGACCTGGGGTGGTAGTACCTGTCAGAGTCCTATCTATGCGTCAAATAGAAATATTTAATCTTTTACTATACTTGAAACCATTTAACTGTGAACAAACAAATAAGCTCTGGCTCGTTTAAGAATATTACCTACAAGTGATTCGTTTGCAAATTATATATATATATATATGTGTATATACATATACATGTGTGTGTGTGTGTGTGTGTGTGAACAGGATTAAGCATTAAATAACATAAAAGGGTTGATATGCCATAAAATACAACCAACCAATTTACCAAAAGACAATGACGATAATTTATAAGGTTTGACTTTTGGGCAAGTCACGCTGAAAGCACAGAATGTCGTCAAATCACCGAAGTTAAACAACGATAAGCGTATTCAGTTCTGAGATAGGTGACCCTTTAGGAATAGCAGGTACTGAAAGCAACCTGTGTGTTAAAGCTTCATAATTATGATAATTTACCAAATACCTGGCCATCTGTTCGTACAGTTAAGTCAACGATATCCTTAGTCCATTTTCAAAAAAATCTTTCAGAAATTATTTGGGAAAGGTCTTAAACTACTAGTATGAATTAAAGGTTTTGCAGTATTTTAGTAACATGAGGCACAATTCAGCAGCTCCGGGTGCTTTTGTCGACGGCGTGCAGGTGTTGAACCACACTGTTCTGTAAGATGCACGATACTCTCTGAGTACTACTCACCACATTCTCTTCTAAGACTTGAAGCACAACCTCGGAATGTCCAGTGTTAGGCCTACCTTAGTCTGATTATTGAGGTTTTTGCAACCCATGCGAAATTTCTTCAACCACCTGGTTACTGTATTGTAATCATCTTAGTTTTCTCCTTTCAACAGATGTTTTTAGTCGCTTTCCCTGGCTGTGTTATGATACAGTTCGAACTCGTAATGCATTGGCTTTCACTTCACAGTTTATCCCTTGTATAGCACTAGACCTCACGGTCTAGTTCAAGCTATATTCTGACATACGTGCCCGGATCTAGATTTAGGTCCGTGATACTGCTTGACTCATTGGACTCACATTGCACTTAGTGAGTCAATGACTAGCAGGGTTCGAGTCTCGGCTCGTTCCAGACCTTCCCCTTCCCTTTATCCCCACTTTAATCGGCCTTCGGGCTTTTGACTTTGTGTCAAGTCCTGTCTGGTTGGAGGCAGCGACAAATATTTATCGCCACAACAGGCATCTACCCCGTCATGAACTGCTTTGGTCATATACACTAGAAACTTGCACGTATGCAAATATTGCAAAACTTTGACTCACCCTAGAATGATTAGAGATCCGCTTCGGACTGGATTTTAGATGAGATTTGTCTCTTACTCTGTTTTTCTGTTCCCCTGACAGCAAAAGAACAATGATTACTCTTTACCTTTATGCACTTGGACCCTCACTGTTGCAAAATAGATGTACCTCAGATTGGAAGTAAGAATGACAGTGTGTCATAAGGCAAAGAAGAAACGGTCGTTTTAGGTCCGGCTTGTCACCCAACAGCTCGCTGCTGATTAGTTGAAGGATCAGCCAATCAGCGCAGGAGACCAGCCTACATAAACTCGTGAGTCCAAAGTTGGTAGTTTTGCTTTTGAAATATTCAGAATGAGTTTGGTACCATTTGTGCATTGATGAGAATTGGTGTTGGAGGATGTGTCTTCAAGAACGAGAACGCCTGTTTTAACAATTTTTTGTCACACAGTTTGAATCAAGGTCAGAAATTCGGAGTTAGTTAAGTACTACACTCCGTGAGGTGCGTCCAAAAAACTAAATGTAGCTTAGATTTAGGGCAAAGCAGCGAATTTGAGTCACCTAGTGAGGATCAAAATTACAACTCAAAAATAGTTGATCTTCAAGGCTGGCTTGCAAATATGCCACGACAAAATGCTTTTTTTTACTGAACTTAGTTTGGATATGAAGTCACAAGTATGCAGTCCAAGTAAGGGCTAAATTTACTTCAAGGGATGCTGAAAAGTTCTCAGCCAAATCAAGAAGAGAATCACTTTTTTTTACATTTTTATTGATTTTTTTAACACACTAGAACGATGTCAAGTAAATCGAACTACGGAATGAATATATGAAATATCGTGAACGTTTCATGGCTCAAAGTTATTCCCTTTCTGGTCAACCAGAGAACTTTTCAACATTCCCTTATAAAAACAAGGAAAGCTTGCTAACCAATATACTACGATGATGCATCCCAAAAGTCTATGGTAATTTCAAAATATTGAGTCAAAATGTGCTTTAACTTTGCAAGCATACTATTTATAATCAATGGCTCATAAGATTAGTGCATAATACATCACTCAAAGGCATCAAAATATATATGAATAAAGAATAAATTTTCATAGGTATCGGGGATCAGTGTTACGGTGTGAGTAGTTTGTGAATCTGGGTGGGAGTGAACTGTAGTGAGAGAGGCAGAGAAAAGATATATGTTAGGGTGTAGAGGTGAGATCTGTCACTTGAAAAAAACTGAAATTGGCAAAGATTTAATCCCAACTGAGGATGCATATGTTCACTTCCAACCAAGGGAAGAATACGCTTCTCCCAGGGATCCATCTCATCGCCAGATGCTTTGATGAATGCCACAGTAGTTGGCGAAGAAAGGATTATAAGTAATTTAGATGATGTTATCCGACTATGTGATTAAGAAATATGACTGAAAATGGACAACTGGATTGCCGAAATAGACAATTCAGTCTGCTAAATAGGGAATCCTTGCGGCGTAATGGCGAAAATGCTGGACTGCAGCCTTGAAGTGAGTTTGATCTCCAGTCCAGCTGTTAAATTCACTTTCGTATTAATAACATTGTACAAGATATTAAACCCCTTATAAAACCAGGTATGGGTTAAATAGTAACACTCTTGTTTTTCTACAATGCCGGCTTTGGCATTAAATAAACCACCAAGGTAGATATGCCATTAAACAAAAAAAGAACATTCACCTAATGTTTAACCTATAGCCCTTTATCAGACAATAAGATTTTTTTTTTAATGATAATGGGATTTTTTATGTAAATCAGGGACCTATTTTTACCGCATTCCACTCGAAGGCAAATATAGGGCTGAGGTGAATATTTAGGTAGTATACTCGAACCACAACCCCATGAGTGAGGATCTACGCTTTAATACTAAATTTAACTAGCTCCCTACAGAAGTTGAATCTATATGAATAAATGCTAACATTAAAACGGCTTACATCATGTTAAATTGTTTATACGCATGATCAACATGCAACAGGTATTACACGTACAATTATCTAATATCTAATTTCTATTATGATTTTAATAAGCAAGTCTTAATAAATAGCTGTACTGTATTATTCCTTTCAAATTTTATTGCTTAATTTTCATATATAAGCAAGAGTTTTGTGCTTAATTTTTATAACGCATTTGATTGGATTTCTGCTGGTGCTACTTTGTTAAAAGCCTCATGGATTTGGGGGGGCGGTGATTTTTTGCTGCTGTTAGGTTCCTGACCACAAGCTGGTGGCTGATCAACACAAGATGGATCACCCTAGTGTATGATGTTGAAAGACCCGAAACGCCTAATGATCTTGGGAAGAACATCACTGACGATGTGGTCAGGGGCACCTGAGGGTGTATTCCTTGAAATGATGCTCTACAAAAACACAAAGACAATGGTTCGCTCACCTGATGGCGACACCGAATTCTTTGACATCGTCACAGGAATCATGCAAGAAGATAAATTGGAACCGTATACTTATAATCTACCAAGACAATGTACTTCGAGTGTCAATAGATCTTAGAAGAGAAAATGCTTTCACACTAAAAAGCAAGAAGCAGAAAATATCACGTAGAAACTATTACAGACGCAGACTACGCAGATGACACAGCGCTTCGCGAAAATACACCGATTCAACCCGAAACTCTGCTACATAGCCTGAAGCAGGCAGCAATAGGTATTGGCCTCTACTTAAACTCAGATATAAGAGTTCATGTGTTTTAAACAAGGAGTCATCTCCACTTTAATTGACAAGCCTCTAAAGTAAGTAGACCAATTCACATATCTCGGCAACAAAATCTTATCAACAGAAAGCGATATCAGTATACGCTCTAGGGAAGGCGTGGACTGCTATTGACAGGTCATTGATCATATGCAAATCTGATCACTTCGATAAAATAAAACGGTATTTCTTCTCAACTATTGCTGTGTCAATACTACAATATGTATACACCAGATGGATGCTAACGAAACTCATTAAGAAAAAGTTACACGAAAGAATGCTAGGTACTGTTTTTAACAAATCCTGGAAGCAGCAACCCACAAAACAGCAGTTATATAGCCACCTACTTCCTATCACACAAACCATCCCAGGAAGACGAACAAGTTATGCCGGAGAAGTGAGAAAAAAAACACATAAATGACGTTCTCTTATAGACTCCTAAATATCGACGCATCATTGCTGGCCGACCAGCAAAGACTTACGTACATCAGCTCTGTGCGGACACTAGATGGAGTCTAGAAGACCGAGCGATGGATGTTTGGGCTGGATGACAAGAAAGGATCAGGGAACTCTATGCAGTCAGCGTGACTTGACGATGAAGAGAAGGAGGCATAACAGAGTTCAATTTCCAAACTGTTTTTAAGGTCTTTAAGTATTTACAGCTCATGTTTTTTTTTTCCAAAATAAAACAATTAAATGTGAACTTGTGGCCTTTGGTCGGATTTGATAAAATTCAATTATTCTAAAACAATTATATCTGACTTATAAAACAAAAATCTGACGTCCTTTCACATGAAAAATGCTGAATGAAAACTCCACTAAAAGCTCTAGAGAAAATTCTAAAAGAGGAATTATCATTACAAGCAGTACTTATTGATATTACTCGGGCGAGTCAAAAGATTAGCTATATTTTTGTATATGCTTGTTTGCTGCACGTGTATCATGTGACCGACTAAGTTTAAGCTGTGGTAGTTTGTATCGTAATAATTGGTACGCTGACACGCTGTATAGCGAATTATCATCATCAAGTCGTGCTGATGGCCCAGTTTCTCTCTCTCTCTCTCTCTCTCTCTCTCTCTCTCTCTCTCTCTCTCTCTCTCTCTCTCTCATATCTTGGTAAGGTCCTCTAGCCTAGATCCAGCGTCCGCACAGACTTTGTGAATGTAAGTTTCTTCTCGTCCGAAAACACTGGTGTGTCCATGTGTAGGAGTCCACGGGAGAACGTCGTTTATGAGTTTGTCCATCCACCTTCAACAGTATATAGCATGTCTTCTTTGTCTTACTAGAATGGTTTGTAAGTTGGGAGGTAAGTGGCCGTACAGCTGCTGTTTTGTTTGGTTTGGTTTAGTTTGGTTTGGTTTTATGGTATATCAACCATTGTTGGTTATTTAATGTTTATACATAAATATTACATATATATGATTTGTAAACATAAGTCAAAGTTAAAAGAGTTAAAATGGTTCTAAGGATTGCTTTGTATCACTAAGAATTCAATAAAACATCAGTTTACACCTGTTTACACCCTGTTAAATGATCAAACAATTCTATTTCAAACAATACTATTTAGTATAAGTCATTTGTTTGCCCTCAGTTTAAATGTCAGGTGCTACCTCTCCGAGCCTGAATGGATTTGGGAGCAATGGCGAGGAAGAGGTACTCTGCATTCCCCAAAGCTCCTGCATTACTCGAGCCAACCCGTCTATGAGAAGGAAAACTCTGAATTCAAACCTGTTAAACTCCGTGTAAAAGTTGACCTGTGTCCTGTCCAGTCCGTATGGTAAATACATACATCGTATGACTATATGTATTCAGTGTAAAAAGACATTGAAATTTTTGTATCTTGAGCCAAATATATTTTCTTTCTTAATTAAAGGATCTCATCTCATATTCATTTAATAAAAAACGAGAAAAAACTACTAGAGTTTGATTTGAACGAATCTATAAGCATTCTGGCTCTAATGATCTTCTAAGTCGGCCTTCCATAGAAATAAACACCATCTGAGTGGATTTAATTTTCTAAAAAAAAAAAGACATTAGACTCCAGGCACAAAAATTCCACCGCCAACAATAGAGGATAGACATAGACTGTATCTCATTTGAAAAGATAGACAAGCGACATTATGCTTAAGGCCTTGAGTTAACACCAACAGATTTTCTCTGTGGTACACATGTCTTAGTGAATAAAAGAATCTATCTAGTTGCCTCTTTGTGAACGGAAATATAAAATCAAAAGTAAAAAAAAAAAAGAAAAGTCCTAAATTTTGTTTCAAGCGAGGAAATTTTCTGGTAGTGGGCAAAAAGATGATAAAAATAAATATGACCTTTTATTTTTATGATCTTTTTGGTTTCTGGGTTTGAAATTTTCAAATCTAAGTAAACTTCATACGTTTGACAAAAAAGGGAAAGATTCGCTTTAGTTAACATGATGCACAGAAAGGGTTCAGTTTATTATGATGCTTACGCTGTAAATCTTTAGTCTTGATAAGGCAATTTAGGAGAAGGAAAACTCTAAATTAAAACCGACTGAACTCCCTCACCAATTGGCCTTGTGTCACATTCTGGCCATGACGAAATCAAACCATAAACTAAAACATTTTAGCGCTTCTTTAATTTAAAAGTAATAATAATACTTGAAAAAGTCATATTAGAAACGACAATTTGGTTTAGTTTAGTTTTATGGCATATCAACCATTGTAGGTTATTTAATGCCAAATACATTTTTATAAACATAAGCAGTTCTATTTCAAACTATTCAGTTTAGCATAAGTACTGTTTAGATGTCAAACGCTTCTATTTGACCAATAGATAGGACCCCAATGAAGGGGTACTCCACATTCCCAAAAGCTCCAGCATTACTGGAGTCTCACAATCAGATTGTTTAATGTCATATCCAGGACACTCGTTGGGCGGGACCCCTCTGCAGGGATGCAGTCGGTGTATTCTACAGCCTTTATGAAAATATAGGTTATTTCCCTTTAGTTGTTTATATCCCCGAAGGAGTCTATTTATCTGGTAATAATGAGTAAGACCCAAAATTGGGTCCCATCTTGGATTTGGGTGCCAAAAGCAGACGCTAAACACAGGGCGACCTGAAGGGACGTGATTTTATAGCCTCGTCAAGACAAAGCAAACGAGGAATGACCACCGTTACGAAAAAACGTGTTTTATTGCCTCGTCCAGACAGCAAACAACAAAAGAAGTTTGAACGCCTTCAGATTTGTGATATTACTTAAACTGATTTAACATTAGTTTTCTCAAGCTGAAACATTTAACTGCTAAAAGAATATGTTTAGCAACATTTTTCTCTAATCTCTTTTCTATGGACAAATCTATATACAAATTTATATAAAACGTATATTTTTAAACAAGTCATTTTGTCTTGTTCTCTGATCCTTTTTTTTTTTTTCTTTTTTTTTTTCCTTTTTTTGTGCAACTTACCTGGGGAGTCAATAAAATCCCCATATCTTAGTTCTGTCCTCGAGTTAAAGAATGATTTTAAAAAACATATTTGACAAATCATAGAAATTTTGTTTGTAAGGCTTCATTTCGAGAGTACTTTTGCCATTACCCTGACATGACTATATTCAGGGATATCAGTACCCAGAAGGTTTTGTCACCCTGTCGGTGGGGCTTAGAAAATGCCGACTCTGACCCCTGCAGAGGAGTAATAACCCCTCCAAAATAGAGGGTGTCTTTGATATGAAATTAAACTGCATCCGGTGATGAGGTTCAAGTCCTAGAGATCTACAGAGTGTGAAGCGCCTTTTTATTGTCATTACTTCCAGGTCCACTCTGACCCGGAATTGTCCTACTAGCTCGAACCCACTCTACGCGTCAAATAGATAAGTGTACTAATTATTAGTATTTGGAAGGGATACCTGTATGCAAACAAATAACTACTGTAATTACCTATGAATAGTTACTTATATAAATGTGTAAAAATAATTAATATTAGGTAGGAATACTTGATACCCAATAACTGTGCAAACTAATGATTATTATTTGAGATTATTACTTGAAACCGTATAAATGTAGGTCAATTGTTTATATGAAGAATTTTTTCTTGAAGCAATAATTGTTTACTAATGACTATCATTATTAATTACTTGAAATCATATGATTACTTGAGATACGGTGCAAATACTGTATCATATAGGAAAATTTGTGCAAACAAATAATTATTATTAAATAGAAACAGTTACTTCAAACCACATAAATGCTTTATAAATGACTTTAGAATCAAATAATCAAACATGGGTTGCCATGTCATACAACCAACTAACCCAGCTATGTAACAAATAGATCTATTAGAAATTTATTAATGTTAGATAAAAATACATGAAACCATATCACTGTTATAGCAAATCGTTTTATACAGCATAGTTCCTTGAAGTTAAAATTGTTTACTAAGGGTTATTAATTCCAATTACTTGAAATCATATCAGAGTGTAAATTATCAGTTTTTCATAGATATTGATAGGAAACATTGATAAACATACTTGAAAATTTAAGTCGAGAGCAATTACAAGTGAACGTCAATACGATGTGATTACATCTGAGCATAGACAAATAAAATGATTTGAAAAAATTATTTCAAGAGAACGCGGAAATTATCAAGTTATGATGATAATCAAATGTTTGCAAATGAATCAAAATTCGGTAACAAATAACCCATAAGGCGCTAATATGTCATTAAATAAATTAACCAAACCAAATAAATGAATGAAATTCCGGCACCGAATGAACCAAAAGGCACTGATATACCATTAAAGAAATAAAACCAACCAAACTAATGAATAAAGTTCCGGCATTAAATAACCCATATGGATTTGATATGCCATTTAACAAATAAACTAAACCAATACAATTGAATGAAATTTCAGCATTAAATAACCCATAAGGATTTGATATGCCATTAAACAGATGAACCAAACCAAACCAAAACAAAGGAAGGAAATTCTGGCATTAAATAACCCATAAGGCACTGATATGCCATTAAACAAATATACCAAACCAAAACAAATGAATTAAATCCCGGCATTAAATAACCCGTAGGGAGTTGATATGTCGTTAAACAAATAAACCCAACCAAACTCAAGAGCTTTGTGAAGCGTTTTTCCTGGGGATACAAGAAAAAAAATGAGATTTAGGAGTATTTTGTTTGTTTTTATTAGGTAATTGAGGAAGATGAAATTGTAAGGAACAATCTTAATCTGGGTTAACTAACCCCTATCCCTCCTTCCATCTTTCCCACCCTGATGCCTTAATTGATGACACCTTTTTTCTTTTTCTATGTTTTTAATGCAAAACATCTACCCTCGGGTAAAAATGACGGAGTCACTACACTTTGAGGATATTCACCCGGTTTTTTTTTCTTTTTCTTTCTTGTGGTTTTTTTGTTTGTTTTTTCCTTGTCATGTTGTTGGGTTTTTTCTGTTTTTTGTTTGGCTTTTTTTGTCCCATTTTTTTTTTTTTTCTAGTTTTGTTTTGTTTTTTCGTGTTTTGGATTTTTTGGGGGATTTTTTCCTATCTTCAAAACAAATAAACAAATCCCAAATATGACACAATTTTTTATTGTTTATTAGCTGAACATCCTGACTTCATGAAACATACCTCATATAAATTATATTTAACCTAAATTCCCGGCATTTCCCCATCAATCTGAAGTGGGGGTGGGTATGAAATTAAGCAATGAATTCGAAAATCATTACCGCAAAAGTCGACCTTTAAACTTGATTGCCCAGTCAGCTAGGGCTGTAGAATACACTGACTGCACCTCTGTAGAGGGGTAAGATCCCCCTATCAGGTATCCTGGATATGACACTAAACAATCTGATGGTGAGGTTCCAGCAGTGCTGGAGCTTTGGAGAATGCAGAGTACCCCTTTATTGCCATTGCTCCCAGGTCCACTGTGGACCAGAGTGGTAGCACCTGATATGGCCCTATCTATGGGTTAAATAGAACTAACAGCATACTAATGCTAAACTGAATTGTTTGAATAAACCGAATAGCTTGAAATAGAAATGTTTTTGACAATTAAACCGTACTTACATTTAAACTGCGTGCTTATGCTTAACTGAATTACTTGAAATAGAACTGTTTTTCGACATTAAAACAGTATTTACACTAAACTGAATTGTTTCATATAACTGCTTGAATAGTTTAAAATAGAAATGTTTTTGACCATTAAACTGTGTACTTATGCTAAACTGAATTGTTTTAAAAAGAACAGATTATTTACATAAAAATGGATTTGGCGTTAAATAACCTACAAAGGTTGATATGCCATAAAACCCAAGAAACCAACTTTAAACTTGATAAAATCTCTACGGGGTCGACTCATATAGCAGAGTAAAAATCCAGACCTTTACAACTGATTTACCACACAATGAAATGGATTTGAATTTTAGCCTCGTCGACTAGAACTACTCGTAATCTCGTAGAGATTTTTTTCAGACTTAGAAGGTTAACTTATATGCCACAATTTTCGGTAATTTATAAAAAAAAGAAAAAGAAAGAAGAAAACATCAAAATTCATTCTTTTTACCTGCGCTTGGAGACTTTATAATAATTCGAACTATTCCCACCTTTAAGTGTAGTCTAGCTCATAACCTTTTGATTATTTACTGTACCGGTTGCTAAATAGGTTACCCATTTAAATACAAAACCTGCTTATCAATACTTGACTTTAGTGAATCGATAGGAACCGGTGCTTTCAGCAGGATTTGAGCGTTAGTCTTAGTGCCAACACAAATGATTAATTTTTAACCATGAAGCTAAGTCTCGCCAAAAATTTTAATCAATTCATTCATTAAAATCAATGAATTTGCAACATATTTGTTACTTTATTCGTAAAGTAAAATGGCCCTCAGTGTTTGATTATTGACATTTTAACAAGTCATTTTTCGATCACCAAAAATGTAGTTAGAATTTCCTGTTTTCTATTGATGTACTAAATAAGAAAATGAACTGTTCTTTTCGGAGCTACTAAACATTACATGCTAGTTTCAAAAGTGAAGCTTAACACAATAGTAAAGTGAAAAGTATGCTACTGCATTCATAAGGAAAGAATTTCAGGAAAATGTATATTGTAAATTCAACAAAGAACATTTAGTAATTTACTAAGCTTTTTGCTTTGATGTGGAACAGGACCGTATGAATGGGACACTCAATAAGACTCGAATTTACTCGTGAAATCTTGCTAATCTAACTTTCCTAACCATTACACCACCCGAGGCGCCTCAAAAAAAAATAAGTGAGACTGAAATGTGTAGGAAAAACTATATTGATTGCCAAAGGGACTTCTTTGAAGAAAATGAATGTTTCATTCCTTATTCATTTCTCTCGAGGTAAATGTAGCATCAGCCTCGATACCTTTTGAACACACCTTGTACAGAGTAATTGAGTGAATGATTGATTGCTTTTATCGGCATATCAAACTGTCTTGGGTTATTTTATGCCTAGAGGTTAGGGAATCGCATTCATTGTACGCATTCATATTTACATTTATTGTGTAGTTGCTTCTTGTGAGTTTTGTAGTTGTTGGTGGTGGTGGGGGGGTTGAGGGGGAGGGTAGAGGCAAGTTGCGCACGCTCCTGTCGAATATGAATATTTTTTTTCTATCTTATCCATGAATAGGAACCAAACAAGACTTCGTTCAAAAAAAAAAAAAAAATATATATATATATATATACAATGGTAATCATCACAAGAATCAGAAAAATTTAGGAATGTTATTTCGGGATGAGTTTAATAAGAGACATAGTGGTTATATTTGCTGATGATAATTATAGCGTGGTGTATTGATTAGCGAGCGAGGCTAGCTGGGTAGGGTTAATGAGTTCGATTTGCTTCATATTTCTAGTCTTGTGTTAAACTCAGCTAAGCTTAGTAAATGACTACAAGAGAATGAAAATGTGTACATAATTTAAATAGATATGTGTAAAAGCTTGTGGGTGATATTCAATTACTTAACAATAATCTAACTTTCCCACAAAGGCTATGACCGTTGCTCTTGATTCGGGCTTTTTAACATCAGGTCAAATGCCTGCGTTTCCGGTTTTGTCTAGAATGAATTACCACTTGAAGATAGATAGCAAAGTTTCAACAACGGAAATTTGAGAAACAAAACAAACACTTTTAATTCTTTCTTTTTACGCCTTCGATTAAGGCAATATTTTTTCGGGGGAGGGACTCCCAAAACGTTTTGTTTTTTAGAGAGGGAGCCTTTTTTGTCAGATTTGTCTTTAACTGCAAAAATTATAAACTATCTTAAAATAACTATCCATGATATCAAAATAAGAATTTTAATAAATGAATACATCAAAACTTTAATTCACTACAATGTATCAACGAGAAAGTAATGAGACTTTTGCATGAATTTTTCAGGTTGGCAACCCTTATTAAAAAGTAGCTGATCATTGTTAAAGATATTCAGTTCACGTGCAACAGAAAGAAGGACATCTACATCAGATGTCTTATTTCAAGGGGTGAGATTTGGAGGTGGGACAATTTTCTAAAACAGTTATTGCGTATGTATGAGTGTGTGTGTGAGAGAGAGAGAGGGGGGGAGTTAAAAAAGGAATACAGTAAACTTCTTTTTTTACAAGTTTGAATTTTTTTTATTGTTATTCCTCTTTTTTTAGTCAATGTAGATGGGTTGTTGTTAGCCAAAGTTACCTCCCTACAACTATGTTAAAGACTCGTTTTCAATGGTCACTCCCATCACCATCAGTACATGAGAGTGCAAATCAGCTCCAAACTTCAGTCTCTGCCTCACTCTGACTCTCTGATTCTCTTTTTCCTAGAGTGTCTCTTCATATAAATATAAGAAATACAAATCAGAAAAGTTTGCATAAAAATATACTAGATGCTCTCATGACGGAGCAGATATAAAACCTAAAAAATATTATAATTATGAACTCGAAAAATTCCGTTACTAAACATTTCATCTGGAGTACACAATCATCAGATGGAAATAGGAAAAAAGTGACTAATCAATCATATTTATTATATGGTGCATTGATATTAATATCTTACATATACTCTCTTTTGCCAAGTTCGAAAAAATCTTATACGATGTGTCCAGAATTTAATTTGATCTCCAAAAGCCTGTATCAACTTGTTAAGTTTTCTAAAATTTTCCGCAGTAGATTTTGTATTCGACAATTAATCAATTTACACTCGTAATAATCCAAGATTACACAGCTGAACGTGATTTCTTAGAGGAAGACATGAACTAATAAATGTTTTCATACTCATTAGAAAACAATACTGATCAAGTTATTTTCGATCAGGGTTGCTTGGCCGAAAAATATTTTGAGTTGCCAAAGAAGGAGGTTGCTATAGCTCAGAAATATTCTTTTTGACAAAAAGATCGTTCACAGAGAGTGTGTCTCGAAATTAATGAGACTATTTTTTTTTCTGATTAACAACTTTAATTGAAAATCCTTTGGTCAATGTCTATTCATTATCAATCATTCTATTCGTTAAACATTGGTCAGATCTGATCTTTTGTCAAATTTTCCTTCGTTCATAAAGAGATCGAATCATGAGAACGGGTTTCATCTTCCACCGTTTCTCGACCATACCAAAATGCCTTGTGCTAACTAAAAACCCAGTGACCGAGATAGAACTGGATCTCCATAAGCCTATGTTAACTTGTTTAATGTTTCTCTCGTATTCTCCTGGAATTTGACACAAAATTTGATCTTATGTCCCAGTTTTTATGACACACATAGCTAAAAACATTTGTAATAATCTAAGATTACTCAGCTGAATGTGAATTCTCAGACGCAGGCATGAACAGAATGTTTTCACACTTGTTCAAGATCAAAACTCATCGGCTGATTTTCAAATCAAAGGTGCCAACACAAAAATAAAACCATGAGTCTCATTACTTTGTAGATCAACTAATTTATTTTTCTTCTTTTTTTTTTTTTTTCTTTTTTTTTTTTCGTAAAAGTCCAATTATGAAGAGACTGTAGTAGAATTCAGTTTAAGAAATGATTTTTTTAAGTCCCTTAATCAAACTTGAGCATTCACTCAAATTTGAAGGACGGGAAAAAGACGTGAAGTGCTTCGTATTATTACTCTTTCAATTAATCTTTGTATTGATAATATTTCCTTGTACTTTCGTATCTGTGGTCTATTCCGTCAGAACTCTTTACAAAAGAAGATAAAAAAAAGATCAAAGAGAGATAAGGGAGGGATGTTTAGCTAGCTGGTATTTGCCATGACATTTATTGCGGGAATCACTGTTTAGAAATTTGAGTGATTGTACGTGCTTACGCAAACTATATAGTTACAAAAATATGACGATAGATAGATAGATAGATATTAAAGTCAAAGAATTTGGTTGAAGGTTATTAATACTTGACTAATAAACACCTTCATCTTTTATATCTTAGAACGACCAGACGGAGATTTGGTGATTTGGGTTGTCAGTTTAATTTTTCAGTTTCAGTTTCATTTCTTCTTGACTAGTTTCAACTTTAAGTCATCGTCAGGAAAAAGGTTTTTATGGAGAAAAATTGATTAAAGACTTTTAAAGAGATTTTATAAACTTTATATACCACAAAAAACTGACGAAAAATTAATCAGTAAAGTAGAATATTCATTCATCAAATGAGTATCCTTTTAATATATACATATGAATATATATATATATGGGTGTGTGTGTGTGTGTGTGTGTGTGTGTGTGTGTGTGTGTGTGTGTGTGTGTGTGTGGTATAATTTACCAATATTCATCTTAAGCATCTTCAAAATGTAATTATGTTATATTATAAAAGTATGAATACTACATCATTGAGTTTCTTCTTATCGGTAACCTATTTATCTCAGTTTATCAAAAGTCGAAAAAACTCAAAATTTAGCCTCATGCCTTGTGGGGCTTTGAATATACAGTATCCTAATCAAAGAAGTAAGACCTCCACTCCAGTGATAAATAGGGGTGTCTTGGGTGCAGCACTAAACTGCATCTGATGGGAGGATCCAGTTCTGGGGGGGGTCTAGGAGTTGTGGAGTCCCCCTTCAATGCCTTTACTTCTAAATCCACACTTACTCAAAGTGGTAATACCTGTTAGTCTCCAATGTTCAGGGTAAATAGATTGGTTGATTTGTTGGTTGTGTTTTATGACATATCAAACTTTGTTGGTTATTTATTGCCAAATCCTGTTTATAAATATATATCATTTGATTTGTTAGCAAATAGTTAGTAAGTAACATTATTTTTAAACAAGCCAGAGCTTATGTTCAATTTTTCAAATATTTCTATTAATGTTTACATACAGTAAATGATTTGAAGTATAGTAAATGATTAAACAGTTCTATTTGAATCACAGATGGGACCCTAAGAGCTATTACCACATCGGATCAGAGTGGACTAGGGAATAATAGCAATGAAGGAGTACTCCACATTCTCCAAAACTCCGACACTTGAACTTCACCAGTTGATACTTTAGGGTTGTTTTCTGGAAATTCGTTGGTGGTGGGTCCTACTCCTCTGCAGAGGCGCAGTCACCGTATTCTACAGCCCCAACCAACAGGGCTGGTGTCAAATAGAGCTGTTTATAATGGAAATATTTGATATCACATAATCGTATGCAAAAATATCTCTAAAGAAATAACTACACAAAAAATGTAAATATAAACATACAATTATCGTGGTTTCCTAACCACTAGGCATAAGTAACCCCAGATGAACTGATTTGCCATTAAAATCAAACAGTCAAATTTTGTAGCACTGGTGATTTAAGGGTTGGGAAGCACCCCTTCATTGCTTTTACTTCTTGTAGTCTAACTTAATTTACCTCGCCTTTCTGCTATATGTAGGATACGATAAAAGTACAGTTTAGGTTGGGTGTTGAAGGGGTTAAGCAGAGGGCCTTCTGGTCAGAAATACACAGTTGAAGTTACTGACTCCTGAAAGTAAGCTCATTTATCCCGAGTGATCGTACCTGGGCATTGCTGTCCCAGTCCAATCTTATAATCCTGTTAGGGGATAGATATTCACTAAGATTAGCTTAGACTGTCATGCGGTTATAGGATGACTCACGATTGAAAGTTCAAGATAACGCACGAATATTTTCTTTCGATAACCATGTATTTATGGTTAATTACTACATTTATCTACTAATTCCTGACACAAGGTTACAGCAAAGGGCTACAAAGAGATGCATGCGTGGTGTAATGGTAATAATCTAAGTAAATGGACTCAGAGAGCCAAGTTCAAAAACTGGATGAGGCTGTTTACGTTTCACTTTGTGCTAATGCACTCAGAAAAGCATGAATCAATCTCTTCTTCCAATTGGTAAATAGTAGGGTAGACTTGGCTCTTTAGCCTTGATACGGCAAGGAAAATTATGAATACAAACCATCAGTATTCTGCTTAAAAATTGAAAGTTAAGTCTAGTTAAGTTCCAAAATTACAAATCAGCAATCAGTCATAACAAGATAGTTTCTTAGTGGCTGGGAAGAAAAATAATAAAGAAACACATCTGACTGCCGAATTATAACAACTCGAAAACTTACTTTTGGGACTCTGCAGTAAAAAAAAAAAAAGATAAGAAACATACGACTGGAATTTACATTCTTAATACTGATCAAAAACGGATTCATTATTTAAGGTTGAGGATTTGTGCTTTGAAAGAAATCCAAAAAGTGAGTAACAATCAATTGTCGATTAAGATGCTTTAAAACGCATGGCTGGAAAATTCGAACACCTTTCCTCGAAAAGCTTCAGAAAAGCCTAAAACATGAAAACAAATTATGAATAAAGCATAACGGAAAAACAGAAAGACAAAGTAATCCAAAAGTTATGAATTTATGATGAAGGAAAGTCATCGTAAAACGTTTCGGTTTTAATGAACCTACACAGGTCTTTACATTTAGCAGCTATGAGAGGATACGGGATGTTGTCCTGAAGACCTGCCTGGGGTGATGAACGATAGGGAGGAGTGGCGAGAGAGGGTCAGGGATATCCGTGTTACCAGCGCGACATGATGATGATGATGACACTAGGTCTTTAAAATGGTGAAATAAGTGTTGATAAAACAACGATGAATGTTTAATGAAATGCAATAACAGGAGAAAAGAAAAGTATGTTGAAAGAACGATCATATAACCGTTAGTCCTGATGAAGGTTCATTAAAACCGAAATGTTTTATCATTGACTTCCATTCGTAATAAATTCATTGCTTTTAAATAACTTTGTTTATCTTTCTTCATACTGTCGGATTCCTTTCCATTATCTGCTCCCATAGAGCATTACATAAATTTATAAGGTCTTTGAGGTTTCCCTTGAACTTTCAGTTAATAACTACGATGCAAAAAATCGACAGTACATTAACTACGATTCAAAAATCGACAGTACATTAACCATTACGCCACGGAGACTCCCTTTCTAAAATAATTTCACAAGCACTGACTCACTAACGCTTTGAAAAAATGGATTCGACAATATTCAACTGCGTCGACTCAATGACGCATATATTTCGTTAAAGAAAAATTTACAATAACTATAACTCATCTGAAAGTTCGATTTAATCTTCAAAAATCAAAACTGGATCTCAGACTTTGTCAACAAAAGTTCTCAATGAAACATTCGAATCTCTCCAGCATTTTCAACTCAACTGAGTCTCTCAGTAAACAAAAGCAATTTTTTATCCAGCGGCGTTTTAAAAATTTACGTGGCCTCTAATTCAATGCGAACCCGGATACTCTTGGTAATTCATAACATAGTCGAAAAGACACATATTTTTTCGAGTGTTCACTACAGTTTGACAGCTGGTTCTTTCAACCCAACTACGTCTGACCATATAAAAAAAATCGACAAAAGGAAAAACAGACTCAAACTAGTTTATAGCAAGAATCTCATTTACAAGCAAAAAAATTGAACCCAAACATATGGAACTTTCATCAGAGAAAAAATTATAAAAACAGATTGATTGGCAAAATCTTACTAGTCTACTCACCCCAAGTAGTATGTACATTTTCTTTAATCGTTTTTTATTGTTTTGTAATATTGATAAACATTGAAAACTCATGGGTTCGTTTCGATATATACATATATCAGCCTAGAGGGGAAATATCATGTGAAATTAACTGATTTCCATACTAAAAAAAATGTTAACTTTTGAGCAAAAAAATAGGCTTCAAAAGCTGTGATTTTGTATTTGTATTTGTATTTTTGCATTGATTGACCAATCAGCGCTTTCCGACTCGTTTTGAAATTTCTTTGAGACTTAGAGACGACAATATTTGACTTGCCACGAAAAAATTTGAAGAATCAAAACCCAAAATAATTTAAAGAAATTTTTCCCATCTAGATTGTTAGAAATACATGTTAAATCAATTAGATTCATAGAGAAATCATCAACTATTTTATCTAATTTCGAGCCTACTTCATATTATAAATAAGCGAAGAAACAAATATTGTTTAGTACGTATGGAATTATATTCATCTACTCAACTACCTTTCGGTTTATTTCTTTTGAATGAAAATTTACATTCTTTTCGTTCAAGAATTAAATTTCAACATCACTTAATTTTCTTAAATTGAACAAATATGTTTGTTTACGCTTTTATTGCGTTATAGATATTCGTACTACTATTTCATCTGAGAAAAAAATTTCAGTTGTATCTGCATATATGTTTAAGACATAAATACATTTCTCTCTATACATAGGGAATCTTTCATACAAAGATCTATTTCGCACACAAAATTTATCTACTCAAACCTCACAAACTGCAGCATTGAATTTATCATCTCTTTTTTTCTTATAACATAAATATTGGTGAATATTTACGCTCTCACGAATATTATCTTTGCTAACTAGAAAAAGACTTTGTAACTTCTATATATCAACAAGCTTTTAACTCAATTTAAAGAAGTAAAACTAATTAATTAGTATATCGGTTTTATTTACACCTTTGTCCGATATATATATGTATGTGTGCGTATGTGTGTGTGTGTGTGTGTGTGTGTGTGTGTGTGTGTGTGTGTGTGTGTGTGTGTGTGTGTGTGTGTTTATAAAAGAGAGAGAAAGAATTTTTGCCTTAGCATAAAATCATCTATTGTTCAGATCAATATTCCTCAACTGAACTAAAAACAAAAACTACTCACTTTGATTGCATCAGACTTTTTTAAAATCTCATCAGTTTTCAACAATAGAAAATTTTTTTAATGATCAACTCTATTTTTCAATCTTTTCTTTGTTTGATGGTATATCAATTTTGTGGGTAATTTAATGCCAAAGCTATCACTATAAGAGAACAGTTGTGATACTATTTAACCAATAGATGGAAGAGATAAAGGGTTTCATACCTTTCCCAAGGTATTAATATAAAAGTGAAAGTAATAGCGCGACTGAAGTCCAAACTCACTTACTACGATATCGCAGTTCAACACGTTAGCTATAACGCCACGAAGACTCCATTTTCCACTCTTTGGCAACATTTTCATAATATTTATTGGAAGTAGTATATATATATATATATATACATATATATATATGTGTGTGTGTGTGTGTGTGTGTGTGTGTGTGTGTGTGTGTGTGTGTGTGTGTGTGTGTGTGTGTGTGAAAGGAATATTTTTGTGGCTGAGAAAAACAAACCATGTGAAATTTACTAAAGAATTTGTGATGTGTACGGAGAAGAATGTTTTAGTCAAAAAATGTTTATAAATGAGATTAACGTGGGTTGGCCACTACGAGCATGAATGGAGTAAAAAAACACTGACTCTCCGGTAAAAAAAAGTTTTGGATGGTTAGTAAAAAAGGTGATACTGACAATCTTCAGGGTTATGTAAAAACCCTTCATTATAGATTTCCTTGAAAAAAGTTACAGCTGGAAACAGTGTTTCCTACTGCTAGCTCCATAGGCAAAATTCATCTTACTTATTGAATATATATATATATATATATATACTTATTATGTTTTATTTATGATATATATATATCAAGATAGCCGTGAAATATCCGTTGGAATAGATTTTAGAGAACTGCACTTTGATTCAAAGCAGAGTGAACAGATACTACGCTCTGTTCCTAAACAGAAGTGTTGATCTATACGTTAACAATCTCGTAATTTCCAATGTGTAGCTTGCTATTTCTTTAAATCAATATCATTAAACCAATTTTAGACAATCATTTTTTTAAAATTCTGTTTCAATTACATATATTTGTCAAAATTAAATGTCTCCCATTAGATGTGCTAATATAAACATCGGGGAATAATCGTTGCAATAATTTTAGAAATGGGTGAAGAGTTCAAAAATATTGTACAACTGAAGATCGTGTGATATTACGTGTCGGATTTAGTCAACAAAAATAGGAAAACTTTCATTTACTGACTATATATACACGAGGGTAATTCAAAAAATAAGGTGGATTTTGCCTGAGAAGCAGGCAATAGGAGGTACTGTGGCCAATCCTTGTTTAGCCTATTTGTAAACATTTTTACGACTAAAACATGCTTCTCCGTACTCATCACACATTCTTTTGTAAATTTTACTCTTCTCAGCCATAAAAGATTTTATTAAATACTTCTGTGAAAGCTTGGATCATTCTGTTTGATTTGAATAGCCTAAAAACAAATATTTATACGTATCTTAAATAATTTTTACTATAAACTAATACCTAACAATGCAGACTTTCAGTTAATGGAAAAAATATTTTGCTTTTTAAAAAAATCGAAAACCATTACCCTTATTTACTGAATGACCCTTATATATATATATATATATATATATATATATATATATATATATATATATATACTGTTCTTCTAGGAGAATGGCTTCGGCATTAAATAACCTACAAAGAGTTGATATGCCATTAAACAAAGAAACCAAACCATTAATAAATGTACCAAAAAACTATTTTTATAATATCCTTGGGAAAGGTATGGACCCTATTATGCTACCAGTTACGGGTTGAATAGTACCATTACTGTTCTTCTACAGGAGTGGTTTTGACATTAAGTAGCCTACGATGATTGATATGCCACATACGTTATAATATGCATTGTTAAGATATACACATTTCTCTAAAATCTTGTTCTGGTGTACCATTTAGCTGGGTTATAGCTACATATATACACAGATAATGATAATTTTGTACTATATATATATATATATATAAGTTAGTATAGCGTAGACACAGAATCAACGGAACTTTGTAACAGTCAGTTTCTTGCCTATGCGGTCATCGGACCAAGTGATGCTTTTGTGCACTCTTTATTTATAAATATAGAAAAGTATACTATTTATGTATGTATGTATATATCTAAACAGACAGACAGACAGACAGACAGTCCGACAGACAAAGTTTATAACTCACTGGAATGATACGGTATATGTATTGCTAAGTTATATGCATTGATTTAACAGAAATCTCGCTACGATGTACAATTTTTACAAGGTTACATATATATATATATACACAGACAGACAGAGACAGAGACTGAGAAATAACAGAGACTCAAACTCGCTGAAATAGAGTTTTTTGTCATTTGGTGACCTCCAGTAACCGAAAACAATTTCGAAGGTCAACTGCGCATAGTTTATTTTGGAGTCCAAAGTCGTGTTAATATCAATGAAATAAGATTGTCACACAAACACGCAATTTTGATATAATAGTACAGTCATCAACCAAGGCTTGGGAAAGACAAAATTGGTCTTGATGGTCCTCTAAAGTTTTTCAGAAATGCCTAATCAAAATTTCCAAGATTAGATCAAACGTATATTCATATTACATATAACATTTTGGTATTGATTTTAACAAATTCATTTTAAGAACAATGTTAAACCATTTCTGTTCTCGACACAATCAGACAATCAAACAACTACAAAAACAATTCATTCATTAACCCTATTGGTGCGGTCTATTTGGCAACAAATTTAATGACTGGAATGGACTTTTGACCATGAAGTAAAAAAGCTTGCAAAAAAAAAAATATAGAAGTTTCACAATAATATAATACACTATTGGCATCAGGGAGTTATATTGCACAAGTGTGTTTATAAGAGAATTTTTTTATTCATTGATATTTCTAAAAAAATGAGTGTTTCACTAAAGCTTTAGAAGTAATAAAGTATGTCTTTTATTTTAGGGTCAGTGTATATCGGCCAAGAGGTACTTTCTATGGGGGGTATACCGTACAAGATACAAAATTTTGTACGTGGACGAAATTTTCATCTCATACCTCAAGCATTAAGTATACTTGGGTGACTCGAGTTGTTCTCCGCATCAAAAGGGTTAAATCTCCAGATCCTTAAAATTTCAGATAACCAAACTCTTTGTTGGCTTCTAAAAGATTCTACTTTAATATGTTATTCTTTCATGCAATGATAGGTTTTTGTTTTGTTTTTGTTTTTGTTTTCTTTTTTTCTTTTTGGTGGAGGTCAGGGTTCAATAATAGAGAATAAAAACATGTGTACGTATATATTCTTTCTATTAAAAAGTCAAAAGGATTTTTTAATCTCTCAGTAATATTTGGGGTTCGTATCATAAACAAAGGTAGGGAACCAGTAGTATAGATTTCAATGAGATTGGCTTACCTTTTAAAAATTTTCTACTCTTTCGTGTCACGTTTAAATACACTCTACAGATAAACCAGCTCTTCTCATTATTCATTTTATGACAGAAGTAAAAAAAAGTTTCTACTTATAAAATGTGGCATTTTATTTATTTATCTATTTATTTTAACGTTTTTAATTTTTTCTTTTTTTTTCTTTTTTTCTTTTTGTTTTTGTTTTTTGGGGTTTTTTTTTTTTGTTTTGTTTTTTGGTTTTTTTCGCCAACTAATTATGTGCAAACACGAATAGCGAGTTACGGGAGCTTCGTTTGAAAAAAAAAACACATTACGACCACTGTTTCATTTGCATATAAATTTCAACTATTATAGTGCAGAGATAGTATTTAACTCTCTCTCTCTCTCTCTCTCTCTCTCTCTCTCTCTCTCTCTCTCTCTCTCTCTCTCTCTCTCTCAATAAGAACCCTTCGGGGTCTGCTTGTTTGATCTAAAAAATATACATTCTTAATTACTTTGTTTTTACTTGTTTGTTTTCATCCTATTCTTTTTGTTTATATTTCTACATAGTTTCCGTGACACAGTAAGAAAAAAAAAGATTAAATTCTTTTATCTAATAAAAGCAAAAATGAATGCATGTATGCATGTGTAACGCTCATGATTTGTACTCAAACTTTAGAAGGAGAGTCCCCGTGGCATAGTGGTTAACATGCTGGACTATGACATCGTAGTAAGCGAGTTCACTTTCAGATAAATACCCTTCAGAAAGGTATGAACCCTCTTATCTCCCCACATCCTATAAGTTAAATAGTAACACTACAGTTCTTCTGCAAGGTAAGTTTTGGCATTAAATAACCCTAGAAGGTTGATATGCTATTAAACAAAGAAACCAAACCAAACTTTGGAGTTGGATCATATTATTGCGGTCGTAGATGAAAACGAGAGTCTTACAATACCACAGCGAATCCCACTGAAAACCGATATTAAAAAAATTCTTATATGAAACACGTGACCAGAAATAAGATCCTATGAGCAAAAGTTAAATGACCTTTAAAAAATTAAATGAATTAGATAAAATAAGCGTGGAAAGCCGAAGGCGGGTAGAAACGGCTTATTTTATTTAATGTTCTATTTCATTTAATTTTCTTTTATTTCTTTTAGGTTTTAACGAGAACTTTCTCAATGAGAGACCTTGTTTTAACAGTTTCTGACGATAGCATCTGTGGAAAATTAAGAGGTCACAAGTAATAATTTGTGTATCTGCGTGTGGGGTCGAGAGAGATAGAAAGAAACAGAGAAGGGATTTATTCAGGGGGATAGTAAATAAAATAAGACAAAATAGAACAAGAGAGAGAGAGAGAGAGAGAGAGAGAGAGAGAGAGAGAGAGAGAAATATTTGGAGTTCTATATTTCACACCCGCTCGCAGAGGGATAAAAGAATTAAATCTAATAAAGAAAAATTGTTTCGTGGATACATCCTCATGGTGTATGTGCTTACTCTACCTTATGAGCAGGATAAGACACAAGGTCAACTTTTTAGTAGAATACTAGTGGTTTGAATTTTTTGTTTTCCTTCTCATAGACAGGTTTACCAAACCAAGGTTAAAGACCTCAGTCATAGCTGAAAAAAGAAGAGATAGAGTCATGCCTTTCACAAGTTCATTAGCGCAAAGTAAAATGCAAACAATCCCGTCGATATGCCCCCACCAAAAAAAAATAATTATATCTGACCCAAAGCAGAAAGTTTTGGACATCCAATTAGAACGAACTCAATAGCAGCAGATCTGCGAGACAAGCTCATTAACCATTTCTCGTGGGGTTTTTGCTTTATTTGCTGTTTTTTGTTTGTTTTTTTTTTTTGCTTTTTTGTTTGTTATTGTTGTTGTTTTTTTTTGTTTTTGTTTTTTTCGGCAGTGGGTATTTGTTTTTGTTTTTTTGGAGTTTTATAATGAAAGTCTAGATTATTGGAATTCTGATATATGTATTTACATAACCCCTCCGCCACAAATAGGGTGAGTAGCAAGGTCAATTTTTAAGCAGAGTACTGCTGGTTTGATTTCAGAGTTTTCTTTCTCCTAAACTGGTTGCCTTACCAAGGTTAGAGAACCCAGTTTGCACTACTATTTTTCCATAGCTGGGCGAAGAGAACAAATGAATCCATGTCTTTCGAAAGAGCATTAGCGCAAAGAGAAACACAGATAACCTCGTCCAGGATTTGAACTCGGGTCACCGATTCCATTTCGTACGACGATAATCGTTACGCTAAAATGCTTTATTACATCGTCACATAGTAATGTCCAACCAGCTAGTCTTGTGGATCCGTTACTACTGGGTTGTAAAATGAATCCTCACTAGGTTTCTCATACTTCTGGCCATGGGGAAAATCTAAGTTTAGTTAAGAAGCTTTCTATTGTCATGCTAAAAACCTGGGTTCTTGGCAGAAGTCAAGCAATGATGAACCTGTTCGCTACTTAAAGGGCTGACCACTTAGTAACTGCATTTAGTCATTTACTCATTTACTAAACTTAGTTTAGTTGTGACATATCCGAAAGTGTGGAGCACCCAGTGAGAATCGAAATCACAAAAATAGTCTTCTAATCCAGTTTACTTAAATGTAACACCTAATCAGAGGCTTATATACCAGCTTAGTAAATCTGAGGCTTATATGCCAGCTTAGTAAATAAAAAGGTTTTATTTCTAGAAATACTTCCATGCAAACAAAAATGTGTTCCCAAGACGAAGAAATACTCCGAACGAGTTGACATGCCGTTAGAATCAGTCAATCAAAAAAGTATGTAAGAAATTATCAAGAGGTTGTTATTCTAGTACTAAGCAGTTGATTAGACAACGATGAAGGAATATATATACAAATTAATCAAATATGTTTAATTAAATAGGATACACACTTCGTTTCTGCCTATTTTATCGTTTATTCGTTCAAGTCGTTTGATGGAATGAATCCAAGAAGGTGCCACATTTTTCTCAAGTACTTTCGGCCTTACCTCCATATTACACAAAGAAAAAACTTATGAAAACTCCAAATTCTTTAAGCTCTCTATATAAAGATTAACAAACATTCCTTAAACAAGATCAACTTCGAATTTTGCAGCCGCATTCTGAAGTGTCTTTAACACTTTTCCCGTCAATTTTTCTCTTACCTATCGTAAAGTTCTTTTCATGGACTCCCCTTCCACTTGTCCTTCCTCTCCCTCTTTATATAAATGTATAAAACTTGTCATTGTGTTTTACATGTCATTGTTCGTTTGCCGAAAGATGGCTTCCAATGTGTTCGCGGATCGTCTAGTTAAGGAATTAAATTTTATCGCGAAGCTTTTAGATATAGTCAACAGAACTTAAAGCGATTTATATATGTATATATTACTAAAATTCTCATTATATATATATATGTGTGTGTGTGTGTGTGTGTGTGTTTGTGTGTGTATGAAAAACTAATCAGAATCCTTCATACCTTCCTCAAAAGAAGCATCAATATCATCATGGAGCGCTGTAACAACTAAGACCCAACAGGTTCGCGGATCGTCTGGTTATTGCATTAAATTCTAGCGCGGAAACATTCAACAGAACTTGAAGCAATTTAGACAATAGTCTTTTCCTTATACGTCACATTTTGCATTAAAATAACAATTTAACTTTTTTCCTTTGATCTCATTAAATTGACAACTGATAATAACGCTTGTGTTTCGGCTACTTTGTGGTCCTATGCTCGTCACAGAACCCAATGTGGTGTGACTACTAGTCACAGTACTTGTTATGGCTATTGTGTTCGTGACTACCACATTAGCTTCTGGCTGTTTGCTTTGACCAATCCTTCTGTGTCCACTTGTGTTTGAAAAATCCACGGAGTGGGGTTGACACAATTCAGCCGGATCTCCTTCTGACGGTCAAGTAATATGAATGGCTAGATCGTCTAGCAACTCAAAGAATAGAGAAAACCCGTTGTTTAACAACATCAAAAATCGTTTTTATTGAAACACGTTTGTGAGACAATAAATAACAAACAAACAAGGTTTGCTTTCCGGGCAAACAGAAGAAGAAAGAATATCGAGAGAGGAAGAGTGACGATGAGGTGCGATTAGAGTAACACTAACGTCTCTAAAGTCTGGGACTTTGAAATTTTGTAACGTCTAAAGGTTATTCAGAGTACTTCGGGTCTAGAATGGAAGAGATGCTTCTTTGGCTGTCTTGAGTTTCTTCTCGGTGCCTTTATCTTATCCTCTCTGAGGATTCGTTTAATTATCCCATTTTTATAGATCAGTATCTGGACTAAAAACGGTTTCTGATTGGTTGTCCAATAAGTGACAATAAGAAGTTATATTCCCATTGGTCAACCAATCCTAGTTCAGGATTATATCTTACATGTATAGAGAAAACCCTTTTTAGATGTTTTGACCAATGGGAACAGATTTACAGCAATTGGGGTTTTATAAGAGAAATCTCAGCCTCACCAGACTGGAGCTCATCCAGCTCGCCTTCATTTAGGGTGGAGCAAAATTAAATCTCCCGTTTGACATTGACCTTCAAGATAAGGACTAGAAAAATATGTTTTACGAAATGACCCGTTTCATCATTATGATTGATGAAGTTAGTTGATAACCGAAAAATCAAATAAGTTTGCTAACCTTTAAAATCAAAAATTATTGTCTCGCACTTAACTGATCTTTAAAATCAAAAACGGTGGTCTCGCACTTAACTGACCTTTAGGAACGATCAACCAGCTTTTTAGGTCAATATAAACCTTAAATAAAAAGATACTTATTTAAAGGATTTTTTTGTTTTTGATATATATATATATATATATATATATATATTAATTAGAATATATTTCATAAATTCTAATTTTTACATCTTAATTAAGTACTCAACCGCACGTCGTGTCACAACTTGTCCAATATAAAAGATCCATTAATTGCCAAACAAAAATCACTCAAGTAAATGATACCTTCTTAAAGCTCTTGTCAATGGGTTAAAGAAAAAAAAAGAAAAAAACTTACATCGAGATAAAGAACAACAACATACAACAACATACAACATGTATGTACGTTATCATCTGTTTTTCTTCTCATGGATTTAACTAAGTCAAGAATCCAACTGACGTTTGCATATTTTTTATGAAGCCTTTTATCTCAAGATATTTAATTTTGTTATTAGTTTCTTTGTTGGTTTCTTTGTTAAATGACGTATCAACTTTCGTAGGTTATTTAATGCCAACGCTATCCTTGTAGAAGGGTAGTAATGTTATATAGTCATGTGCTGATTCATGCAGAAATATACATATATATGTTCATGCAGCATCACAACGCCACAATAATTAAGACGCATGATAAAGACACAGGAATAAAGGACGCATGAAGGAAGACACGGGAAGGAAGACGCAAGAAGACTTCTTTAGAAAAATATTCACCTCTCACTTTATTGCAAGGGTTCGAAAGGGTTGTTCAAGGTTTGCATGTGAGAGGGTGCTGGAGACCGAACATAAACTTCATATTTTGACCCCACTGTTATGACCGTCACGTTGTGTCTTTCTTGTTCTCTTAGATGCTCAACTAGAGGTCTTAAGGTCCACTGCTGGATGCTGGCTTTCTTTATGCATCTTATCAGCATCTTCTCTGGACCCCAGTTCATCAGGGCTGCAAGCCCCATCGGCCTGGTGTGGCTTTCCTTACCACATCTCGTCTCTAACTCTCTGGACGTCTGCTGGCAACTGCTTTGGCACCCAACTCAACTCAATTATATAATAATTCAACGCCCACACGATCGCCCACTGGATCTTTGAAATCGAATGTTTAATCATCATCAAGCGGAAATAACTGTCATGCAATTCAGAGGTTACTCTCTTCCGGTGCATCACTGTAGTGGCACAATGGGACCTTCACCTTGTCCCATATCATAAGCCTTAATCCGCCCACGTGATCTCTTTCGGTTACTGGCCATTGGAATGTGTCACTTCCTTCCGGTGTATCACCTTGGAATAGTATTTTTGGGCTGGGTCGAAGGTCAAAATATTACAGTAATGATACTATTGAACTCATAGCTGGAGAGATAATGGGGAGGGGTCATGTCTTTCTCCAAAGGTATTAGTCTGAAAGTGAACGTAAGGGTGAAACTGAAGCTCGAACTTGTTCACTATGATGTAGTCCAACACGTTAACCACAACTACGGGGACTCTCCTTGTGTAGTTGTTTCTTAAGAGTTTTCTTTTTTACTCACAATCCCATCAAATAAAAACTTTTAAACAAATCTATTTAACCCATAGATGGGACCCTAAAGAGTACTATCACTCCGAATCAGAGTGGACCTGTGAGTAATGGTAATGAAAGGGTACTCTATATACTCTCCAGATCTCCAGAACATAATTCTCATTATCAAACTACCAAGAAACCAATCGGGAAAAGAGGTCTAAATTCAACACAAATGGTTCAAAGAACATAAATTATATGGACTGGCCAGCCAATTCCCCTGATTTAAATAGTATTGAAAATATTTGTAGCATCATTAAGATGCGGTTGAATTCGAGCCCGCGGAGGAATGAAGAACAGCAGAAAGAATCTTTTAAAGGTGCAAGGAATGACGTCCAGCCAAGTGAATGACGTCAAGCCTAAGTGACTCAATGCCACAGCGTATAAAAACTATTATCAAGGCCAAAGTCAGATCAACAAAATATTGATTTGATATTCCTACAGACATGATAACTTTTTTTTTGTTTTAAATAAAGTTTACTGATTTTTAGTAAATGATTTTTTCAAAATATTAATTACGAAGTCTAATTAACTTAAGTTTCAATATCTCCTCACAAAATATGACAAAAACTGACGTTATATTTTGTAATTTTAAAACGAACGGTAATATTACTTATTTTAAAGTTATATATATATATATATATATATATATATATATATATATATATATATATATATTACCAATTTTTCTCAATATTGAATTATACCATAACCTTTTCCAGTGCATAGTTTGGAAAAAATTATATCATTAAGCAAAATAATCTAATCGTGTCTGTTTAAAGAATATTTTATGAACTCAGAATGTTCTGCTATTGAATTTAAATGTTTTGCGTCTGATCTGTTATTAGTATATTTACTGCTAAATAAAAAACCAAAGATAATATCATCTAAGTGTGATAATCCCATCATTTTCCCCAGGGGTCATATATATATATACATATATATATATATATATATATATATACATGGGGGTGGTCTGTGTGTCTGTGCGTGTGTGTGAATAAGGATGGCTTTGGCATTAAATAACATAGGAATGTTAATATGCCCTTGAACAAAGAAACGAAACCAAATACACACACACACACACACACACACACACACACACATATATATATATATATATATATATATATGTTTGATCAAGGCATTATCTGTGAATTTACATTTTAGCTACAGGGCCGATAAAAAGATCTACTTCCCAACGAAAAACACTCAACTGAAACCGTCTTCTTTAAGGAAACAATGAGATAAAAGAAAATACAAAACATTTTTATATCGTTGTTTTTATTCTCGTGGGATTTAACTAAGTCAAGAATTCTGTTGATGAGTGCATATTTTTCTATAATAGCCTTTGTTTTAAGCTTAATAAATGCGCTCACCGAAGTGAAGCTGCGATGGACCTATTCAGTATTTAATGCACTAAGGTGCAGCATGTACCGTAAGTAACCTGAGGGAAAGTTTAGTAGATTCAAGCTTTGAAAATTGTCATCAGACGGAATTTCGGGAGAGGATTTTTTGCTTTGTTTTGTTTTGCCTCGTTTTGTTGTTGTTGTTGTTTTGGCTTTTGTGTAGATATTTTTTGTTTTGTTTTATTTTAGGGGTAGGGGTTGTGTTTTTGGTGAATACATGTCTACTGTTTATTTCTATCCTGGAAAAAAACGGGGTATAAAGAGAAGAAACCAGTTATGTATAGTTTGTTTTGAAAAGGATTTTGCAAATTCAGCAAAAAAGTGTGTCATGATAAATAATCACTATAGTATGTATCTAACGAAAAGTTTGTAAATGGGTCTTTATTCTTGGTCATTTGTCTATTTAAAGGAAACTGTGTATGTGGGCCTTAAGTCATTTGTCTATTTAAAGGAAACTGTATGTGGGCCTTAAGTTTCGGTCATTTGTCTATTTAAAGGAAACTGTATGTGGGCCTTAAGTCTCGGTCATTTGTCTATTTAAAGGAAACCGTGTATAAGGGCCTTAAGTCTCGGTCATTTGTCTATTTAAAGGAAACCGTGTATAAGGGCCTTAGGTCTCGGTCATTTGTCTATTTAAAGGAAACTGTGTATAAGGGCCTTAAGTCTCGGTCATTTGTCTATTTAAAGGAAACTGTATGTGGGCCTTAAGTCTCGGTCATTTGTCTATTTAAAGGAAACCGTGTATAAGGGCCTTAGGTCTCGGTCATTTGTCTATTTAAAGGAAACTGTGTATGTGGTCCTTAAGTCTCGGTCATTTGTCTATTTAAAGGAAACCGTGTATAAGGGCCTTTGGTCTCGGTCATTTGTCTATTTAAAGGAAACTGTGTATAAGGGCCTTAAGTCTCGGTCATCTATTTTTCAAAATGTATCTTATGAAAGAAAACCGGATCTTTCCATGAGTTTCATATATACTCCTATTTTCGTCTTTGTAAGTGATTTGTATTCATTACCCTTTATGCAGATTATAAGCAACACATATGCTGTCGCTGGGGCTAATAATACTATGACTGCAGAGGAGTAAGACCCCACACCAAAAAATGGAGTATTCCAGGTATGAGACAAAACGACATCAGATGATGAGACTCCACTTCTGAAATTCTTTGGAATGTGGAGTACCCCTTCATTGCCACTACTCCCAGGTTTTCTTTAACCCCGAGTGATAGTACTTGTTTAGATCTAATCTATGGATTAAATATATGTTCATAAACTATTTGAATTAGATCGGAATACTTTATATCATCTTATATGTAAGTGTGCTTAGAATAACGGTTAACGTCGTTGGCAATCTGACATTAATTCCTTGTATTTCACTTCGCGCTAATGCACTTAGAAAAGGCATGAATCGGTTTTTTCTCACCAAACTATGGGTAAGTTGTGGGGCAGGCTGAGTTCTTTAGTCTTTGTAATATATCCAGTCCAGGAGAAGAAAAAATGTGAATATCAACTCAGCTACTCTCCACATAAAAATTGACATTATGCCGCATTCTGCTCGTAGAGAAAGAGCTGAGTAAATAAATATTTCTTATCATATAACTGTGTTTAAAAGAAAACTCTTGTGAAAAATACACAAAAATCGTAAATATAAATGAATAATGTGTCCAATTCCTTAACCTCTATGCATGAAATAACCCTAGACGGGTTGACATGCAGTTAAAATTAATTAATTAATGATATAAGCAACATGCCACGCTGGTAAAAAAATATGCACCATCGTTGGCGAACCACTTTTTCACCGCAGCGCTTTCTGATGCATATATCCAAGATTGTGACATGTGTCATGAAAAAGATGAACCTCCACAGAATTGTCTAGCGTCAGAGATGAGGTTATGACGTCACGGTTTGTTTAGGTTCCCCAGACGCCAGCACACCGTTACGCCTCACAAGGAACTAAACACATAGTTCAAAATACTTGAAGGTTGGTCGAGTCCAGAATGAGACCAGAAAGTTCTTCAACTGCCACATTTGTTAAGATAAAAATTCATTTCTCTTTCATTCCCGTCACAGTAAAATCACGAGAGAGATACAGTTTTATATATACAGCATGTTTTACAATTTAAAAAATAATGAAGGACCACAAATGATACCATAATGAAAATTATATTTATTGAGGGGTTAAAGGATAACATTCTATGAGCTACAATTATTTAGTCTCAAACATGAACCAAGTGTCAAGATGTAACATAGGACCAACGTGTTGTGCTCTAAAGAAAGAAGTCCGCAGAAAAAGAAATACTCAAACTCGAAGGTAAGGGAAGAAAATATAGCAGTTGTTTATTATTCAGTTAGCTATGATCGTTGCCACTCGATAACTTCATTTTAGTTACGTTCTTCTTCTCCCTTCCTCTTGGTGGTGTCGGCGGTGTGGGTGAGAGCTGGCTGTTTGACACACGCCTGACAGATAGGTCGTAGCAGACTGGGGTAGGACGGGTCGGGGCCTCGGAACCTTTAACGCACCTGTTTTGACAACTGCCTTCAACTCTGCCCAAATCTCCTGACTTGTTTTCTTATATAGAGATTTTAGGGAACAAATCGAAGATCCCCGAATGTTCGAGGTCACCAGTGAAACTGTCGTGAAACACGTGATAGGTCATCTGTCAGAATGACCTGCAAAGTCAGACGTGATTTTAAAATAGCCCGCAAGCGCTAGTCTCGTGACACCTTCACTGATTGACGACAGCGCCCGTCTGTAATATTACAAAGAAGCACCCAAGAGTACATGTCGTCCGGCTAAATGTGGCGTACAAATAAGGTAATATTTCGTGTACATTCCCATTGGATGTGGGAAATCATTTGATTTTCGTACTAAAAACAAGTGTTAATTTTTGTTTGAAAAATCGCTTCGAGAAGTTATAATTTTTGTATCTACATTTTTTGTATTTATTGACCAATCAGCGCTTTCACACTAGTTTCAAAATTTCAAGAAAATTTGACTTGCCACAAAAAATTAGAAGGATCAAAACCCAAAATAATTAGATTGTTAAAAATACATTTCTTAACCAAAGGATCAAAACCCAAAATAATTAGGGAAATCTTCCCCCCCCCTAGATTGTTAAAAATACATTTCTTAACCAAAAGGATCAAAACCCAAAATAATTAGGGAAATCTTTTCCCCCCTAGATTGTTAAAAATACATTTCTTAACCAAAAGGATCAAAACCCAGAATAATTAGATTGTTAAAAATACATTTCTTAACCAAAAGGATCAAACCCCAAAATAATTAGGGAAATCTTTACCCCCTAGATTGTTAAAAATACATTTCTTAACCAAAAGGATCAAAACCCAAAATAATTAGAGAAATCTTTTCCCCCCTAGATTGTTAAAAATACATTTCTTAACTAAAAGGATCAAAACCCAGAATAATTAGATTGTTAAAAATACATTTCTTAACCAAAAGGATCAAAACCCAAAATAATTAGGGAAATCTTTACCCCCCACCCTATATTGTTAAAAATACATTTCTTAACCAAAAGGATCAAAACCCAAAATAATTAGATTGTTAAAAATACATTTCTTAACCAAAAGGATCAAAACCCACAATAATTAGGGAAATCTTTCCCCCCACCCTATATTGTTAAAAATACATTTCTTAACCAAAAGGATCAAAACCCAAAATAATTAGATTGTTAAAAATACATTTCTTAACCAAAAGGATCAAAACACAAAATAATTAGGGAAATCTTTTCCCCTCTAGATTGTTAAAAATACATTTCTTAACCAATTCGAACCGTAGATAAATCATCGACTTTTTAAATCTAATTTCGAGCTTACCTCAATTTTATGAATAACGAAGAAATAAACTTTCTCTTCTGTGACTATGGACTTATTCTGTCTCTTCTAAACTTTCGGTTTATTTCTTTTGAATGAATATCTACATTCTTTTCATTTAAGAATGCATTTAATTTCAACTTAGCTTAATTATCTTAAATTGAACAAATATGTCATTGTTTATGTAGATTTTTTTTAATACTGCTACTACAGACTCAGGTTCCTCATGAAAATTTCAGCTGCGTTCAGGTTTCAGGCATAAATACATTTTTCCCATAACATTGTGATACACACACACGAAGATTTTTTGCATGTATAAAATACGTCCCTTTAGATTTAGAAAAACTGCGATATCTCGAGCATGAATTTTCAATTTCTCTCTTAAAATATTTACAATCAGCCTAATATTATTTTTACTTACAAGAAAAGACTTTGAAACTTCTGTTTTCACCAAACTTTTCACTTAATTTAAAGAAATAAAAATTTATTAATTTGTAGATCGACGTTTTATTCATTCATTTACACCTTTGTCCTCTGCACTGGGTGATCCCTTGAATCTTATCAATGATGACTGGTGAGGAATCCGTTGTCCTACGATCTTCACAAGTGCCATGAGCTTCCAAGTTATTGACCAACTTGAAAATTTGACTCCTGTTTGGAAACGTATTGAAATTGAACTTCCTTCTGTGTCTTGCTTGAACAATCTTGAAAGAAAATATTTTCTATTCCGTCGCCTAAGTCTGATAAGTTCCTTTTAAGAGGAAGTGCCTTCAGGGCTAGCGTAATTCTTTCATTTTCTATTCAGGAGAGTCATTTCCTGAGAGGTAACCCTTGTTAAACTGAGCTTATATCACGCTCTGCCACGGTGGTACTGCATCCTTCAGACTCCTTCTGAAGTATAGGCTTGCATCCACACCACATCTGTGATGATGCGGCAGTTTCAATAGCAAGTACGTTTTTTATAGATATAATTGCAACCCAATATATCCTGGTTTTGAATCCAAAATTTTCCTTCTCCTCGGCGTCTTGCTTTAAAGAGGCTAGACTGACTAACTATTTTCCATAGCTGGGAGCAGAAGATAAAACTTCCCCCTTTTCCAAGTGCATAAGCGTAAAAAGAAACGCTGACTGTCTTGTCTAAGATTTAAACTAGGCTCGTTGAATTCAGTTACTTCGAATATACCCATTATGCTAGGCGCACTTCTGACCTGACACAATGATTGAATTTCTTTAGGAGATATTCCCTTATGAGCGTAGCCTACAAGCTTTTGTTTACCGCTGGCAGTAATCGTAACTATGTTGAAAATATGGTTTTGTTGCTGAAAACTTACCCTATCTAATAGCATTATTAGTCTCTCTATATCAGTTGTAGTTTCACTGAAAATAGATATAGGCGCAGGATGCGGGCTATTCTTTACCGCAGGTAAAAATGCATTCCCAGTGATGGTAACAATGTGGTAAAATAGTTTTATATAGCTGAAAACTAACTCTATCCTACCCTGTTATTGTTTCTCCTGTATCTATTGTAGTGGAAGTAAGTAGGAGGCATTACTTTCGGAGCATCCATCATAAAACCTGTAATGGTTTTCATTGTTTAATTGTTTTTACTCCCGCATTTATGATTACATTTTTGAAAATCTGTGTGTATGGGAGAAATATAAAACCTAATACAATGCAATACGATCAACTCGATGAAGAAGGCATTGACAAAAGATATTCATTACAAAAAAAAGATTTTGGTAGTTTCATACCCAAGAGTCTCCAGACAAATATGTACTGAGAAACGAAGACACTTATAGCGTCGAATAAATGTCACTATAGTGAAGAAGGAAAAAATAGAAGAGTCAATTTGAACGCATTTATGTTTTGGGGGATGTGTAACAGCGATTAGTTACAATGAAAAACTATGTTACATACTAGATCTAAAAATGTGCTATGGCACACCCTATTGCAAAGGTAGCAAGTATCCGAGCAGTTTCATCTTTTGTTGTGTTCGCTGTTTTAGCTACCCATCTATGAATCTGTAGTGTATTTTATTAACAAATGAATTGCACAAACGACCTTTCTTAACAGAATGAATTTTTTACACCATCTCACGACTAGGAAAGAGTTTGTATGAAGGGCCATTCAATTAGGAAGGTGAGTTTTTTTTAAATAAAACGCAAAATAAGTTGTGGGTGGGAGGTTCAGAATTTTTACCATAAAAGTTATTATTTGGTTTGTAGGAAAAGTTATTCTAATCACGCAAAAATATTGATTTTGAAGCTATTCAAAATGTCAGCAAAACAAACAGGCTTGAACAGAGGTATGACATCAAATTTTTGGTAGCTGAGAAGTCCAAATCATGAGAAGTTTTCAAAAGAATGTGTATGAAGAAACATGCTTTGGTCAAAAAATGATTACAAATGGGCTAAGCATGCATTGGCCACTACGAACCTGAGTCGAAAAGAAATTCTATGGAGTGGAAACACATTGACTCTTCGGTAAATAAAAAGTTCCTGAGAGAGAGGTGTCTTCTTGGTGTAATGGTTAAAGCGCTTGACTGCGGAATCCTAGTGAGCGAGTTCGAACTCCAGTCGTGCTATTACGTTCACTTTCGGACAAATACCCTCGGGAAAGGTATGAACCCCTTTATCCTCACAGCTATGGGTTAGATAGTACCACTACTGTTCTTCTAGAATGATGACTTCGGCATTAAATAACCTATAAAGGTTGATATGCCTTTAAACTAAAAGAAACCAAATCAAACCAAAAAGTTCCTGGGGCAGCAGTCAGTAAAGAAGGTCACGCTGACAGTGTTCTGTGAAATGAAATTACTTATCATTCTTTAAGCAGAGTACAGCTGATTTAGATCCAGAATTTTGCTTATACTCGAACGGTTCCCGTAGAATGGCTAAAAAAATCCTGTCTGCTCTTTTTATTCTAATTTTATGTTTCATGTATTTTTGTTCGATATATAAGTTATAATTAATTCACCAAATACTAATAGGAAAACTCGTAGAAATTGACACGGTTTTTGTTAGAACGTTATCTATATTCGTGCGAATACTATATGTTTTCATCAAAATCTCATCGGTTACGACTAATATATATATATATATATATATATATATATGTGTGTGTGTGTGTGTGTGTGTGTGTGTGTGTTTGTTTGTGTGTGTGTGTGTGGAAACACTTTGAATATAGCTTTCCGGGCTGACTTTATTATTCGACGCCTGAGGCGAATGAATACCGACGGACTATGACAATTTTTCACCTAACCCCCACACCTATCCACACACCATCACCATCACTAGGTGGTCGTTTAATCAGCATTAAAACAACATTGCATCACACTCATTAGGCAAATCCCGGATGATATTTTATAATATTGAATAAATAGCGTTAACTGACTTAAAAACTTATTTCTATCTTTTTCATACAAAGTAACTTTACTTATAAATGATATATATCATTCAACGTATTTATACAAACATCTCATCACGAAATGAACACAGGGTGTGTACCTGTACAATGTCGCTCACGCTTCAATCGGCGTAGCGGTTAGAGTGTTCGCCAATGGCCCGGGAGACCTGGGTTCAATCTCAGGTCGAGTCATACCAAAGACTCAAAAAATGGTACTTGATGCCTCCTTGCTTAACACTCAGCATTATAAGTTACGGATCAAGGGTAAAGTGGAGCAATCCTGGGAAAGGAGTAGCGCCCTTCCCTACACCTTGGTGTAGTAGCTATCGAAAAGGGAGCCTTCGGGTCACCCTCGACTATGGTCGCCAACTTTACTTTTTACTAATCAGTGCCATATCATCATAAAAACGTGGGAAGTTCAGTTCTACCTCTCAACAACTGCCAAAATATTTAATAGCAGGATCCATGATTATATTATTGAATGAGATTAATATTTATGATGATTGGTTTGAGTTCCTTATTTAATGGCATATCAACCTTTGTGGTTTATCTAATTCCAAAGCTATACTTGTGAATAGACTCTAGTGTTACTATTTAACCAATACCTTGGGGGATAAGGGGGTTTCATACTTTTCCCATGGATATTAGTCCAAAAGTGAATGTAACAGCAGGTCTGAAGTTCGAACTCACTTATAACGATGTCGCAGTCCAGTATGTTAGCCTTTACGCCACTGAAACTCCCCCTGGATAAAATGAAATTACCATCTTGTGTGGTGTATGGCACACACCTTGGGCACACTGAATACATGTTCCGGGCCATATTCAGCCACACAAAGCTGCTCGTTTCTTAATTCCTCCCGTCAGCTGGTATAAAGATTGGGTTACTGTTTGATACGTTGAATTCATAAAATATTGCAATACTGAATACAAGTATAAAAATAATCTTATTTTTTTATCTTTTCAATGTGTCCTTGGAAGGATTCTGGTGACCCGACCTCGATAACAAAATTTGACAATTTTCTGATCAACGTATTTACGCTTAACCATGCAAAACAGAAACTATTTGGTCGGAAATACTTAATGTTTGTTGACATAAGAAAAGTTGGCTATTTGGTAGATAAGTTAAGATTTAATTTTATCTTATTTATTTATTATATTTTTCTTCATTTCTTTATTCAGTTAATTAATCTATTTTTATGCTAATGTTATTCTTTCTTGCGGTCTTTTAATCAATGAAATATGATTTTGGTCCTTCTTTAGTCAGAATCGTCCCGATGATACGTTTAAGTGAAATCTACGTAGATCTTTTTCTGACTCGGTAGGCATTTATATATATATATATATATATAAATATATATAAAAGAAAAATGGACATAAACTCAATTTTATGTAAATATGAAAAAATGATACATTCAGTATGAATAAATATATCCTTTGAAAATATTTATATATATATATATATATATATAACCTCCAGCAGAAATTATAGAATTAGCACAATAAGATGATTTCATTTTGGTTTTTATTCAGCAGTAAATAAGCTAATGACATGTAGGACTGAAAACTTTTTTCTTTAATAGTTGGCTTGATAAAATATTCCTTAAACAAACTATATTAAATTAATGGTATGATTTTTTCAAGGCCATACAGATGAAGATATTATCGAGTTAACCAAATTTTGAGGTAAAAAAATTATACGATTCATTTACAAAAAAAATTATGATTAATTTTTAGTTTTCTCACCACAATCTTTTCTGACAAACTTAATTTTTTTTTTTTTCAGGCACGTATTTCACTAATTTGAAGCAATATTCTTTATCAAATTGGTTCCATCTTTCCCCGAGTGGCAGTTAGTAGATCTTCTTTGGAGGATAGAGTCTTCTCATGGACCATCTTTTTTAAATTTATGCCACAAATTTTCAATTGGATTTAGATCTGGACTGTTCGCTGGCAATGAAATTGATTTTATATGCTTTCCAAGTGAACCAACTACAACTAGTATCATCCTCACACTCATTTTTCAGTTTTTCAGTTCTATGATCAAGTTCAAGCATTTGTCTATCTTTTTGGTTTCATTTTTCGCTTTGTTTATTTTTTGTAGGTTTTTTTGAATTTTCACCCTATGGTTCACTGGAACGGCAAAATAACAAGTTCTTTTTTTCTAATTATTTTACACTAGGTCTTTCTGGCAGGGATTAGGTTATCCGTTAGTATCTCAAAATCTCAGAGAACTCTGCGCGTTTCATTCTCTGGTTTGTATATATACGTCCAATTTTTGGTCATACTTAAATTTCTTGCACAATTCCCATTGAATCACCTTCCCTACCCAGTCGTGCCGAGTCTTGTTCTCCTTTTGTGCAAGTTGCTTAAACTAAAAGTACTTTCGTCTTTTACAGACCTCTACTTCGAAGCTTATTTGGTATTCGCATAGAAAGATTTTCTGTGACTTTGCTATACCTTTGTATATATTAGTTTGTATCAAAAATACTTTCATATTTTACAGATTTTTACTCGAAAGCTTATTTCATTTATATATTTGAAGACCATGACGAAACTTTACTATTAACATGTATGTATGTATGTAATGTGAGAGGACAGAGTTGAAGAGAAAGTGTCATTCTAAACGATGCTGAAAGATCAAGAAACGGAATTAATTTAAATCAATAGTACATTTGCCATTATTTTGAATCACCTCTTGCCATCTATCAGGTAGTTTGTTGATTCCTCTCAAGTAAAATTAAGCTGGTTTCGAGTTCAAGAAGTTTTTATTAGATCTTCTTGATAATATTTTTTGTCATTCAGAGCATTTTGTGGAGAACGCAAATGATGGAGATCCCTTGGTGAAAGTTCTGGTAAATATGGTGGATGGTGTAGAGCTGTTCACTCTAAATCCAATATTATTTCCTGTGTGATTCCGACAGAATACGATCTTTCTTATTCTTCTCTCTAAGGGTTGGCGGAATCTAAACGCCCGACGAGCTTACTTTTATTATCTTTTTCAAGTAGAGGCAGATTATGGATTGTGATGTACTAATTCTCAAATGCTTTTGCGCGGATTGCATTCCAATTCTCTTAAAGCGTTTTGATCGAAGTCTGATGAGCGTCCTGGTGTGGATTTATCTCTCAATGACGTAAAACACAGTTTACGACTTGGCGGTCAGTAATGACAACTTGACAATTTAACACTACAAATTTTCTTAGTTGTTTCCATACTCTTAAATTCCCACATTATATGTCGAGTGTGCACGTTTAGTGTTATGTTTTGACCTGTTGACCCAGCCAAAAATGCCATTCAAGGTAATGCACCGGAAGGAGGTGACACATTCTGGTGGCAGTTATGAGAGGAAATCGGGTGGGCGGAAATTGGCTGATGAAATGGGACGAGGTAAAAAAGATCCCATTATACTCTCATAGACTGACGCACCGGAAGAGAGTGACCTCTGAACTGGATGACAGTTATTTCCGCTCGATGACGATCACACAGGCCATTCCAAAGAAAGCGGAAGTGACACATCCCGGTCCCCAGATATCGGAAGTAGTCGTGGAGGCGTGTCCATATCAGCGCGTGGGAGTTTGAAGGTAATATAAGGCCGACGAGTTGAGTTCCGGTCAGCTGGGTTCAACGAGCCAGTGGAGACAGGCGAGGAGTTGAGGAGATAGACGCGATGTAGTAAGGAAAGCCAGCACCCAGCCGACTCCAGTGCTCGGTTGAGCAACCATGGAGAACGAGAAAGACACAACGCTGACGGCCATAACTTCGGGGTCAAAATATTTCAGTAATGTTCGGTCTCCAGCTCCCTCTCACATGCAAACTTTGAACAACCCTTTCGAAACTTACAAATAAAGATGAGAGGTAAAATATTTTATAAAGAAGTCTTCCTTCGTCTTTCTGTGTGCGTCGTTTAGTCCTGCGACTTTATCATTGTGCGTCTGTTTAATTATTTATGGTGTCGTTGTGATACAGCATAAACATGTATATGTGTATATAAGCATATTTATTATATGAGTATATAACATTAGTTCTACAAGTCTAGGGATGTAAAATTATAGATTAAATTATGATGTGCACTCTTTCACTCTCGAAATAAGAATGACTGGTGAGGGTACTTTTTAATCTGATAATTTCCGGGTGCGTTTAAAACATTGGAGATTTGAAATGCGTTTTTACAAATCACTTTTCAAAAACGGAAATTATTTAGGACTCAATCCAATAGTTACAAGCAATAATTTACCTAAAACAAAATATTTCTTTATAAATAAGTACGATTCATTAGTTTGTATGTTATTTAGGAGATTATATCTCCTATAGTAATATCAATAATCGATAACTTTTATCGGGTACATAGCCACGACTTTTTCCGTCGATTAACTTGTCATTAACTTATCTTGTTCAAAAATGTAATCCATAAATGCATTACACACAAACTAGTCTGAGAAAAAAAAAACCTCTGCACTAATATCTGTCGACCATCTGCAAAATATAAAAATCATATTTAAAACAAGTCGTAAAAATAGACTACAGGTTCTTGCAGTTATATTTACTTTAACAAAACCATCGACAATCAACAAAATAACTCACGATTTAGGAGCAAATATTGTAATACACGTTTAATATTTGGAACATTAATGGCGACACTAACACGCGATACTATATATAATTTTATATCTATAAGAGCCATCATCAATAATACTGAAATACAAAACTTGAACTTATCAGTACTTACTTCTTGACGATGGCCGATGACGGTAAAAAGCACTAAAAATCTATATATTTACCAACATGATGAACTTTCAATGGTACATAATTTCAATCCTACTCTGACACACCAAAAGCAGGAATAGTATAATAAACTTAAGTCACCTGTTATTTTATGTGCGTGTGAGGGGGTGGATAAGTGAGTACCTGATTGAATAAAACACCAGTCTACAAATTGATAAATTTTATTTCTTTAAATTAAGCGAAAATCTTGTTGAAAAACAGTAATTACAGAGTTAAAGAGTAAATATTACTAGAAAGAAAAAGTTCGAGTCGCAGTTTGCATTGTCCTAGCCTAGTTGATATATTTTGCGTGTGTAAAAGATGTTTTAGTGAGTATGTTACTATGTACGAGGGAAAGTATATTTATGGGCTAAAAGTTAAGGGGTGCAGCTTGGATATTTTTTATCGGCAAACGAAGACTGTAATAGCTGTACGAATAAATCTATGTAAACAATATTTTAGTTTAGAATGATTAAGTAACGTTGAAATTAAATGCATACTTGAAAGAACAGAATTTTAGATTTTTACTCAAATGAAATAAAAACCGAAAGTTTGAGTAGGTTACAGAACAAATCCGTAAAACCTACTGGCTGGTGTGTTATTTTTATCCGTATTTGATTGAGGTAGACCCGAAATTAGATATTTAAAAAAGTTAATGGTTCATCTATGATTCTAATTGGTTAAAGAAATGTATTTTAAGCAATCTAAGAAGGGAAAGATTTCTTAAATCCTTTTAGTTTTTGATCCTGCAAATTTTTCGTTGCAAGTCAAATATCATCCTCTGCGAATTTCAAAGACATTTTAAAACAGATGCGCAAGCACTGATTGGTCAATAAATGCAAAAATACAGCTACAAAAATTACACTTTCTCGAACCTATTTTTTTCACAGAAATGAAAATTTTTTCGCATGGAAATCAGTTGACTTCTCATATATATATATATATATATATATATATATATATATATATATATAGTTAACTGATAAGCGTAAACAATCATTTCAAAAGACTATGATAGATCAAAAGTGCTCAAATACTGGGCAGCAGAGTAGTATAAAAACTAAAAGGAATTAGGATCTCACCTTCTTTGGTGTCTTATTGTCTCATTATTTATAGTCTCCTGTGTCTTCTATAAAATAGAAAATACAGATGAAACTTTTATTGGCCGGTTGTAGGCCATTCTGCTCGTAAAGAGAGTGAGGTGTTTGGAACCTATCTTTCATACTAGCCTCTATTGCAATGGTAACTCTAGGGTGTCACCAATAAGCGGTCATTTGTAAAAAAAAATCTTTGGCAGACAAGAGAGGTAATGCAGCAGACCAAAGAAGAGACTTAGAGAAAGTGAAAAGATTTACTAATGATATAGGTAGAACGAATTGTAAATGAGACTAAAATAGTTACAACTAAACGATTAATACATGAATTTATGAAAGAAGAAAAGTAATGCTATTATTCAACACATAGCTCGGGGATAAGATGGTTCAAACCTGTCCCATGGGTATTAATCTAAAAGTGAACTTAAAAGCGAGACTGGAGTTCGAACTTGCTAACTACCATATTTACCAACCCCTCCGCTCGGGCAGGATATGACACAAGGTCAATTTTTAAGCGGAGTTTAACAGGTTTGAATTCAGAGTTTTCCTTCTCCTGGACTAGTTGCCTCACCAAGGCTGAAGAACCTAGTCTGTCCTACTATTTACTTGCTAACTACGATGTCGTAGATCAGCACGTTAGCCGCTACGCCACCTTTAACAATTGTTATAAAAATGTTAATTTTCTTCTAAACCAAAGATAACAGGATTTTTATAATTTCAAGAGGAATATTATGCCTTCAAAACATATATTATTAGCTATCATATTACTGAACTCTAATGTAGTGAAACTTAGCAGTTCAAAAATAACCCGTTCCCGTATATATTTTTATACAATTTTATTTCTAGTTGCGGAGGTGTTTGAATATTATTTTTGATCATATAATTTCAATTTCGTAGAATTTGGTGATAAATGATACCAAATAATGTCTGTGTTGTTTGTATGATACTCTACTTGAAGGAATAAAATCCTGAGATCTTTGGTTCACTCTGAACGTGGATGATGACACTTCTTAGGCCCCTGTCTTGAACATTTGGGAAATGTGGAGTCACATCTTCGTTCTATTACACGGAGGTCCACTCTGATCCTGAGAAATAGCACTTTTTAGGCTCCAGTCTTGAACCTTTGGGAAATGTGAAGTCACACCTTCGTTCTATTACACGGAGGTCCACTCTGAACCTGGGTGATGACACTTTAGAGGCTTCCATATACGGGACAAATAGATCAGTTTTCAAGTGATAAATTTTTTTAGCAGTTTAAAGTGATTGAGAATATAAAACTTTGTACTTTATATAATTGGAAATCATAATTGTTAAACTGACTTCATGGCATAAAATAATCCAGTGAGGATTGACATGCCGTAAAACTAACAAACAAACCATCATGAACAAACAGCTGACTTCATGACTGAAATAATTGCATATAGATGCGTTTTGTTTTTCTCTCGGTACCAGACGTCTATGTCCAAAACCAACTGAAAACTCTCTCTCTCTCTCTCTCTCTCTCTCTCTCTCTCTCTCTCTATCTATCTATCTATCTATCTATCCTGATAAAAACTAAACTGTTTTAATTAAGTCACACATCAGGGTCAAATAGTTAAAACATCTACTCTTTTATTTTGTAAATATAAATTAATTCAATGATCAATTCAGGTACGTGATACTTCCTACAATCCACGTGCTTTGCATTAGAATAAACAAGTGCGGTTAGCGTAACGGTTATTGTCTTAGGAAATGGAATCGGTGGGCCGTGTTAAAATCCTAGACGATTTTTTTTGCATTGCACCTAGCACTAATGCCCTTGGAAAATATATAAACACATCTGTTCTACCTTCAGCTATGGGTAAATATTAGACTGGGTTCTTCAACATTGGTAAGACAATCAGTCTAGAAGAAGGAAAGCTCTGAATTTAACAGTACTACGCATAAAAAGTGACTTTGTGTCACATCCAGCTTATAGCAGAGGTGTTCATTAAATACACACACAAAATAAACACATTTCGTTGAGAGAGCCAGAACGTGAGGGTGAACTGAAAGACAAGGGAACGAACATAGACAATTTCAGATGTTCAGAAATGTTCTCAAAAGAAGTGTTTTCCATTAGACAACCTGCTCCTAAATAGAATAATAAAAAAAGAGCTCAGTGGCCTGAGATTTAAGAACCCTGCAAGAAACATTTGACAAACAGAACAGAAGTATTTTTCATCATTTTTACGGCGGTTTTACATTAGTTCAGAGATCTCAAACTGAGGGACTCAAACGTTCTCGGGTAGAGCGATCCAGAATTGAGATGAGAGGAGGGCATGATTTCCATAAATTATACTAATACAATATAGCTAATAGGCTGCTATTTGATACGGTTTACTGATCACAATGTGTGTAAAATAATTAGGGACTCCAGTTGATTGTGGGTTGTTTCCTAGCGAGATTTTCTGGTCGACCACGGGACAGTGGAAAGGAATGGAACATACATGAGAAAGATAATCAAAGCAAGCAAAGAAACAGAGGGAGAGCGAAAGGCTAAAAGGGAGAAACGAATGAGAAAGTCAATGCCGGCATAGCATTGGATGCCCGGATCAAAGAAGAAACGTATCAGCAGCAAATCGATGACGGGTTCTGATTGAATGGAAGAAACTCAAATGGAAAAAGCTCTTAGGGGTGTGGACTCGGAATAGAAAAGAGGAAAAGAATACGTTGGATACGAGACGTGACGATGTAAAGACGGCAGTTGGACACCAAACGTGACGATGTGAAGACGGCTGAAAATTACGGCTCCCATTTCGAGGTGAACTCTGCTAAGGAGTCTCTCACACCCATCGCGAAGATGTGAATATGGAACCAGTAAACAAGCACCTGCGAAAACTACAATAGAAAATTAGATAGATAATATCAAGATCTCTCTCTCTCTCTCTCTCTCTCCACACGACATTTAATTATTCTTTATCTAGCTAAAGCGGTCGAATCATTTTTCCTCCGCTGTTTCCTTCTTTTCGACGACCACTAAAAGGTGTAGTGGCGAATACACTTTTGTATTAGCGAACCAGGAAAGGATTTTGTGTGTTCGTCCCTTCTTCTTTTAGTCACAGTGGAGGTTATCATGAGGGTCCGAGTGACACTTAAGGCGTAGTACTACACTCATAGACCCGTTAGAATCGTTGTGGTACACATCCTTATGTTGTACAGAAGTGCTACAAGGGTCTGCAGAGATCTGTGCTGGTTCAAGCGTCTATGTAGTACAGTAGTATTATAAGCGTCTATTTGAGACCAGTACATATGTTTTTTCATCGTGTCTTTTCGAACGGTAGTATTGTGCTGACATATGCACCGTAATTTAATATTTGATATTTATCCAACCTTCTACCAAGCCAGATTTGATGATAGGTGATTTTATTGTGAGGGGCCACGCACGAATCGAGACTCACGCGTGTCTATTTTTAAAAAGGCATTCTCCATATTGGGGCACCTCAAGCGCGAGTTATGAACTCAGTCTTGCAAAGCAAGTTTTGCCAGGGACTAGGCAGTTCACACAATGATACCCACCCGGCACGAATCAAGTTTTGTCTGGGACCATGTGGTTCACACAATGATACCCACCTGGCAAGAATGCCAAGTGGACCCTGGAAAAATCAGAGATATGATCTAAAACCGTACTTTATACGAATATTCCCACTTTTCTTGAAAACTTCTGTTCTCTTTGGCAAATTGTTCTTTTCTTTGCTTTGATATCGTCGATTTTTATTTATGTATTATTCTATTTTATTTTATTATTTGTTATTCTAATTTATGTGCTTGACTAAAATTGTCATTCTTCTAAATTTCTGTTTACTTAACAATCCTGTTTTACGAAAATATTTGTCATGAAATTGTGCTGCATGCCATAGAAAAATTTTCGTGCTTGAGACCCTTGCATTAACCTATTAGGATTTATTGCAAAAAAATGATGTGGTCTTTACAAGGCTTAGTATCTTCATAAGAAAAAAACTATGGTCCCCTTTCTCTTTTGGTGCCCTAAGCACGCGCTTTTTTTCCTTTTTTTTTTTTTTTTTTTTTTTTGCTTAAATGTTAATCCATCACTGAGTGCGGATTAGAAATAAAGAATAAACCCTCGAGAAAGACTCGAACTCCAGACAGTCAACTTCAAATTTCCCAAACCTTCGGGCAGGGATTAAAGCATGGTGTCTGTTCATTTCCCTCAGCCGGGTTCTTGACAGTTTTGATCTTCGGGCCGGCAGGATGTGGAAAAAGGCCCGTAGAGCCTGTTCGTGGAGATTCCAAATATGCGACAGCAGTTTCCCTATTGGATGAAAGGAGGAGAGTCAAAACAGGGACACCTCGATAGACTGTGTCGCACATTTTAACCGAGAGGTAGTCAAATACTGAGTCAAAATCGTATCCCTTTCGTCTCAAGAATCCTATTTTTCTTTTAATATCCGCTCCATAGCTTAAGCAACGAGAACGTCAGATGATCACTCTTGTAATTTTTTTTCTGTTATGTGCTGTTTGCGAACGGCAGGAGATTGACAGTTTAAGTAGTCGTGATCAGAAGCAATAAAAATTAAGATGAAAGAAATACCACTCAAAATTTCTTAATGGCTGAATGGCCGGGGTATAACATCAAAATGTATCCGGAAGTAAGACTCCCGTTCTGGAGCTTTGGAAGTGTTAAGAACCAATTTGTTACCATTACTCCCAGATACTCTCTGATCCGGAGTTAGGATCTCATTTATGGGTCAAATAAATCTGTTAGAAAATTATTTGTACTCGATAGAGGCACTTGATGCCATATCTGTAAATTATTTGTATTATGAATGGTTGCTTGAAGCAATAATTGTGTACAAAGGATTATTATTGAAGCCATAAATTAAATGAAATACTTGAAACTATATAACTGTATGCAAGTTATAAATCGTTAGAAAGGAATATTTTAACTGTGTGCGAACTACCAATATTATATAGGAATACTTGAAACTATATAACTGTGTGCAAACAAATGTTTATTAATAAACAGGAATAGTTGCTTGAAACATTATTATCATCATCATTAAGTCGCGCTACTAGCACAGATTTCTCCCTCTCTCTCTCTCTCTCTCTCTCTCTCTCTCCATTTTCCCCATCATCCATCACTCACGGCAGGTCTTCCAAACTATATACTGTGTCCGTACAGAGCTGTTGTAGATAATTACTTGTTGGTAGGCCAACGCTGACACGTCCATGTGAAGGGGTGCAATGGGAAAACGTCATTTATGAGTTAGTCCTTGCTTCTCCAGTAGTGTCCTGCATGTCTTATCTGTCTTATTCGGTTGGTTTTAGAGATGGGAGGTCACGCCACGAAACAACAACTGTACGGCCATGAAACATTACTATTGCTTTAAGAAGACTTACTTTGGCATTAAATAACCCAACAATAGTTGACATGCCGTAAAACCAACCAACCAAAAATCTATGGATCAATTTTGTTTGAAAACCATTAATGTTAGATAGGAATAATTGAAACCATATAACTGTATGAAAATTATTTTTACAAGTAACAGTTACTTTAAGCTATAGATATTTAGAAAGAATTATAATTAGTTACTTGAAATCGCATTACAGCGTAAATTATTACAGAAATACATAGGAAATAGTAAAGATAGATAGGAATAATTGATACAATATAACAGAGTGCAAACAAATTATTATTATAGACAAATAAAAAGATGCGATTAAAACATAATTGCAATGGAACGTTGAAAATATAGTTATGATTATAAGCAAACATTTACAAATGAATCACATTTTGGTGTTAAATAAATCATAAAGGGTTGATATGCCGTAAAATAAACCAAATCAAACTAACCATAAAGACTAACAATACTTTTGCCACGATAAGCCCGTTTTCCGTCTGATATCGATTCAACTGCTTAATCAACGAGAATGCTGCGAATGAAAGAAAAATCTAAGTTTTAGATATTATCCTTTTTCCAGTCCACGGTGTTTACTAACGATCATAGATTTGAGTAGTTGGGATTGCAACCAATTAAAATTAACATGAAAGAAAAACTACGAAGTACAACTCCAAAGTTCAAAATTATGGACAATTCTTCATTTCATGAAAAATTCAAGATAATTTGAGGTGTGTTCAAAAAGTCCCTGAAACTATATTTACCAAGGCAGAAATTAACAACGGATAAATCATTATTCCAGCGAATTTTCAATTAATCGAAACAATTAAGAAACTCTTTTTTTTATATGGCAGGAAGCTGTGCAGCAGTTTTTTTGTTTTTTTTTTTTTTCTTCTTCAGGTCTTCACATCTTTTACTCATGAAATAAATTTCTGTTCATGAAACAAGAAAAAGTCACACAGAGCAAGGTCAGGTGAATACTGCCAAAAACTGTTGCTCCGTAAGTATTGAGACTGGTTTCATCATTTTTTAAAGCTGGCACTGACTAGACATCTAGACATCATCACTTTATTGTATAAGTTGATCAGCTCTGTGCATGTCTTCATTCTAAGTTTCAATTTAAAAAATTAAATATAGCTTCAGCCTTAATACTTTTTTTATCACGCCTCGTATTACGACAACTAGGACAAATTGCGATGATAAAAAATTCACGAACGAACGAAACGATAGAGAATGTTTGCTAGCGATGTCAACTTACCAACCCAAAATATCTTTTACTGTGTATGCGTATAAGTTTAATGTCTACACACACACACACACACACACACACACACACACATCTCTGGGGGGTGAGGCTCCAGAGTGCAATGCACGTGCCTGCGTATGTGTGTGCGCGTGTGTGTGTGTTCTTGTAAATGAGATAAAGAATAAGCGTGTCTATAAATCTGAAAAATCTTTCCCTCCTATCCAGAATAAATGTAAGTGAACACCAACATTTTTACCAGTTTCTCACTAACACATTTTTATAACACCTCACCTTGACCTACCTAAGATTCTTTTTTTTTTTCTTTTTTCTTTTCTTTTTTTTTTCTTTTTTTTTTTTTTTTTGGGAATATGATATTATTTACTGGTTTATTCCATGATTCATTCTGCGTGTTTTAGAAAACTTTTAGTACCAAATTAAACAAAAAATATTACCATCTATACGCGTGGATAGGTCGAATTTTTGGAGAATTAATTTTTTAAGCATTTGCATTGACCTGTATACACGAGTAAAATAAAAAATTCGTTAGGCTGAAACATAATATAAAAAACATACTGAAATTCATTCTATAACTCAATTTGAGAGTCAAATTGCGCAAAAATCACCGGTTCCCAGAAGATCATTTCAGTTAAGAAGCGATGAGCGAGTTCAGTTCTGAGGTGAGTAACAACTAAGGAACAGCAGATACTAAGAGCAATCTTAGGTTTGTGTGCCGGATTAAGTTGGTTTGGTTTCTTTGTTTAATGGCATATCAAGCTTTGTAGGTTATTTAATGCCAAAGCCATTCTCCGAGAAGAACAGTAGTGGTACTATTTAATCCATAGCTGGGAGGATAAGGGGGTTCATACCTTTCCCAAGGGTATTTGCCCGAAAGTGAACGTAATAGCGCGACTGGAGTACGAACTTGCGTACTACGATTCCGCAGTCCATCGCTTTTAACCATTACACCACGAGGACACCCCCCCCGGGTTAAGTAAAGCTTAGGTTCAAATAAATATAATCATTTCGTGATCATAACTCATAAGTCGACCTATACAAATGATCATCTCGTACTAATGGTGGAAAAATAGATTAAAGATTTAAGGGGATGGCGGACATTTAAAAAAAAACGACAGAGTAGTTTCACACCTTATCGAAAGAAGAGTTTCAGTGGTGCTTCGACCAATAAAAAAATAGCTGGAACATGTGTGTTGAAAGGAAACTACTTCCGAAAAAAAATTATTCCTTGCTCATTTCTGTTTTCGTATATACGGCTATCTTGATACTTTTTAACACACCTCGTATTTTTAATGTGTAGGATTAACTCCCTTGCTTACAATAATCTTCACATGACCGATTAAAACTTTCATCATCTGTTACCAGAGCAATTATATCCGGGTATTCAAACAAAAGCGCGCGAATTTCTCCCTCTTCTGTCCCAGCACGACCGAAAATAGAGCTCGGGGCTTTTTTGTTTGTCTCTATCAAGATCTAATGTCCCAAAATTTTAAATATGGAAGGTTAAAAAGAAAAAAGATTAAGTTACTTTTCTTTTTCTCACCAAAAGAGAACCAAAAAGCTAAATGTTGCTTGTTAGCCACCTCCACGAAAACCCTTACTTATAATTTATAACCCTACAAGGGAGGACTAACGAAATACATTTAACATAGCAATTCTTACTGGCTATGGATTTTTTTGAAAACTAACAGAATATCCTCTATCTATTTTTATTCAAACTTTTCATAACTCCAGCTTCTGCATCAAGCAAATTTTCTCGCCTTATATATATATATATATTAGAATAAATACAGTTGCTGTTCTTTTAAAAACTAAAAACTATTCAGTTTAAGAATTTAAAAGGCGGTGCTGACAGTAGCAAATAAAATGCAAAATTATAAGAAATATAAAAGTACCATGCTGACAAATAGTATATGCACAAACCAGAATCTGTTCCAGAAAATAATACAAACGGACCTCCAAACCCAACCAGAAGACCAGACCTAGTGTTAACAAGTAGACAAGAACTTACCAACTAGTGGATTTTGCCGTTCCAACGGACAATAGTGTGAAAATGGAAGAAATCGAAACGACAGACAAATGCTTCGAGTTTGCCAGAGTGCTGAAAAGGCTGTGGAACATGAAATTGACGGTGATACCAATCGTAGTTGGTGTCCTTGGAACGGTTCACAAAGGAAAATAGACTGAGGAAACTGCATATCAGAGGAAGAATCGAGACCACCCTGAGTACAGCACTTTTAAGATCATCTACAACACTTAGAAGAATCCTGGAGACCTGAGGAGACTTAATGTCACTCAGACTCTAGGGTAAAATCATCAGTTAAAACTGATATGAAAAACTCACATTGATTGATGAACTTGCCGAATTGTGGATTTCGTTGTCCCGGTTGACCACAGAGTAAAATTGAAAAAAAAAAAACGAAAAGCCAGGGAATTGAAAAAGCTATGGAACATGAAAGTGATGGTGATAGCAATAGTAATTCGTGTTCTTGGTACAGTCACAAAGAAATTGGTACAGTGACTGGAGGGCTTGGAAATAAAAGGACGATTGGAGACCATTCAAACTACATCATTATTGACATCGGCCAGAATGCTGAGGAGAGTTCTGGAAACTTGGGGAAAATTGCTGTCCCTCAAACTCCAGTAAGAAACCATCAGCTAACGCTGGTGTGAAAAACTTTTTAATAATAATAAAGCAAAGATGATAAGACAGAAGAAAAATATGAGGTGTTTGGACAAAGAGGAAAAAGCAACTCAACTACAACAAAAGATACTCGAAGAGATAAATCAAAATGTACTGTCGAAAGAAGGCAGACTAAAAAGATAGCAAGACGGGACCAAACCATGCAGTCAAAACTGGACCTTCCATAACAACAAAAGAAAATGCTATCAACAAGTAGGGGGAGAATGTGCGAAGACAGTCCAGAAACTGGACGCAAAGGAAGCAAAACGATTATGGGGCAAAGTATGGGAACGGAGGGATCATAACAAAACATCCGAATAGATAAACAACATGGAAAAAGAGTTGCAAAATCTCAAAGAAAGCCCTACGGTGAATATACACATTGATTCTCTTAGAGTGACACTAAAAAAAATACCAAACTGGAAAACTCAAGGCCTAAATGGCATACACGGATTCAGGTTTAAAAAGTTCACTTTCATCCATGATAAACTCGCTATCGAAATGAACAAATGTTTACAAGAAAGAGACATCATACCCGAATGGAAAAAAAACACCCTGATCCAGAAAGACCATCAAAAAGGAACCACCGCAAACAATTGTGGACGTGCCTACCGATGACGCGGGAAATATTAACGGCACAAATTAGGATGGAGATTTACAATTTGTTAATAAACCGCACACTGTCCCCTGAGGCACAGAAAGGATGCCGCAAAGGATCCAGAGGGACAGGTGATCTCCGATGTATTGATCAACACATCCTCAACGAGAATAAAACGGGACGGAAAACTCTGACGATGGCGTGGATTGACAACAGAAAGGCTTATGATAACATCACCAAAGTTGGATAATACAGTCTCAAATGGTACAAGATATCTGACGAAGTCAAAAAGTTTATCCAGAGAACCTGGGAGAACTGGAGAGTGGAATTAACGGTCAGTGGTAAAAGTTCGGCTGAGGTAAATATCCCAGGGCAATGAACTATCACCAGTTTGTGGTGGCGATGATGGCACAAACACATACTCAGGAAATGCGCGGGCAGATACAAACTTACTAAATCGTAAGAAAAGATCCCTCACGTAATATACATGGACGACATCAAACTGTTTGCTAAAAATAGAGAAGAATTGGAAACCCTCAAACAGGCAGTGATAATATGCTGTTAGGATATAGGAAAGGAATTTGGTATAGAGAATGCTCCATGCTAATAATGAGAAGCTGGAAACAACACATGACGGGGGAATAGAACTACCCAATCAAGACAAAATCAGAACGCTCGGAGAAAAAAAATTACAAATACTTTGGAATAATGGAAGCGGACAAAATCAAACAAGTGGAGATGAAAGAAAAAATTAAAAAAGAGTATCTCAGGAGAACGAGAAAGCTACTTGAGACCAAATTATATAGCATGAATCTCATCAAAGGGAAAGAAAACTGGGCTGTTTCCCCTGTAAGATACCATTTTTGAAGAGAACGAGGGGAAAACTTAAACAAATGGGCCAGAGAACAAGAAAACTAATGACAATGCATAAGGCTTTACATCCCCGAGACGACACAGACAGACCGTAAGTGTCAAGAAAAGAAGGAGGAGAGGACTTACCAGCATTCAAAATAGCGTTGAAGCATCGATATAACGACTCGAAGACTATATATACAAGCGGAGAGGAAAACTGATTACAGCCATCAAAAACATTACAGACAACACAAGAGTCGACAGAACATAAAAGAAAAATGGAAAACAACTCTTTGGACACTTTAAGCCACAAATAAATGAAATTTCACTGGAAAAACTTGGACATAGCTAAGAAAAGGAAACCTTAAGAGATAGTTGCACAAAAAAAACCGCTATAAGGATCAATCATATCAAAGCAAGAATAGATAAGACGCAGCCAAATAGTAAATGTAGGGTATGCGGTGAGAAAGACGGAACTATAAATCACATAATATGCAAATGAAGCAAATTAGCACAAAAAGAGTATCAGGCTAGACACGATTGAGTGAGCAATGTGGTCCACTGAGAATTGTGAAGAAAAGTTTAAATTTGACCATATGAACAAATGATAAAAGCACAAACTAGAATCCGTCCTAGACAATGAGACGCACAAAATTATCTGAAATTTTCAGATACAAACGATCACCTAATCTCTGCCAGACGACCAGACCTAGTGATAGTCAACAAAAAAAGAGAACTTGCCGAATAGTGGATTTTGTCGTTCCGGCTGATCAGAGGGTAAAACTGAAAGAAAGTGAAAAGCAAGATAAATACTTAGACCTTTGTGACGGCAAATTGACTAAAATCCCAAAACGGGACTTTTATTTTCGCACGTGTGAAGACGGGGCAGGTTGGCACTTGATCCCCTACATAATAAGTCCTCGTTCAGAGTTTTTCTCTCAGGCATATAAGAACTGGCATATTATGTGAGGGACTAATTTAGGGCCAGACTGACCGTCGCTGGCAAGGGGTTCCAAATTTCACACTATCCACACACCCACCAGGCCGCTCTCACTTCCTTCCCCAAGATAATGGAAGAATATGGACCTATAGGTTTTAGTCGTAATAATATTATATTGTAGTAGTCGGAAATTCCGGCTTCCCGTGTGATATTTTAAAGGAATTAATAGGACAATTCTAAGCAAGATAACATAAGGCGAATAGAAGCTGAAAAGAAAGCATGAAGTAACAACATAGACCACGTGGTAACATAAAAATATATGATTCCTTTACTACAGTTATATACACTTTCAAAGTGTCAAAACATATAATAATTGGACAGTCCACGAATATAAATGTCTTTTCTTGACTTTCGTCTTTCTTCAAATTGAGAGAGAGAGAGTGGTATACAAAACTTGGGTATAAAGGAGAAACGTTCCCAAAGTTACTTATCTTATTTTTCGACGGGGTTCCACTGGAGAATCTTTCTTCTTTCACGGGCTAATAGATTTTATTCTATTTTTTTACACTGGCTTGAAGAACCTGGGGTCCTTCGTGTCTCAGGTATACTTTTGTCTTCAACCCGGAATACTGGCTATGGTTCGTCTGCCCGCTACGAACCCTGCTCAAAAACTAACCTTCTTACTATCTATTTCCGCTGACGGGGGGGGGTCCCCACTTCTGTTTTGGGGTCCCAGCCAATCATTTGGCTTCTCTCTCCCTCCCCTTCCGGTGTCCGGCGACCTGAGGTTACTAAGTACCAACATCTGTTGATACCCCTCTGTGACCTACATTCTTCCTTAACGGTCACTTTTTTTGACGGCTAGATACTGTTAATTCAACGGGAGGATAGTATTAATCTTACCTCTATCGTCTCCGTGGGCTATCACGTGACACCTTGCTAGAGAGCTGAAAAAATTATGAAACGTGAAAGTGATGGTGATACCAACTGTAATTGTTGCGCTTGGTACAATTACCAAACGATTTATAATGGGACTGAATGACTTAGAAGTTAGAGAACGAATGGAGACCATCCAAACAACAGCATTATTAAGATCGGCCAGAATACTAAGAAGAGTTCTGGAGACCAGAGGAGACTTACTGTCTCTCAAATTCCAGTGAAAGATCATCGGCTAACATTGGTGTGAAAAACTCTCAAAGGAGTAATGGTTAAAATATTGATAACAATGTAACGGTGATACCAATTGTAATTGGTGCGCTTGGTGCAATCACCAAAGATTTGATAAAGAGACTAGAACACTTGGAAATAAGGGAACGAGCCGACACCATCCAAACTACAGCATTATTTAGATCAACCAGAATACTGGAAAGAGTCCTAGATACTTGAGGAGACTTGCTGTCACTCAAACTTCAGTGGAAGACCAACTGCTAACGCTGGTGTGAAAAACTCTCACAGCAGTATATGTAATAATATTAAGACAACACAAGCATCAACAAAACAAAAATGGGAAGAAAAACAGCGTATGGACATTTCAAGCGACAATCAAGCGAAAAAGGTGCCCGTGGCGTAGTCGTTATCGTCGTAGGAATTGGACACGGCGACACGAGTTCAAATCCTGGACGAGACTGATTGCATTTCACATAGCACTAATACCCTTGGGAAAGGTATGAATCCAATTATTCTCCCTCCAGCTATGGGTAAATAGTAGGACAGACTAGGTTCTTCAGCCTTGGTTAGGCAACTAGTCTAGGAGAAGGAAAACTCTGAATTCAAACCTGTTAAACTCCGCTTAAAAACTGACCTTGTGTCATATCCTGCCCGAGCGGAGGGGTTGGGTAAATAGTATCAAGCGAAATCTCACGCAAGAAAACTTGGACATGGCGAAGAAAGATAAATCTTAAGAGAGAAACCTAATCTCTTCTGATAGCAGCTATGTCAAAGCAAGAATAGACAAGACGGAGCAAAATTGCAGATGTAGATTATGTGGTGACAGAGACGAAACGATATATCACATGATAAGCGAATGCAGCAAAATAGTGCAAATTGAGTATAAGACTAGACAAGGCTGGGTGACCAAGGTGATCCACTGAGAATTGTGAATAAAGTTTAAATTTGACCATACAAACAAATGCGATATGCACAATCCAGAAACCTTCCTAGGAAATGAGACGTACAACATTTTCAGATACAAAGGGATTACCTAATCTCGGCCAGACGACCAAACCTAGTGATAGTCAACAAAAAAAAGAGAACCTGCCGAATTGTGGACTTTGTCGTTCTGGCTGATCACAGGGTAAAACTGAAAGAAAGTGAAAAGCAAGATAAGTACCTAGACCTTACTAGAGAACTGAAAAAACTACGGAACATGAAAGTGATGGTGATACCAATTGCAATTGGTGCTCTTGGTACAGTCACCAAATGTTTGGTACAGGGAGTAGAGGACTTGGAAATAAGAGGACGAGTGGAGACAATCCAAACTAATACTAAGAAGGGTCCTGGAGACCAGAAGAGACTTGCTGTCACCCAGACTCCAGTGGGAAACTATCAGCTCACGCTGGTGTGAATAATTCTCGGATGAGTAAAATAATAAGAAGATATCCGCTTAATTCGCAACTACAAGTTTCAAAATATCTTGATCATCAGGTAAGTAATGGTGAATCCCCGGCTTAAACTTGTAATTTTGGTGATTTTCTTCTTTTATTCCTTTTTTGTAATATATATATATAAGTAACTAAGTAAGTTGGTGACCAAGTTGAGGGTGACTCGAAGGCTCCCTTTTCAATAGCTACTACTCCTTTTCAATAGCTACTACTCATTTCCCTGGAATGCTCCACTTTACCCTTAATACGTAAATTATAGTGCTGTGAGTTAAGCAATGAGGTATTAAGTACCATTTTTTGAGTCTTTGGTATGACTAGACCTTGGATTGAACCCCGATCTCCTGGGTCATATATGTATTCTTTCATCATAGTTTTTGGTTATTTTTTTTTTTATCGCTACGTTACTCGGGCAATGAATCTACGGTATTCAGTATCTAACACTTTGAACTGATAAGCCAGAAGTAAGCTGTTGGCATAGCTTGTTATAGCCAGTTTAAGGGGGTTACTGATGAGAACAGGTTTGATAAGTTTGGTCGATGCGATCGGTTTTATGCTTACAGTAATTTCGCTGAAAACTAGAATTATGAGACCGAATGTGAATTGAACATATGAGTAAAGGTCCGCTTGTCTAGCTTGCTAAGTATTATACTAACCGAAACAGCCTTCTTACGTGTTTGCTTGCATTGTTGACTTTTTCCGTGAACATCTTGTCTCGGATTGTCATCATCGTAGGTAAAGAAAAAAGTTCGGTGAAGGACAACGTAGAAAAAGTTATGTTTAACGAATAGCATTTAATTAGTGAAAAGGGAAAAATTACCATAGCACATAGAACATATCGCATATATGAACGCTTGTGGCTCAATGGTTTCCTTTCGTCCGATGTATGAAGACAGACCACGCGGCATTATTCACGGTGATGAGAGGGTGAGCGTCGATCTACTTTCATTACTCTTTGGTTTGGGAACTTTTTTTTGTTTGTTGTACTGTAGGTTAACTACAGCAGCCAAACGTCAGCAGTTATGTGGAATAATATTTCTGCGTCTATCAGTTGTGTGTCCTCGATATGACACTAACCAGCATCTAATAGTGAGGCTTCAGTCCGGGAGCTTTCATTGCCATTATTCCCAGGCTCACTTTCACCCAGATTGGTTTTACCTGTTAGGGCCCCATCTTTGGGTCAAATATAACTGTTTAACCATTTAACTGTGTACAAACAACTGACAAATGTTGAATAGAATTATCAGTGTTAAATAGCAATACTTGAAATCATTTAACTGTGTACAGACAAATGATTGATACTAAATAGAATTATTTGGGTTTGACAGAAATGCTTGAAACCATTTAACTCTGTGCAAACAAATGAGATCTGGCTTTTTTAAAATGTTAACTACAAACAATTCCTTTGCAAATCATATATATTTATAAATATTTATATATTTATAAACATGATTAGGCATTAGATAACCTACAAGGGTTGATATCCCATAAAACCCAACCAACCAATATCCATCAGCTGTATAAATCTCACTGTGTACCGCACTCTGGTTTTTGTGCATGAGCCAAAATAAAAAAGGGAGTACAAATGTAAGAATTTAGCTTGTATTCACATATACACAAGATAATTTTTCTCAAGCACGATGTGAAGGAAACACGGACACAGAGATTGGTAAATAGATAGATTAAACATTATCAGTTGGTTAAGATAGATAGATAGATTTTATATTAAGTCGTGCATATTTACTTGTTTTTATTTTCTTGCCTAAACTGCTGTAGCTATGTCATGTATTTGTCGCTGCCTCCCACCAGACACGACTTGACACAAGGTCAAAAGCCCGAAGGCCAATTAAAGTGGGGATAAAGGGGAGGGGAAGGTCGGGAACGAACCGAGACTCGAACCCTGCTTGTCTGTGCTGCTCATCGGCTCACTTAGTGCAATGTGAGCCTGATGAGGCAAGCGGTTTCACGAACCCAAATGTGGGTCCGGGCACGTATGCCAGTTTACGGCTTAAACTAGATGCTTGGTCTAGTGCTGTACAAAGGGGACAAAAGTGCAGCTCGCCCACCCGAAGGTTGCCCAGCCGAAGCTGGGGGCCTATTCGGCCCCGAGTCTGCTCTTGGTTTCGAGCTCCCATCCGGCACGAATGCCAGACGGCCCAGCCAAAAAGCCGGGAGCGTGCCCTACTGTAGCTATGTCAACTTATTTTATTTGCATGCTCGTTTTCTATTTAAGAAATTTTTAACTGACGTAATGATTAACTCAGTAAACGGACTCGACAAACTTAATTTCGAATTCGAGCCAAGAGTGCTTATATAACTTTAGCATCAGCCTGTCGGTGGGGCTTAGAATATGCTAACTGTATCCCCTGCCGAGAGTTAAGACACCCATACAAAAAAGAGAATGTTCGGGGTATGAAACTAAACTCTATCTGATGGTGAGACTCCAGTTCTGTAAATATCGGAAGTGTTGAGTACCTCTTCATTGCCATTACTTCCAGGTCCACTCTGACCCGGAGTATTAATACTTGTGAGGTTCCCATCTATGAATTAAATAGATCTTTTTAGAAATTATTCGTATTTGAAAGGACTGTGTAGAAAAACACTTCAGAAACAACTACACAAAAAATGTAAATAAGAACGTTCAATTAGCTAACGTCTAGGCATAAAATAACCCTAGACAGGTTGACATATCGTTAAAATCAATCAATCAACCTTAGCTTTAACACTAATTCTCTTGAAAAAAAAACAATCCTTGACCTAAACTAATACTGTGGCGTGCCAGTGACAAGAGAGTCAACAATATCTGTGTTAATATGAAAAAAAAATAAGAAAAATAAGATTAATACCTTTATTTCAAGAGAATTCAGTACCTGCTGTTATATTTTACTTTGCAAAGAGTACCTCGAAGCTAACTTTTGTGCTGCTTCACGTGGTATAATAGTGAGCTGGGCTTGCTGAGCATGTTAAGGGAATTCGATTCGCAGTGGGTTTTCCATTTTTCTTAACAGGTACCACAACTAATCTAATATTAGGAAATAACTGATCATTACCAGTGAGTTCTATTATCACAAAGTACTCCAAACGTCTGGCCTTGTGTCAAACTAATCTAAGTTAATGACTACTTGGTAAAGACATTAAAATAAACTCTTGTGCTCGCGAATAATACATAGTGATAAGTGGATGTCGTACATGAAAAAGAATTTTCTTTGTAAAATACAGCATTTTTCGGATACGAAGCTGCAAATAGGACTCTCCTCCACCTGATTTTTACCCATTCAGTCAGCTGAGGTGGTAGAATACGCTAAGTGCACCCCAGTAGGCGTGTAAGACTCTTTAGGGTTTGGGGGAATGTGGAGTACCCTTCATTGCCATTACTCTCTGGTCCACTCTGATCTGGACTGATTGTACTTGTTAGGGTCCCATCTATGGGTCAAATACAACTGTTCAATTGTTTACTAAGGATTATTATAATTATTAGTTAATTGAAAAAATACTGCTGTGTGCAAGTTATTTATATTGTATAGGAATACATGATATAGACTCACAAAGGTTAAATCGCAATACTTGAAACCATTTAACTGTGTGTAAACTAATGGTTAAAATTAAATAGAATTATTAGTGTTAGGAATACTTGAAACCATTTAATTGAGTGCAAACAAAGAAGCTCGAACAACTCGTTTAAAATTAAAGTTACCTATAATTCACATAGAAATCATGTATATCTAAAAACAGGATTTGGCATTATATAACCCAGAAGGGTTGATATGCCATAAAACACCAACCGAATTTTTACGGCTAGATTTTAGGAAAAAAGTATCTACGATCTTTCTCCATAATTTGATGGAGGGCTTTAAGAAATTCGATATCAGAGATGCATGGTAACTTTTCAAGATTTACTTTTATTGTACACTTTTATATTGTCCTTCATCCAACTATCTTCCTTACCTTCTCTGACAACACTCCTTAACCAAGAGTTTGAAAAAAAAACAAAGGCTCCAAGCAACTACCACGCCACGGTAATTAATAAAAACAAAAACAGCCTCTCAAAAAAAAACTTGCCACTACCATTTTAACTGATAACAACTTCCAATTAGTTATCACTTCCGGGTTATCACTTCGTATAGTCACATAGAATAAACAGTCGAACATTACTGCTGCTACTCTCCAAGGAGTTCCTTCAAACACCATAACTCTAAATTAGTAACCACTTTGGTTGCAAAGAAATAAATATATATATATACGAGGATCATTAAATAAGTTTCCAGACTTTTTTCGTATGGGCACTTTTATTGATAGTACACACATGAAACTCTAGTCCCCTTCGAAGTAATCTCCTCCGATTGCAATGCACTTGTACCGTTCCAATAACTTCTGGAAGGCCCCATGCAAGTCTCTTGTGTGAGCGTGTCAATGACCTTCGTCACAGCCTCTTTCATCTCCTCAGTTGTCTCATAACGACAGCCTCAGAGCTTAGGGAATAAGCAAAAGTCACAGGGAGCAAGGTCTGGACTATAGAGAGGGTGAGGAACTGTCTTGATGCCCATCTTGCTCAAATAGTCTGTGACAAGGATGGAGTTGTGGACTGGTGTATTGTCCTGGTGGAAATGCCACTGAGCCGATTTGAAGAGTGCTGGCCTCTTCCGACTGAATCTCTTGCTGAACTCCCTTAAAACCTCAACATAGTAACCCTAACCCTTTGGCCAATCAACTCTGATGTATAGACTTCCTTACTCCTGCCACACCTCTCATCATCCCTTAAAGACTCCCTGGCTTCCTTGAATCTCTTATGCCACTCAAAAACTGATGCTCGGTTCATGCAAGGTCGTCCAAAAGCAATCTGAAGCATTCCATACGTTTCAGAGGCATTTATTCCAAGTTTAACACAGAATTTTATTGCATATCGTTCTTCCTCACGTCCAGATTGCATTTTTGAAATTCACTACTTTTGACAATCAGGCTTTAGTAGGGTGGATTCGAATTCCTGCTGTAGCTGTTCATTTGAATGTGAAATCATAAAAATTGGTCAGTCATCTCATAAGATGTATACCAATAACATAGTGAATTTTCAAGTGTCTACGACAATTTTAAATACCTGTACAAAAAAGTCTGGAAACTTATTGAATGCACCACACACACACACACACACACACATATATATATATATATATATATATATATATATATATATATATATATTCTTTGAAACATGAATACATATTTGTCAGCTTCTTTCATTACCCAAGTCCTCTGCACGAGTAGGATGCGACACAAGGTCAATTTTTAAGCGGAACTAAACAACTTTGAATTCAGAGTTTCTTTCTTCAAAACTGATTGCCCTACCAAGGTTAAAGAACCCAGTTTGCCCTTCTATTTACGCATGGCTGGTGAAAGAATAGTTGAATTCAAACCTTTTTCAATGGTATTAGCGCTTTGTGAAATGCAAACAGCCTCACTCAGCATTTGAACTCGAGTCGCCGTGGCCATTTCTCACGACGATGACTATTAAATCACGAGCGTCTCCAAATATATGTATGTGTTTGTTTCAATATTCATTCAATTGCATATAACGCTAATTTTTTAACTGTTTATTAAACTTTGTTTAGCTTAGAACAAGGCCAAAAGTACGAAGCGCCTAATGAAATTCGAACTCATTCATGTTGATATGCGAGCCAAGCTCGCTTATCACACAAGACACTTTTTTCTTATCTTTTTTTTTTTAAACTTCAATAGATTTAATCTCAATTTCAATCTAAACATTGGGTTTTGTTTCTTTTCTTTTTTTTTTTTCATTTAAGCAAAAAAATGACGTAAAGCGGAGTATTAATGTAAATAAATAAATAAATAACTAAAAAAACTTGCATAAATGATAAACATTATTATATTACAAATATTGTTAGGCCAGTTGTTTGGTTTAGTTTCGTTTCGTTTATTTATTTTATGGCATATTAACCTGGGACAGTTGTAAACTTTTTTGCGTAATTAGTGTTAGTTCAATGTTTCGGCTGATACATTCTCCTGTCTTCAACAAATGTTCATGCAATGAAAAAATGTTTCAAGTAAAGAAAACAATATGGAACCTTATTCAGACCCAGTTTATGTAAGCTTATTTTTCTTGAAAAATTTCCTTGATCCATATCTAGGTACTTATCTTACACAAGAATTGGGGTTCGAGCGAGTGGCGAACTCTAGTGTGATATAGCACGCTATTAATAATATAAGTATTACTATTGATATACGACCCCAGTATCAGACGGAAAAGTTTATTGAGACTTTATTCGGGACTTTCTCCTCCTTCCCAATATGACAGAATAAAACAAACCCAGTTTTTAGAGTCTACCGAACATGGAAAAGTCTTAATAAACTGACAAAATGAAAGATGAATACTTATTGTCAGCTTCTTTCATCGCCCATGGTCGTGCAATTTTTTAAACCACAGCATAGAACAATTAGCAGAAAGACATTTCTGTAATGTAACAACTGCTTGCCTTCAAAATTAGCTATCAAAATCATGTGTTCAAACTACTAGTTACCAGCACCATTCACTTTCTTTGTTTATATTTATCAAACGACAATAAATTCACTTAAGCAATAATTCACTTTAGCATTTTTTTTTTTTTTTTTTTTGGCGAGTCATAATCTAATAAATAGGTTCTCCCGATGTGGACGCAGTATAAGAGTCCAACAGTTCAATTAAAGACGTGATCTTCAAGACTGCTTACACTGGTGATTTGTTTATTGAGGTGAAAGCATTTGTAGAACCAGCTACACTTTTGGTAAGAGCTGAGAACAAAAGAGTAAAGTATCATTGTCCCACAGATTCGCCCAAGAGCATATCTATGGTTTTTAATTCCTTGTTTTTCCCTCTTCTAGACTGGTTCCTTACCAAGGCTAAAGGGCCTAGTCTGCTTCCCACTTTACTCATAGAAGGAGATGAGAAAGGCTTTAGCTCGAAGTGAAACGTAAGCAGTGTCTTCTAGGATTTGAACTCTGTTCGTCGAGTCCATTTCCTTCGATGATAACCGTTAAGCTACAAGCACCTCCAAACTAATAAATGCCGCTCGTTGAAAATAGAAATAGCCCTTGAATCCTTCTTGCAATCGGTATTTTAATCTTGTAGATAACAACGTTCTCAAGATTATCTGAAATGCGATGAAGGTATTACAGTTTTTTTGCTTGATAATTTTTATCAATTTATTTTTCTGAAATTTAGATTGGTTAAGTATCTAACAATCTTACAGTAATGACTAAAGAAAGTACAGTATTGTTCAAAATTATTTGAACAAATAGTAATTTGCTTCTCAGCGCTAGGTTTTAACAGTTAAAAGCAGAACATTGTTTTATTGTAATCAGCAATTCATATACATCTAGACAAATTTTCTAGTTTTAATTGATAAATATCTAGAAAACGTCCTTTTAATAAAATTAAATTGTAAAATAATTTTTTTATCATTCTAAAAGTTCTATTTTTCCGAGTCGATCAAGAAGATGGAAAAGGCGAATTCACATTGGTGTTGAGAAGAGTTTCCAAACTCGTAAATTGTTTTGAATTTTCTACCTCCTCATAATCTTTAATGAAACCTGCACTCTTAGGCAAGAAAAACAAATTCTGTACTTACACAAATATATTATGAGCAGTATTTGCTATAACTTTTATGGTCGATTTTGTTTCTTTGTTTAATGCCATATCAACCTTTGTGGGTCGTTTAATACCAAAGCCATCATTGTAGAACAATAGTGGTACAAAAATTGAACGTACTAGCGCGACTGGAGTTCGAACTTGCTCACAATAACGTCATAGTTCATCACGTCACCCTCTACGCCTCCTACACTACCCCCGCAGCCTTCATACAAACACATCAAGGAGACAATTGTCATAAGTATTTTTACAAATTCAAAATTTATTTCTTAGGATTGCAACGATAATTGAAGATTTAACAGGCTTAGTGGTTAGTTGGTACGTTGGTCGGCTGCTTGCTTGCTTGCTTGCTTGCGTGTGTTTTATGGCATACCAGCCCCTATAGGCTATTTAATGCCAAATCCTGTTTATACATATATATTACATGTATGAATTTAAACGAATATTTTGTCATATTAATTGTCATAATATCGTTGTAACAACCTACCGACTAACATCCTCGGATTTTAGCGTAGGTCACGAAGAGAAGGGATAGATAGACTAAGAGAAGGCTAACATACCCAACCTGTTAATCCTTTTATGCTTTTACTGCACGGATAAGCAGGCGAAATAAGATGACGAAATTAATTCTTAGTACACAAGCTTTCCCTGAGACTACTTCGTTGAGACACCTGTCACAGCCAAACGGTCTCTTTCACGCTTTTGCCTAAATACTACAGCAATATTGGAATTATATCATGATATATCATATCATATAATTGCATTATTCTTTTGTTCGTGAATATTTGACTGCTTAAAAAGAAAAAATAAATATTTAAAATTTTCTTATAAGAAAAATTATCCAAATAAAAGAGAAATGAAAACAATTTAAATAGAATTTAAATCAAATGTAAAATTCTATTAAAATAACTATTAATTCATTAAATTAATTTTATTGTATATATAGTCATCCACAGACATATCTGTTTCGTTCTATCAGAACTCATCAGTGTGGCTAGATAGTAGCTTCCTGTAGCTGGGACAGAAACCTGGTTGATTCAAACGCCAAGCCAAAGCCTCTATCCATTCAGCCACGAGGAGCCATTAGCTGCGAAATAAATTTTAAACGGTTATGAATCACAATTACTATTGTTTACATACATCCGTTCAACGGCTACCGAGACCTCAATTCATATACGAAGAGGCTTGCAATGAACGCTAATGGCAACACGATTACTTCTTCGCCAGAGAACTCAACCATACGGGGGTAGTGGAGTATATATCTCTATGTATCTATATATATATATATATGGAGAGTGAGAGAGATAGAGAGAGATTGGTTTCATTGGTTAATGGCATATCAATCTTCGTAGGTTATTTAATGTCAAAAGCATACTTGTAGAAAAATAGCAGTGATACAATTTAACCTTTAGCTGGGGGATAAGAAGGTCCATGCCGTCCGCAAGAGCAATAAACTGAAAGGGAACGTAAGAAAAGCAACTGAAGTTCGAACTCGCTTACTTCGAGACCGAAGTCCACCACTTTAACCATTACTCAGCGAGAGAGAGAGATAAAAATTCTAATTGTCTTTAGTAGACTCATTTTTCGACTCAACACATCTTCGACAAAACCAAAAAGAAACAGTTTTAAATTGTTTTTAACTTGGAAAATATTTTAAATCAATAAACAAGCTTCTAATTATCGAATGAAACGTCTTTAAAAAAACATTCGATTTTCATAAACGCAAATGGTCATTGTATATTCGTAAACCGAACTGATTAAATTAGTCTTGAAATGTATTCTTGAAATAAACACTCCCCGATGATGACCTTGGGCCGAAACCGGTCGGAATTATTTAAAAATCAATGCAATTTATTTACCAATTTTTATATACTGATTCCGTCGTTCACATATACACACACACACACATGGGCACATAAATACGTATATATATAGATAGATATTGATACACACACACACATATATATACACATTAGAGATATACCATTAAGTACGATGCCCAAGAGTTCAGAAAAAGATGTGAACTGTTACGTTGCTTTCAAAGGTGATTTGTTTTTAGTGGTGAAGTCTTACGATAAACCAGCCACACTTTTTGGATGAACCAGCCATACATTTTGCATAAACCAGCCATACTTTTGGTAACAGAAGAATGATGTTCTAGACAGTTACAGATACTCCGAACAACATTTCTCAGGTTTTCAATTCAGAGTACTTCTTTCCCTTAGTTGTTCTACTAATATCAAAGCCCAGTCTAGATATACATGTGTGTGTGTGTGTGTGTGTGTGTGTGTGTGTGTGTGTGTGTGTGTGTGTGTGTGTGTGTGTGTGTCCAAAGACTATGATTTTGAAATATTCATATATAAAACACACGAGAAATTTCATATGATTCCACAGGAGTGATCAATGTATGGCTATTAGTATATAGATCTATGGGTAGTTGGTTGTTTGGGCTTATGACATATCAACCTTTGTAAGTTATTTAATGCTAAATCCATTTTTATTCGAATAAACAGTTCTATTTCAAATAATTCAGGTTAGCATAAGTACACAGTTTAATTGTCAAAAAACAATTCTATTTCAAGTTATTCAGTTTAGTCAAACAGTACTAATTCAAACAACTCAGTTTAGTATAAGTATAGTTTTTGTTTACACACAGTAAAATGTTAAAACAGTTCTATTTCAAGCAATTCCGTTTAACATAAGTACACAGTTTAGTTTTATTTGACTCATAGATAGGACCCTATCAAGTGCTACCATTCCGGGCCAGAGTTAACCTGGGAGCGATGGCAATGAAGGGTTACTCCATATTCCTCAAAGCTCCAGCATCACTGGAAGCTTACTATCAGATTGTTTAGTGTCATATTATCAGGACACTCGTTTCTTACCCCTCTGCAGAGATGCAGTCGGTGTATTCGACAGCCCAAGTCGACTGGGCAATATATCGATCTATCATTGCATTTGAAATATATATATAGATATATATATATATATGTGTGTGTGTGTGTGTGTGTGTGTGTGTGTGTGTGTGTGTGTGTGTGTGTGTGTGTGTAACAGTTTCATGAAAAAAGAAAACGAATAAAGTCACCTAACAAAAGACTCAAAGTTTCATAATTTCTTCACTTCATCATCAAGTGTGTATGTGTGTATGCGTATATGTGCTAAAATAGATAGATAGATAGATAGATAGATAGATAGATATTGCACACTTATTTGTATATACTAATTAAACAATGAACTTTCAATGGGTTCAGCTAATTACAAGTTAACTCAACAGTCATTTTTACTTATGAATTCACATACCGGCGTAATCAAATTCAGCCTCGTGCTAACTATATTAAAAAAATTGTGGCAACGTTAAACTGAAATCCCCCACATGATACAAAAAAAGGCGGGGGTATGAAATTTCAGACAAGAACAAGACGCCAAATTGATCATATCGTTTTCAAGCCAGCGACATCAACACGACGGATTGTAAACTATTTTTAGGGGCTTAATGTACTGCGCAGTTTAGTATATTATTCTTTGCAGAGCATTACGACTGTGTTGGGAATTTGTTTCCAACTCAATGTTCTGTGAATGTGGCCGTGTGTCACACAATGCTAAGCTTAATCTATGTTAGTGGCATCTCTTAACGCCCTGAGAGTTTTCCTTTTCCTTGACTAGATACTTTATCAAGGTTAAAGAACCAAGTCTAACTTACTATTTACTCATAACTGGAGGAACAGATATATTAATGCCTTCGCCATTAACGCGAAGTGAAACAATCGACTCCGTATAGGATTTGAAATTGGGTCTCTGATTCCATACCGATAACCGTTATGTTAATCGCGCTTCCATTGAATCAAATTGTACTTCTATACTAGGTGTCATTCAAGGCTACAGAGCTGATTCTACTTTATATTTCAGAATTGTTTTTCTCCTAGATTGATTGCCAACCAAGGTTATAGATCTCAGTCTGCTCTACTATTTAATATTTAGGTGGAATAATGAAGTTTTCATGCCTTTCCAAATGCCACCTGCATTTCCGGTAAGTTTTGAAAAATGCTTCAGAAAACCATTTTACTGGAACGTGTATGGCTATTCAACAATTAAAAGTAAAATCTTAATTATCTCGTTGAAAATTAAACTAATTTCTTTCATCAATGAAATTGACTTATCAACAATATGATATCATCTATCTCTTCATGAAATTCAGTTTTGAGTAATAGAGTATTCGCCAATGGCCCGGGAGACCGGGGTTCAATCCCAAGTCGAATCATACTAAAGACTCAGAAAATGGTACTTGATGCAGTCTTGCTTAACACTCAGCATTATAAGGTACGGATGAAGAGTAAAGTGAAGCAATCCAGGGAAAGGAGAAGCCCCTCCCCTGCACCTCGGTGTTGTAGCTAATGAAAAGGGAGCCTTCGGGTTACCCTCGACTTCAGTCGCCAACTTATGATTATTTATCTGTTTCGGAACTAAGGATTAATCTCACAACAGATCGGGTTCTTTAGCCTTAGTTAGCTGCTTGTCTAAGAGCAAGTTGGTCGATAAGTTGGTTGGTTAGTTGGTTGGTTGGTTATATGTCATGTAAACCATTATTTCGTTTTTAAACGCCAAAGTAATTCTCTTTTTCTTTTCTTTTTTCCTTTTTGTTACAAGCATTTATTTGGTTTTATACAAACTGTTTACACACAGTTACATGGCTTCAAGTATTTCTATCTAATACAAATAATTTACGCACAATTATGATTTCAAGTATTCCAATATAATATTAACAATTTGCACACAATTATATGGTTTCAAGTATTCCTATCAAATACAAACAATTTGTACGCAATTATATAATTTCAAGTACTTCAAACTTTTTGATGGCTTCAAGTAACTAATAATTATAAGCCTCTTGAAGTAATAACTGTTTTAGCTATTACTTCAAGTAACTATTCTTAATCCTATTTACCAACCCCTCCGCTCAGGCAGGATATGACACACGGTCAATTTTTAGGCGGAGTTTAACAGGTTTTGATTCAGAGTTTTCCTTCTCCTAAACTAGTTGCCTCACCAAGGCTGAAGAACCCAGTCTGTCCTACTATTTTACCCATAGCTGGAGGGAGAATAATTGGATTCATAACTTTCCCAAGGGTATTAGTACTATGTGAAATGCAATCAGTCTCGTCCAGGATTTGAACTCGTATCTCCGAGTCTATTTCCTACGACGATAACCATTACCCCACGGGCACTATTCTTAATACAAATAATTTGCACAATTTGTGATTCCATATATTCCTAATCAATACTAAGCAGTTTCAAATTGATCTATTTTATCCATAGATGGGACTCTAACAGGTATTGCCACTAGAGGTCAGAGTGAAATTGGGAATAATTGCAACAAATGGGTGTCTCCACACTTTCCAGACATCTAGAACTTGATCCTTTCCACCGGATGCAGTTTGTCATACCCAGAACACCTTTGGGGAGCTTAACCCTCTGTACAGGATAGAGTCACAATATTCTAGGTCCCATCTTGCAGAAGGACAAATTATTCATCTGATGACGACTGTAGAATGGAACGGCCTACACATTGCGGTAACAAAATCAACACCACAAAGAAGGAAGTCAATTGTCTAAACAACGCTTTGAAAGAAAATAATTGTATAGGTGTTCCAATGGGGTGACAAACTGGGTAATTCTTCTTCATGACATCTTTCAAGGAAATGAATTTTACATGACAGCTCCCATCTCCTCTCCAAGTAACAAGCAATAGATTGTACTGTTATTGATCGCCCAATATAGATTGTCTTTTACGAAGCTAAAGTGCTCCAAATGCCCACCTAAATAGTTAAGAAGCCTGAACCAATTCCTTTCCCAAAGGAATTGGTGCAAAGTGAACACAAACTGTCCGAGTCGGTGTTTGAACTCGGTCCGCCGATTTTATTCTACACGTCTAGCGATTAGGCCAATGGCTCGCCCTAATCTTTTACTACCTATAATCGTTTTTATTATTAGTGTATGACATATGCAAATGTAATAATTGTTATGCGAAGGAAGTGATACAAAGTAACTTCTCTCAGAATGCGCTTTGGTTATCGTCGTTGGAAATAGAATCGCCAATCCGAGTTCCAAACCTGAACGAGACTGTTTGCATTTCACATCGTGCTAATGCTCTTTGGAAAAGCATGAATCTTTCATTCCTCTCCCGACTATGGGTAAAAAGTCAGACAGGCGTTTCTTTACCCTTAGTAAAGCTACCAGTCTAGGAGAAGGAAAACTCTGAGTTCAAACCAGTTGTACTCCGCTAAAAATTGACCTTTGTCACATCCTGTCACTGGTGGAGTGTTTGATTTAATACAAACTTCAAATAAATGATTTATGTAATGGAATTTCCTATAAAAATTCTACTTTACTTCCCTTTTCTCATATAAATGAGTCGTTTAAATCATCTGCCCTTAAGCAGTTCCTTTTGCCATTAGAGTTTTTGAAGACAGGAAAGCTGTTTCTAGGACTACCAATGTAACAACAGCATTGGTATACATTAAAAAGACCGCCAAATTTAAATTTCTTTCCTTGGGATTCAGTGAACCCGGTAGATGCAGGAATAGTCGACTCTTTTAGACAGCGTTGAGCAAACTTTAGTCGATCAATAGCTATTACGAAAGCCCCTCATTAAAGGAATACGAGTCTTTCCGGGATACGCTGTGAATGAATAATGTGTTTATTTTAATTTGAACTCGCGTCTTTCAAACATGTTTCGTTCTCTTAAACATGTTTTGCGCCTAAACTAAACATGTTCAGAACTTTTTCTAGGAAATTTAACTTAAATACCTTTCTTTACATGGGCTCATAATCATTATCAAACTGATAGCACGGATTCATATAACACTTTCTTATGATCCGTCCCTATCGGCCATCGTTTTTGGCAAGTCTACTAGACGACATTCAGTGTCTGCACACAACTGATGAATGAAAGTTTTTGCTGGTCGGCCAACACTGATGTGTCCATGTGTTGTAGTCTATTGGAGGACGTCACTTATGAGTTCATCCTTGCTTCTTCTGCAGTGCACAGCATGTATTGCCCATCTTAGTTGGATGGTTCGGGAGATCGTTTTATTGTTGTTTTATTTGTCCTTATGTCAACCCTGCTGTTACTGTCCGTTGTAAATAGTCTTTCTTTGCTTTTTTAATGTAGTCCTCGTGGCTTCATATTGATGCATCCATGCTGTCTTCAATGATGACGAGTCTTCCTCCTCCTTTCTTTTCTTGACACATATAGTCTTTCTATGTCATCTCTCAGATGTAAAGCCTCGGGAATTGTCATGAACTTTCTTGTCCTCTTATCAATTTGTCTCATTTCTTCTTTATTTCTATGTTTATTTTTAAGAATGGTACCGATTATCTTACAAGGGGGACTGGCCAGGTGTTTATCACTTTGATGAGATTTCTGCTGAACAGCCTGATTTCGAGAAACTTTCTCGTTCGTTTAAGATACTATTTACTTTTTTTTTCTTGCATTTTCGCTTGTTTTATGGTGACCGCTTCCCATATTTCCAAGCACACGTTATTTTTCTTTTCCCACAGTGTTCCGACTATTTCTTGATTTGAGAGTTCTATACCTTCTGTTATTTTCTTTTTACACTTTTGATTATGGGTATGGCACATTTTTCTATGCCTAATTCCATTCCTACATCCTGGCTGTATATTCTTATTGTTTATCTCAGAGTCTCCAATTTTTATTTAGTTTTTGAAAACAGCTTGATGTTGTTCATGAACATAGGGTGAGTAATCTTTCCTGGCGATTAAGTAAATTTGTAGCCCTCAGTACACGTCTTAACTATGACAGAACTAAAGTCCCTTAAACACTCAATAACTATTCATTGTGATAGTCAGTCTGGTATTGTTTTAGCAAAAAAACCAGTCGTCCATCAAAGATCGAAACATATTGATATAAAATTTCAGCTTATACGTGATGAAATAAATAAAGGGTCCATTCTTTTAGAATTCATTGAAACAGAGAAAAATGTAGCCGACGTGTTTACGAAGTCAATGACAGGAATAAAATCAAACACTTTCAAAAAGTTATAGTCGGCAATGGAGTCTCAACAGTAAATTAGACATTATTAGTCCAGTCGACTGGGGCAGAAGAATACATTGATTGCATTTTGGCAAAGGGGTAACCTCCCCAAACGAGTGTCCTGAATATGACATTGAACTAGTCATTTAATCCTAACCAAAAAAGTAAATCAATAATCGTGTTTTTGTGTCAATTAATAATAATAATAATAATAATAATAATTGTATCAATAATAATACAAATAATTCAAAAAACTATTCACAGTTTTTTATTTAATATGTATCTCTTTTAAAAGTGGAAGATTCCATCTGATACCCTCAAACAGAGGGACGTGTTGGATTGTTTGGGAGGGGACTTATTAATATGTACTAGCCGTCTACAAATTGCTGGCAAATATTTATAAATTTGCCCGTCAGTAGCAGCCGGAAATCGGCCAATCTCAGATTACTAAAACATATACGGACAGCGGCAAGCTACCGCCTAGTGTCAGAACGTATTCCAGCCTTCTAACTGAGAAAGCGTACCTTTTTGTATCCCACAATTGAAAACAAGATGGCTACCCGAATTTCAACGGTGTGTATGTGAGTGGCATTATTGCTAAAACAAGCAGTACTAACGAAAGCACATCTCCCTTGAAAATGCCTCTCTGGATTTACACTTCTGCTAAAGTTTTTCCTCCTGCTGTCAATTCCACTCTCCAGTTTTTTATGGCTTCCGTGATGGATTTTATGACTTTGTCAAATGTCTTGTTTATTTCCAGACAATCTACTATCCAGAGTTTCAGTACCATAACATCGACCTTTTTCTAGTCAATCCACGCCGTGGCAATATTTTTTTCCGTCTCGCTTAGCTCTCGTTGGGAATGTGTTGATCAATGTACAGTAAACCAACTGTTCCACTTGTTCCCCTATATCAGCCTTTCTTCGGGAAACCGTCCGCGGTATACTAGTGAGTAATACATCTTCGTAATATGTGCTGTCGGGATTTTCCGCATCATAAGTAGACATGTTATCGGTCAATAGTTGCTCAGGATGATTGCTTTTTGGGGATCTTTCTCGATCAGATTCGTTATCCCATAGTCATCTATTTGGGTAAATTTGCTTCTTCTATGCATCTACTCTGTTGAAGAGCCACTCCGTCGTGGATGGACGTGAATTTTTAAACTAGAATCGATATATGCCATCATGTCCTGGTGTTTTCACTCGAATCCATACAACTGTATGCAAATTGTTTGTATAAGGAACATTTGATAAATAGAATTACTAATATTAAATACAGGGTGTAACGATAAAATTGTCGCCCTAGAAAAGACGACATGATTCTATTTCCGTTTAATGAAAACCGGTTTTCTTTTTTGTTGCAGACCATCTATTAGTTGACCAGTTGTGCACAAATCCCAAGAGCGATAGGAGCCTTCTATCATGTCTGAAAGTGACATAATGTTCAACGAGCGAGATCGGAGATGCGCCGCTGTACAACCATGCTCTCTATCGATCCAAGTTATGACAACAGGACCATTGCCAGCACCCCTCAAAATGCAAATCTGAATTGCCACGAATACCAGGGACATGCCCAGGGTGATGAAAACAAAGTTTCCGGCTACAGTTATGGTCTTTGGTGTGGTTTCAAGTGAGGGCCACGTCATGCCACCTCACATCTTCGAAGTCGGCTTGAAAGTCAACACCAAAGTGTACCTGGATGTACTGAAGAGTGTGGTGATCCCCTGGTGCAATCAGGTGGCCGGTGGCAAACCCTGGGCGTGGCAGCAGGATTTGGCGCCGGCCCACAAGTCCAAAGAGACCCAGGCTTGGCTTCAGAAGGAGTGCTACGACTTTGTACCCTTCTCTCACAGGCCCCCTCCTCCCCCGACCTGAACCCGCTGGACTACTTCATTTGGTCATACGTCGAAAACATCACCAACATGACCCCCTCACAACACCAAAGCCAGCCTGATCACCGCCATCCGCCGAGTATTCGCTGAACTCCCGCCGGCGCTTGTGGAGAAGGCATGCTCTCAGTTCCGGATCCGTATCGAGGCGGTGATTGACGCTGAAGGCGGCTACATTGAATAGATGTCAGCTCTACTACATAATCAAGTTACCTGTATTGATTTTTTCAATAAAAGTTTTAAAATAAAGCTGTAGTGTTGTTTTCTTTAGGACGACAATTTTATCGTTGCACCCTGTTATAATACTTGAAACCATTTAGCTGTGGGCAAACAAATAATTAATATTTAATAGGATTACTAGTGTTAGCAATACTTGAAACCATTTAACCTTTCAAATAGAATTATTAATGTTAGATAGCCATACGTGAAGTCATTTAACAGTGTGAAACAAATTTTTGATATTAAATAGAATTATTAGTATTAGAAAGAAATACTTAAAATTATTTAACTGTGTGAAAACAAATTATTAATACTAATTAGAATTATTATTATTAGAGAGCAATACTTGAAACCATTTAACAGTATGCAGATAAATAATTGATATTAAATTGAATTATTCGTGTTGGATAAAAAATACTTCAAGCCACTTTACTATGAGCAAATGAACTCTGGCTTTCTTAAAAATAATTTTACCTACAAACTATTCGCATACAAATCATATATATATGTATATATATATATATATAAACATTTGGCATTAGATAACCAAGAAGGGTTTATATGCCCTTGAACACAGCGAAACCAAATTTACTGTAAACATTCAGCACCGAATTTCAAATACCGTACATACTCGTGTATAGGTCGAAGCCTTTTCTTTTTTTCTTTTCTTTTTTTTTTTTTTTTTTTTATGCTGTCGACTTATACATTCGAACTACTTTATAACATTTACCTGACACTTCAGTTTTAACTTCAAAGAGTTGTCTCCCTCAGGCAGTACTTGCCCCCTTCGTCTAAACGGAGTATGCATCAAATTCATTACATGATACTTGAGACAGCCCGTAAAGGTGGGTGCCGATAAACCTAAGCTTTTTGGCACTACTCCCTTGTAAATTACCGTATTAAACTTAACCTTGTTTCTCATCCTATGCTTATTAATGGCTACAGGTGAATATCTACTTTTGTAAACGTTGAAATCAAACATAAAGGAAAAACAACATTGATTTCACAAATTGATAATTTAGTGACTATAAATCAAAAGTCGACCGATACATAAACGAAATCGACTTTTACGTACAGTATCACACTTTTTGTTCTTTTCTACTCATTTAAAAAAAAACTTAATAAGTTTATTTAATTCTGTTGGTTAGTTTCATGTATAAAAACTATAATTTAGTCCACCTGGTCGGCAGGGCTAAGAATGTACAATAACTATATGCAGTTTGGTAAGCCCCCCAACTTCTGCCCCAAAAAAGTGGTGCCCAGTTTATGACACTAAACTGATGGTGATCTCAAATTCGCGAGATCTGAAGAGTATGGAGTACCTATTCATTGGCATTACTACCAGGACAACTCTGATCCGAACTTGTACCTGTTAGGGTCGCAGCAATAGTTCAATAGAACTGTTGGAAAAGTATTTGTATTCGATAGAAATACTTGATACTACACTGTAAAAGAGCAGATTGGGGCGACGGGTTCTAACCTGCTAGAAATACTATTCACCGTGGATTTTAGAAGATTGGGCCGTACGCTGACAAATCGAGAATATGTTTTATTATTCGAAATAATGGAAGATGAGAAAAGCAGAATGTTTTTCTAAAAAGCCAGAGATGTTGTTTTATTTCTATAAGCAGTGCGGGGTTTAGAAGAATAAAATCGGTACATTGTTTTTTTTTTAAGAGGGATGCAATATTATCGCCGTGAGAAATAAAAGGAAAAATATTGTTTAATTTTTGGCTAACAGAAAAATTACAAAAACATTGAAATTGATTTTTCTAACTCGAGAAAGAAAGAAAGCTAAAGTCGGAGAAATCACTAGCCAAAACAATAAGCTGAAGAGGAAGTGAGGTTACAGAAGGGTCAGCCTAATGGGGGCCGCTGGCCTGGGAAAAATCAAACTTTGAGAAATGGAAAATTTTGATCTCATTTTGAAGTATGTAAATTTTCATGACGTACGAATCACGTGAGGAGAAAAGGCCCGCCCCTGCAGAGAAACGAATAGAAAGAGATATGATGAGAGAGGGGGGCAAAACCCCATTGTAGCAGTCGTAGCAGAAGTTATATAGAGGCAACCAGCCTCCACCTCTGGGGGCAGGCGCAGAGATTCACTGTTGGGGTAGCAGACAGCAACAGTGAATGGAATTAATTGTTGAAGATTTACTTAAAGAGAAGGTCCTTGATAAGATACGCCCACTTGGAAATAAGAGAAACAGTTATATAAACTCTGTTTTTCCCGAAAACAACTGTATAGCAGTGTGGCAAAAGACCTTTGCGGAGTTGACTTGAAGCAGGAAGGACTCCTGTAAAAAGAGCCTTCCACCAGACTCGGAGATAACCAGATCCTCTCACATCTCTGTTCTTTCAACAAGCTGAAAATAAGATGAACGTAACGCATTAAGAATACTTACTGAGTCTATGGGAGAAAGACTGACCGTGGATTTAGACTGACTAGATTCCGAGACATTCTGCTTCATATTTACGGGGAATGGAACATCGAAATAGCAACAATTATTTCGTGATTGTTAATTTTTTTTTCTGACTAAAAACATACTTATACTGAACTTCAACTTTTTATTTTTATTTTTTTTTTATCAGCTGGTCCGGTTATTTCGGCTTTCGGCGTAAACACTGAATCCAGGTGCCTAGATCTAAAATTTACAACGTGGGCAGACGATTGATTCAGCTGAGATTTGATCTCCAACCTGGGAAGATCAGACGTCGACTGGGTGACAACACAACTATAAATTATTTCAATTTGGCCCAGCGGTTAGAGTGTTCGCCAATGGCCCGGGAGACCTAGGTTCAATCCCAGGTCGAGTCATACCAAAGACTTTAAAAATGGAACTTGATACCACCTTGCTTAACACTCAGCATTATAAGGTACGGTTCAAGGGTAAAGTGGAGCAATCCAGGGAATGGAGTAGCGCCCTCCCCTACACCTTGGTGTAGTAGCTATCGAAAAGGGAACCTTCGGGTCACCCTCGACTATGGTCGCTAACTTTTACTTTTTAATTGTTTACAATTGATTAGTGTTATAAGTTACTTGAAACCATACAACTGTGAGTAAATTATCTGTATTAGATAGGAATGCTTGATATCATAAAAACGTGTGAAAAAAAACATAAGAAACAATGGGTATTGTTGGAGAAGCAGAGACGAACTCATAAGCAGTGTTCTCCAATGGATTCCTCTACATGGACATAAGTGTGTTGGTTGCAAAAACTTTTATTCATCAGTTGTGTGAGGACACTGGATGATATCAAGACGACTTACCAGGACGACCTGATGAATGATGACAATACCTCATAATTGATTTGATTTTATCTTGCTAGTTTCTGGTAGGGGTTGTAATTCTTTTTCTTTTTGCTTCTTTTTGTAATTTTTGTTTCTTTGAGAATTCACTGGAAGAGTACACATTAAGATAAGATCATGCCTCTTTTAAAGTGCTTAAGTTTCGCATTTCATTTATAGTAAATGGAGTTCTTCTTCTTCTTCTTCTTGTGATTTCATCAGTCACATGACCTTATCAAGGAGGCGCGAATGACGTAAGGGTTATCGTGGTAAGAAATGAAATCAGCGAGTTAAGTTCAAAACCTGGACGAGGCTGTTTTCGCTTTACTTTGTAAAAGCATGAATCCACCTCTTTTGTGCACCTGCCACCACCTAAAGGTAAATAGTAGAACAGACAGGACTCTTTAGCTATGGTAGAGCAACCAGACTAAGAGAAGTTAAACTCTAAATTCAAACCAGCTGTAGTCCGCTTAAAAATTGACCTCATATGGCATCCTATCTGTTTATCAAAACACTCAAGACCACGTATTCAAATTTACATGAAAGGATATTCATTTATCAGCAAAACATGTCGGACGCTTCGAAAGTAATTCATCCAATATATTCCCACGGAAATTACAACCAATACACACAGCACAATAACACCGTTGGATAGAGCAAGTTTTCAACTTCAAAATAATATTTTCCACAGAGTCATCACTATTAGCTATGTATTCCACACTTGTAAGAGTGTCGCTACCAAAGTGATACCTTTCATTTTATTATATTGCCTCTCAGAATCGGATGCTGCATATACTGGCTATTGAGGTTGTACTTTTCTGCCGATAACCTGCAGTTTTTCCTTCTTACTGATAGCAGCTGAGCGGCAGTCTGTCAGAATGGTATCTACATGAAAGCAGTCCTTCACGCAGAAAAAAAAATACACCAGCTGATATTCGTTAACGCTTGTCAAACTTTACAGTGACCAACTGTAATACGTGAGCACATTTAGGCTGTGGGTAATTCGTTTCAGCAGGGGTGACAGTTTTGTGAGTGAGAAGCCACTTTAAACACAGCTGCCAACCAACGAAATAAAGAGCACCTTGATCAATTCAAACACGAGATTCGGACCGATAAATGAAAAGTCTACACGAATAACATTTTCGTGGCAAAGAGGTCGTCATCATAGCTGAGAAAATGAGCCGCTTCATCTGATGCAATTTTTTACAAGTGGACATGCAAAGCTCTTAGCGAAAAAATATAGCCCATGGCGGTGACTTTCTGAGAAAACAGTATTTTGAAGGGAAAATCTTGGTACTGTGCATCCTATATCTGTCGTAATTTCCCTCTAAATGAATAATTGACATTACTTTTAAAAAGTTCCTCGTAGAAAGATTTTCACTCTTGCAACCCCGACAAGAACAACTCAAATTAGTGGAAAATCTAATTATGATTCACTAAATGTCCGTGTGTCCGTCCGTTCAGCTAAGTCTCCGTCATTTTTTACCCAACTTTGACCCAAACATTCAGGAATCGTTAGTCATGCCTACAAAGATTTTAAACTATATCAGGAAATCAGGTTCGGCTGTTTTTTAGGTGATGGTCTGTCTTTGATCAACTAGGTCAACTAACAATCTCACTGTAAAAGGCGACCCTTCTCAAAGCTTTTAACTACCCTCTTGGTAATCGTTACGAGAAGCAAATGATTTTCTTCCTCCATTATTGCAGTTAGATCTTTGTTGTAACAAAATTTCAAGCCACCCAGAAGAGAAAATTCACTTCAACTCAACCGTTGCCCGGCCAAAAAACACAAATAAATCCATTTTTTTAAACTATCCCTCCAAGTTTGTAAAATAATAAAATTATATATTTATTCAAAATATATCTTTAATTTTTAGGTATTTTCGAGGCTATCTGAGGTCTCTGAACGAAACTGAAACTGGATTCCGTACGCTCCATTCGGTGTACATATAGCAGTAATCCATCGAAAATAAATGATAAAAACTAATACACAATAATGATCATCTTATAAACGGTATAAAATTGAAGTACTACAAATCGGGATAAGGAAACTAGGTATCTTAATGAATATTTCTTTGCGCTTTCTTGAATAAAGGTAACTCCAACATAAGACTCATTTTTCTATAACTTAATGAGGATGTGAGAAATATTTTTTATCTGTCTGTATGACATTACACAATTTGAGTTCGACACGATGTATTGCCACTATATTTTATATTCTTACGAAAAAAATCGAAAGTATGTTCTCAATGTATTAGTTTTTAATTTTTTTAATCTTTTAAAGTTTTTAGCCAGGGGTTTAATTTATAATATAACACTAAACTGGACCCTTGCTTTGTGTCCATAAGGTTAACTGAAACCAATCTTTAACTTTTTGTTTAACTGTATAAAGTAGACCACTCGATGAAAATTTCCTCGCCAGCAACTAAAGGTATTACTTTTCCTCCATTTTCCCGCTCTGTCGCCGGAACTTCGAATATGGTTACTGTCTCACCCGCAGAGAGGCAAGACTCCCTCACAGACATCCACACACAAAACGATGGCCTGAATATGACATTAAACTGCATCTGGTGGCGGATCTCCAGTTCTGAAAAGTAGGGAAATGAAAGTACCCCTCCATTGATATTACTCCCAAGTTCACGCTGACCCGGACAGGTCGTCACCGTTAGGGTACCATCTATGGGTCAAATAGATCTGTTTGGAAATTTTCAGTTTTGGATAGGAATAACAAACATCTGTAAACTATTTTTATTTATAATAGTTACAATAATTGTTTACTGAGGATTATTATTGGTTATTTGAAATCATATGATTGTTTATAAATTATTAGTATTAGACAGGAATACTCGAAACCATAAAACTGTGCGTAAATCATTTGTATTATATAGGGATAATTGATATCATACAATGGTGTGCAAAATCACTTTTTAAAAAAAACTCTACAAAAACTATGATTGTAAATGTACAATAAATGTGATTCCCTAATATCTAGGCATAAAATAACCCCAGGTAGGCTGATATGCCGTTAAAATCAATCAATCAATCATTATTTTTTCTGTGACTTTTCCCAGTGTTCACATTTGTGATCCAAGCAGCAACTACCAGGTAGTCATAAACGTTAACCTCTCGACAACGTTAATTAATTTATTGTTGCGCACAAGTAATAATCATAAGAAAAAATTTAAAGGCGTAAATATTAGGGGAGCGCAGAAGATTATTCTTCCTTGGAGCAATACCAGGTCACATCTGTGACTGGAGCACAGATAATAAGCCCCTGGATCTGGTATATCCACAATATACAACCATGAAAAACATCAAGTACAAATTTTTAAAAAAACTTGGTACGCAGATGATGGATTTGAGTGTCATGATTAACAGGTGCTCCCTTAAAAGCCAACATGAAAAACCCCGTCGTCATCCTGTGACTGTTGGCTGTTCTAATTTCAGATACTGAATTTAGAGCAGCCAAGAAGCAAAAAACCAAAGCAACAACGTACCTGAAAGACATCAAAGAAAAAAATGGACTAGAGATGGCAACAAAAATGTGATGTACCGTTATATTAAAAACAACAGTACACAAATTTTGGCTGAATCCACTACATTTAATATAATGTAAAAACTTGCCGACCAAGTGAAGATGACTTTTAAGAAAGATTGATTTTCTGACCTCAAGATACTTTTATGTGTGGACAGATATGTCGTATATATTATGCTCAAGAAGAGCCTCCTTAAAGGAGCAAAAACACAAAATATTTAAAATCAAAATATCATGGAAACCAGCACCACATCGTCAATGTTATCAAAAGGAACAATATAGAGTTATTTAATAAAATCGTGACCAAAAAGAAGGTTACATTAATATCCCTAAGGAATCGGTTCTGAAAAAAAGTCATAGTATAAACCGAAAAGGTAAAGGAATTATCAAAAATATCCCAACGGACATCACCGAACTAAGCGATCTAATTTATGCAGGAGCTAAACTAGTCATTGAAAACATTGGTATCCGTTTAAAGAACATGAACAAAATTACAAAACCTAAATGAGAAATGAGGCTAAAAGGATAAATTAAGAAACTATGTGAACAAGCGAAAGGACTAAGGAAGAAACGCACAACGATACAATGGAATGAAAAAACTGAAAAAAATAGGTAAAAGTATACAAGATTGACAATAACTCAAAGAAATAAATCAAAATATATTAGTGAAAGAATGGAGATTCCAAAGATACCCATACATAACCATGCAGTACAAGAAAAAGAACCTTCCAAAAGAAAATTCTACCGATAAGTCGTTGGAAAAAGGACAAAGACAATTAAACAACTGGATGCAAAGGAAAAACAAGTCTAGAACAAGATATGGGAACAGAAAGAACATCATAAAAAGTCCAAATATGAAGAAAGAATAAGGACTCGAAGAAAACGTGGACATACTTAAAGACTTACAAAGAACAACACTCAAAAAATACGAAATTGATAAACACTTGGCCATGATGGCATTCATGGGTTCTGGTTTTAAAATTTACTTCCATCCACAACAGATTGTCTCAGCAGCTGATGACGAAGGAGAAAATTACCCTGACCTAGAATGACCCCCTCCAAAAAAAGAACCATCTCCAGCAGCTATAGAGAAATAATGTATTTGAATATGATATCAAAAATCCTATCTACATAGATAAGAGAAGGAATATATAACTCGCTTGCTTTCCGCGCACTATTCCTGGAAGAACTGAAAGAATGCCACAAAGGAACAAGATAAATAGGTTACCTACTATATATAAATTAGCACATACTCAAGGGAGTCAAAACAAGACGGAAAATGTATCCATGGCATAGATAGATTACAAAATGGCCAATTATATGTTCCCGCAATGTTGAATGACAGAATGCCAGAAAATATACAAAATATCCAACATAGACATAAATTTCATCACAAAAGTAATGAAAAGCTTAAAAGTGGAATTAGCGACAGGAAGACAAATCTTGGCCGAGGTGAAAATCCAAAGAAGCTTCTTTAAATGAGTTTCACTCTCGTCGCAGCTATTTGTTGGTTACGTCGTAGACAACGTTTTACCTCTGTTTCAGGGTGAGAAGCATGTGGTGTTTTTCGCGATCCTAGGTGTAGCCAGAATGGTGATTTGGACGACGCGAAAGAAGGGATTGTATGACGATGCAAACTTTTTTCATCGTGATCTGGTATTGTACTTTAGGCATGAGCTTAGGGTCAAAATCAGATGCGATAGAAAACGCTTGGATCGCATAACATTCGACAAAAGGTGGGTGAATGCAGCGAGCCTGGTCGTACGAAAGGAGGCAATGTTTGAGTCATCCTTCCCTCCTCCTCCTGCCCATGGTGTCTACGGTTCCCGTCCTTCGGGACTCCATCCCGGGTAAGTAGGTTTTTTTGTCCTTGAACCCTAGTTAGCAGTATGTTGTGAGTCATCGTCCCTGTCACCTTGTGGTTAGTCTCCAAAATCTTCCCCATCCCTATTCTTTTTATACCTAAGCCCTCACTCCAGTCCGCTTTTTCTGAAGATCTTGGAATCTCGCTTGTATAAATTAATGTTACCCGTCCTTACCGCACCTGAGCCTGTCTTTTTTTCTTTTGTCCCTTTAGATTAGGAACTCCTTCTATTTGGGGTAGGTCCGACTTGTTTTCGATGTTGTCGGACACCGGAAAACAGTCGGCCTCCATATCGTAGAAGGGAGGATAGGAGAGCAACCAAACGGGGAATTTGTTCCTTGTTTTTAATCCTTTTTTTACATTCTCTTTCAGGAGGGGTTTTCCCATCCTCATCTCATAAACATTTTTGTTTATAAAATCATTTTTGTAAATAAAATCATACATTCCATTCGGGGTTTTAAGTAGGTCTTCTCACAGAGCAAGTGTGGTATTTTGGTGGTTGCAGCGTACTTGGTGAAGAATGGCTGATTATATATCGTACTGTTGAATGGGTTGGCGAATGTGGCTAGCAAGGGACCCTTAGACTATAATAGTAATAGCATGACCGCTCCCTTCCCCTCCCTCACAAAATTCTTGAGGCTTTATGCCTCCCTTGTACATATAAGGAAACAAACAGTAACAACAATGGCAACATAGGAACACACAGTAAAACAACAAAATCTAGAAAACAGAAATGAGAAAAAAAAAACAACTGTATGGATACATCAAGTAAAAAACTGGTGAGATTGCATACAAGAAGATCAGTACATGCCTAAGAAAGGGAAACCTCCAGAGAAAAACTAAATATCTTTTAATAGCAGCACAAAATAATACAATAAGAACCAATTATATTAAAGCGTAAATCGATGATACGCAACAGAATTGCAAATTTAGGTCAAGTGAAAACAGAGATGAAATGATTAATATTAAGTGATTGCAGCGAACTAGCACAAAAGAATTACAAAACTAGACATGACTGGGTAAGAAAGATGATCGACTAGGAATTGCGCAAGAGATTAACATTTGACCATACTACCAAATGGTATATGTACAAACCAGAATCCGTCCTAAAAAGTGAGACATAAAACTCTCTTGGCTGCCGAAATACAAATAGATCACCGAATCCCGAACAGAAGACCAGACCTAGTGTTAATTAACAAGAAAAAGGAACTTGTCATCTAGCAGATTTTTCAGTTTCAGCAGACAACAGAGTGAAAATAAAAGAAATCAAAAAGACTGACAAATACTTGAATCTTGCCAGAGAATTTTTTTAAAAAACTGTGAAACATAAAGATAATGACTACATCATTGTTAAGATCAGCTAGAATACTCAGAAGAGTCTTGGAGACCTGAGGAGACTTGCTGTCACTAAGACTCCAGTGAAAGACCACTAAATGAAACTGGTGCAAAAAAAAACTCGCAAGGAAAATATAATAATAATAATAATAATGTCCGGATACATTCTGGATCCGACTGATTAAAAAAGGGAAACCTTAAGAGAGAAAATGAATCTCTTCTGATAGAAGCACAAAAAACGCCATAAGAACGATGTCAAAGCAAAAATAGACAAGACGCAACAAAATAGCAGATGTGGATTATGAGGTGATAGAGACTAAACGATCAATCACATAATAAACGAATGCAATAAATTAGTACTAAGAGAGTATAAGACTAGACACGACTGGGTGGCCAAGGTGATCCACTGGGAATTGTGAAGAAAGTTTAAATTTGACCATACGAACAAATGGTATATGCACAACCCAGAATCCGTCCTAGACAATGAGACGCACAAAATTCTTCGGAATTTTTAGATTCAAACGGATCATCTAATCTCGGCCAGACGACCAAACTTTGTGATAGTCAACAAAAAGAAGAGAATCTGCCGAATAGTTGACTCTGCCGTTCCAGCTGATCACAGAGTAAAACTGAAGGAAAACGAAAAGAGACATAGGTAACCGGAACTTGATAGAAAACTGAAAAAACTATGGAACATGAAAGTGACGGTGATACCAACTGTAATTGGCGCGCTCGGTAGTCACCAAAGCATTGGTACAGGAACTGGAGAACTTGGAAGTAAGAGCACGAGTGGAGACCATCCAAACAACAGAATTGTTGAGATCAGCCAGAATACTTAGAAGAGTCCTGGAGACTTGATGAGACTTGCTGTCATTTTGACTCCAGTTGGAAACCATCAGCTAACGCTGGTGTGAAAAACTCTCGAATGAGTAAAATAATGACCAGAAATCCACTACCCATTTAATATTAACGAAAAGCTAACCTTCCTCGACCAATGGCGACTGAATCCTTACAAAAAAACATCGTCTGCTGTTAATTCTTTGAGATGCTGCTCGTATGATTAGAATTCTTTTTTCTTTTTTTTTTCAAAGACGTAATAATTTTTTTTCTTGGAAGACAGCAACTAAAATTAAAATAACACAAAACTTTGCAAAAACTTCCCTTGGTAACTTTCCACAATATCTCACACACTAACAACGACTAATCCCCAAATATATAAGCATTTTTCGGATAAGAAAAAAATGTGTACCCATTACATCACTCTACAACAAAGCCTGCTCATCTTACACCTTTCCCATCGAAACAGAATCATCTTGCATCAACCATAAGCGTATTTTTGGCACTGGTTCTATAATGTCAGCTGTATAAAAGAGTTGTTCTCTGGCCTGAAGGTAGATCTATGATCTAACACACGTGGCTGTCTCTCAGACACCGGCAGAGATTAAACCCATTCTGTGAAAAGTAAAACATTTATATTATGTTCATACATAAATATACTTAATTGCTTTCCGAGAAAAATCCTCTTCTCTTTGGACGGTAAAAATATTCTCTGAGGTACTTAAAAAAAGGTAGGCACACTTTTATTTATTTATTCATATTTTTATATATGTATGTGTGTATATGTCATTGTATTCAGGTATCCTTGCCTTTGTAGATTTGTGCTTATATATATATATATATATATATATATATATATATATATATATATATATATATATATAAACCATGCGCGCGTTTATGTATGGGAATGTATGTAAATGGATTTACTCGTAATTGTAAATAGATCCTCACAAAAAAGATAAGTCAGTGTATTTTTTAAACGCTGCTAAATTTTAATTCTCACTAAACGACTCATTTGGTTCTCTTCGTAACACCGGTCCACTATCACATTGATGCTTCTATTTGGAAAGGTATGAAAGATTCAAATTAGTCTTAACTCCTTCATATAAAAAATTCGGATGATTATTGACGTTCAGCGCGAATGCTGACTCCACAAAATAATTACGTAGTTGTAAATCGGACGGGTAATTACTTGGTTCTTTTTCGATAATCCAAGTTCCTTTGAATATTTTCGAGTACTTGTTATTGAGGGTTTCTTTTTTTTTCTTTTTTTTTTTTTTTTTTGTTTATTTTTGGGAGTATTGGATTTGTTGTTGTTGTTTTCACTTTAAAATATCATAATACTAAACTGATAGTTGTCTACTTCTGGCTTTTATTTCTAATGGCAATAAACCCCCGCTTAAACCAAATATGGCCAGATAAGGTTTTATTTTATTCCACTTCCCGAATTCTGGGAGCGGCTTCAGTGGCTTTGGGTCCCAGTTTAAATTAATGCCCCCAAATTCCCTGAATCTCAATAATTATATTGGTCTTTATACAATCTGAAAGAAAATGTACAGCAGACTCGTATTGATGATGTTAGGATATATCAAATAATAATTTTTTGATAAAGAGAAGCCAGAGATATCCTTTAGATATGTACATATTAGAAACGTTGAAATAAAGAGCGGTAAAAAGCGAAAGCATTTCTGATACTCAAAGAAATACAAAATGTAATCAATAAATCTTTAACTCGATGCTCTCTACTGTTTTTTGCTGAACTGCTAGAAAAATAAATTTACTTTTCATTTAAAAAGTATAAAATGAATAATCTATTTTGATAATTAAAAAGGAAATTATTCCATGCTTCTAGTAAAATACCGGTCACGCGTTTACTGGAGAGGAGATGGAAAATCCTAGATATTTTCAAGAAATATCATGAAGTACCCGGCATACCCTTCCAAAGATCTGGATTATGGGACTAAACAATCATTACAAAACTACACACTGAAAAAGTTAATAAAGCAAGTTTGACTTGCTAATATTTCTTCTTTAAATGAAAATTTTGATTATGTTCGGGTTCGAAACCCCTTTCATAGATTCCTATTCGTGAAAAGTATCTTTCAATAGCTTAAAAAAGCTTTAACTATTTCTATCTAGTTTTCGGTGTCAAATTTTTATGAATTTAGATTTTCTTTTCTTAATAATACTAGATGCGAAAAGGAGAATTATTTCCATGCATATAAGAGGAAATGAAAATTTAATTGTTTCGTGTACGTTCAAATAGAAAATCCTCTGAGAACATTCAAGCCAATCTTTCTTACTAATATTTATAATTGATTTACTGAATAAAGAAAAAAGTACTTAATAATGATACTCTACAGTTTAAATTATTTTTATAAACTAAAATGAATAAATGTCTTTCTTAAACACCTCTTTAAACATACGTACCAAAATATTTTTCTTGCAAGAAAAGTTGGGAACTGCTGATGTTGGCTAACAGTGAAAGAGGGGAATAGTACCAATTTAAACTCTTTCAAATACTCTCCGACAGTAAAACTCTTTCCAATGAACTCTTATAGTAATAGGATGTGGGTGAACCACCCTGCTATTTTGATAAAAGTTTCTCCGGGGATAAGAAAAATAAACACTTTTAGTATAGAATTGATATTTTATATAAAAAAAACAAATGGGTAGCATAGCCGACTTATAAAAATGATTTCTGCAAATGTTTCAAGCTAACCACCTGTCTCATCTATAAAACCATTTATTTAATGAATTTATGTGGACCACGTAACCTACACTGGGAGTGTGCTTGTTGAATATTGCTCTCCCTTCAACCCTAATTTTTATCACTTTCTTGACATCGACCTAGTGATATATCACGATAAAATTAGTTCTACGAGTATGTAGTGGGATCTCAGAAGATATTTAATAACAAGGGACAATAAAATTAGTTTCCGACAATATACAACGATTAAATTAATGAGTTAGCTAAAATAAGGATTTTCCATCTTTGACAAGTGTGCTGCGCTCATCTAGCATACTTAGAATATAGGCACCTTGTGTCAAACTTGTTTTTAAATAAATGAATAGAAAAGTTCATAGGAAATAAGATATATGAAAAAAATGCTTTCTGAATTTCTAAGTATGTTTTACTCATTTACTAAGGATAGCTATGTTTAGTACGAGGCCAAAAGTATGGGGCACCCAGTGGGAATTGAATTCACTGGAAATAGTCTGCTAAGCTAGCTAGCTAACAATTACAATGAGTACGGCGCCCAAAATTTACTAAGCTTCTCTTAGTCTGGCACACATGTGACAGATTTCTTACAATACCTGCTGTGCTTCAGTGGTTACCCATTTTAATACTGAACAATCTCATAGCAACTTAACTAGATACGTTTGCCAAGAACCGGTGTTTTCAGCGTTACTTGATCGTAATCTCTACATAACGTATATTTACCAATTTGTCATTATATCTGAGTATGATACTAACCTGCATTCCGTGGTGAGACTGCAGTTCTGGAACACAGAGGACGATGAGATTACCCTTTCGTTGCAATAACTTCCAGGTCTACTCTGACCCTATGTGGCAGTACCTATGAGGGTCTAATTTGTTTCAGATAATGTTTAAGATGATTGGGAACTTTATTAATTCCTTATTCATTTGTTTCAGATAATGTTTAAGATGATTGGGAACTTTATTAATTCATAAAATATTGTCATTGCACTTAAGTATAAAATGCTTACAACTGAGTATGAAGACATATATTTTCCCAATATATAATTGGTGCCTATAATTGTTAAACTGACTTCGGAATAAAATAACCCAACAAAGGTTGACATGCTGTAAAACCAACCAACCAAAAAATGACTGTGTATTTTATCAATTCATTGACTCTTAATATTAATATCGTAACAAAATAAAAAGCATGGTATCTTTATGGTATTTTCGTTTGATGGCATATCAACCTTTGTGGGTTATTGAATGGCAAAGCTATCCTTGTCGAAAAAGTAGTGGTACTATTGGCCTAGTAGGGAGAGTGTTTGCCAATGGCCCGGGAGGTCAGAGTTCAGTCCCGGGTCGCATCATACAAAAGACTTAAAAAATGGTACTTGATACATCCTTGCTTAAGACTCAGAATTATTAGGTACGTATCAAGGGTAAAGTGGAGCAATCCTGGGGAAGGAGTAGCGTCCTCCCCTACACCTCGGTGTAGTAGCTATTGAAAAGGGAGCCTTTGGGTCGCCCTTGACTTCGGTCGCCAACTTAACTTTACAACTTCATTTAACCCATAGCTGGGTAAATACAATGTGTTTACCTGCGTAAAACGGTTGAGAACTTAATTAATTAGCTTTTAAAACATTGATAATGCTACAAAGTATTTACCTGTTTAAAAGGATTTTAAAGATATAATTTGAACCATATAAAAATATTGTTAAACTGACCTCGTACTTAATTGGAAGTCATAACTATTAAACTAAAATAGCTCAACAAAGTGGATGAGCTGTTAAATCAACCAACCAGCCAACCAACCAAGTCATTCAGAAACTTGATGAAGTAAATTTATGTGTCAATATTCTTCAGCAAGTTCTTGCCGTTGGTATTTTCCACTCTCTCACTTACAAAAAAGACAGTAGAGGAAGTCGTCTCTTACTAATGCTTTTTAAGTGTAAGTTATAATTAACTGCGAAGTGAAAAGGGGGCGATCAGTCTGACACAGATAATTTCAAGGTCTCCTGTCGTATTGCAACGCGAGGCAAGCTCATCTTGCCGATAAATTTTCTAGTGAAATGAGTTACCCTCACAGGACTCTCTTATGGTGTAGCCTTGTACCAGGCTAAGATAAGTTTATTGAATTTACATATCACTCATAAATAACTACATAATATATAATAACTCATAAATAATATTTCAAAATAAAAGTTAATTTCTTTTGCTGAGCCAAAGATAACAAGATTCATTATTTCTTGTGGAACATTATACAATCACGACGGATATTATTAGGTATTTTTGCTGCATCGCTTGTAAATAAGTACACCTCAGTTATTTTTTAATAAAAGTTAATTTTCTTCTAAACCAAATATACAAGATTTTTATCATTTTCGGTGAAACATAATACAATTTCTTCCAAATTTTCTTCAAAACCAACCATGTTATTTACTCTGTTGACGAGTCTTTGAATAGGCTCACTGTATCCCCTTCAGAGAATCAACCCCCTAAAAAAGATGTGTCTTAAGTATGATTCTAAACGGCATTTCAGAGTGAGGTTCTAATTCTAGAGATCTGGAAAGTGTGAAGTAACCATTTATTAACATTACTCCATGGTCCACTCTGACTCGGAGTGGCAATACCGTTTAAGGACCCATCTTTGGGTAAAATATATCTGTTTAAAAATTATTTGCATTTTATAGGATTGTGAGCAAAAATATAAATATGAACGTACAATAAACGCAATTGCCAAACCTATAGGCTCAAAATAACCCTACAGGATTTGACATAGCCTTAAAATCAATCGGAAGCAACAATAAAAAATAAACTCCTACTAAACCTCGAATTCATGGTTTACCTCGAGGGAAAAGCAATTATAATTTAGAAGTTGAATGTTACTACGTGTCAAGATTATTAATTATGATAAAAAACGAAGTTGTTTTTTAGTTAAGCTTTGTTTCATCTGACCTATAGACCACAGATTGCTTACATACAGTACCTACTGTTCCATCTCAGAACTTGCCTACAATAATTGCTGTACTTGTTACCGAGACATCAATCTCAGAACTGAAGCGTTTCATCATTGCTTAACTTCATGGATCTGAGTGTAACCGGTGCTTTCAGCGTGACTTGACCATAAGTCTATCATAAGAATGAAATTATTGGGTTTTGAAAATTGAGTTTATCGTTGGCATTTATTTTTGTAAAATATTTTGTAACATATTTCTCCTGTTCTTCTTTTTCCCTGATATAAATTTCACAAAAATTAAGTAAACTGTTTTCGGTTTTGCTTTTTTAGCTTAAACTAAATTTTTTATCAAGGTGTACCATTGCTGTTCGTTGTCAATTTTAAACTTATATTGAATGGATACAAAACGGTTATCGTTATTATCAAAGATAAATCCACATGTTAGAAAATAGATTTACCAATGATATTATTTCATGAATATTATTCTCAGGAGTTTTGCTGAGAAATGTTTCTAATTTTTAAGTGACACTTAAGAAATACGAGGTGCATACGATAAGTTTCCAGACTTTTTTCGTATGGGCACTTTTATTGATAGTACACACATGAAACTCTAGTCTCCTTCGAAGTAATCTCCTCCGGCTGCAATGCACTTGTTGTACCGTTCCAATAACTTCTGGAGGGCCCCATGGAAGTCCTCTTGTGTGAGCGTGTCAATGACCTTTGTCACAGCCTCTTTCATCTCCTCAATTGTCTCATAACGACAGCCTCTGAGCTTAGGGAATAAGCAAAAGTCACAGGGAGCAAGGTCTGGACTATAGGGAGGGTGAGGAACTGTATTGATGCCCATCTTGGTCAAGTAGTCTGTGACAAGGATGGAGTTGTGGACTGGTGTATTGTCCCGGTGGAAATTTCACAGACTCGATTTGAAGAGGGCTGACCTCTTCCGACGGAATCGCTTCCTGAAATCCCTTAAAACCTCAACATAGTAACCCTAACCCTAAGCCTTTGGCCAATCAAATCTGGTGTATTGACTTCCTTACTCCTACCACACCTCTCATCATCCCTTACAGACTCCCTGCCTTCCTTGAATCTCTTATGCCACTCAAAAACTGATGCTCGATTCATGCAAGATGGTCGACAAGTAGTCTGAAGCATTCCATACTTTTCTGGGGCATTTTTCTCAATTTTAAAACAGAATTTTATTGCATATCGTTCTTCTAAAGTACCAGATTGCATTTTTGAAATTCACCAGCTGTGACAATCGGGTTTTAGTAGGGTGTATTCCAATTCCTACTGTGGCTGTTCATTTGAACGTGAAATCATGAAAATTGACAGTCATCTCATAAGATGTATAGCAATAACATAGTGAATTTTCAAGAGTCTACAACAATTTTAAATGCCCATACGAAAAAAGTCTGGAAACTTATTGAATGCACCTCGTATATTGATTTAAACATTTTTAGTTTTTGTTAAGAAAGTTAGTATTAAGTGAATAATGATGTTACGTAATTATTTTGAATCTTCAGTTTGAACTATAAACCTAATTAATAATGCTTGACTAAATCTAAATAATTATTTTAAGAAGACAATTCGTTCATTTTTTTGTGAATCTGGCGATCAATCAATAATATTCATATTCTTATTTATTTATTGTTTTTTTTTTAATCTCCATGTTTAGGCTTTGAATTAAAACTAGTTTATTTTCAAATATTCACAAAATAACAAGAAGCTGGAGAAAAAATCAATACATAGATTAATTTATTCTAATGTTATGTCAGTCAACCCGTCTAGGGTTGTTTTATACCTTGGGGTTATAGAATCGCGTTCATTTGCACTTTTTGTGTAATATTTAAGATTGTTTGGTTTAGTTTGGTTTGGTTTGGTGTTATGGCATATCAACCGTTGTTGGCTACTTTCACGTTTGTGTAATTATTTGATTTGGTGTTATGGCATATCAACCGTTTTGGCTATTTCATGCCAAATCCTTTTTATACATATCAAATACATGATTTCTAAACACATTTTGTTGATAACATTTTTAAACGAGTATGAGCTCATTTTTTACTCAGTGAAATGGTTTCATTTATTTCTATCAAATTCGAATAATTCTATTTACTATAAATCATTTTCTTACACACAGTTAAATGATCAAACAGTTCTATTTCAAACAATTCAGTTTAGAATGTCTAGAAAGTTCAATGGCTCCAAGTATTGCTATATATTACTAACAATTCAATTAAACATTAATCATTTGTTTACATGCAGTTAAATGATTAACCAGTTCTATTTCAAGCAATTCAGTTTAGCATAAGTCACTCAATTTGAATGTGAAAGTACACAGTTTAAATGTCAAACTTATATTTGACCCATAGATAGGACCCTATCAGGTGCTACCACTCCGAGCCAGAGTGGATCAGGAAGTGATGGCAATGAATGAGTACTCCGGATTCACCAATGCTTCAGCATTACTGGAGCCTCACCATCAGATTGTTTAATGTCATATCAGGACACTCGTTGAGGGAGTCGGTGTTTTCTAAGACCCAGCCGTCTGCGCCAAATTATTTAAGAGTTTTTGCACACAGTTGTATAATATCAAATAATCTAATCTAATTCAAATAATTTCCACATAGTGGAATAGTTTCAAGTATTCCTGTCTAATATTAATAATTATATGGTTTCAAGTTATTATTTCTCTCCTGTGATAGTCATTTGCTTACACATAGGTTTCAAGGAACTGATAATAATGATCTTGAATCAACAATTATGGCTTCAATTAAATATGCTTAATATGAATAATTTACAGTTATATGGCATCAAGTATCCGTAGTGGATACTAGTAATCTTTGAATAGATCTATTTGACCCATCGATTGGACCCTTACAGCTACTACCAATGCGGGGAAGAATGGACCAAGGAGTAATGACAATAAAAGGGTACTCAACATTCCCCGGATCTGCAGAACTGGAGTTTTACCAACTGATGCAGTGTGGTGCCATACCCAGGACACCTTTTTTGAGAATACAGTCGGCGTGTTCTAAGCCCCGCCTACTAGGCGAAAAAATTAATATATAAAAAAAGAATAAGTATTGAAAGAGAAAAAAAAATTACGGCTTCATTCTAGTTAAACGGACGAAAAATAAAGGTTCACTTTACTGTAGCAGTTAGAGAGTAAAGTGAAGCCCACTTAAAACTTAGAGTCATATTTTCAAATCTAATATATCTTCAAATGATACAAAGATATTATAAAGTGAAAGTACCAAATTTTATCTTTATATATATATCGTGTAATGAACGACTTTTAAGATTAATTTTTCACCTCAAATAACACGCTATATTTTTTTAAACGTCTATGCATAACTTGCTTCAAGGCCTAAACTCACCGTAACTTCGCGTCCCCGTATACCTAAACAATGGCTAATTAAGATCATAACGTTTTTGCTTAACGTTATTTAATATCAGCAGCAACTGTTCAAATTATATGCCCAAATATTACAAGTAGAAAACGAAGTTAAGAAACACTTCATTAAGCCTTTGTTTAGCGTCAGGGAACTGCTGAGCTTTGTTTGGAACATTCGAGACGATGTTGTGTAATTTTGTGAATCACAAAAAGCAAATAATGCCTCCCAATCATGCGTAATCCATCACATATGTAATTATTTTATTGTCAACGCTATTGTGCATCAGTAGTGGGGTTTTTGCATGTTCGGGATATCCAAGTAAACACGATAGGCTACATTAAGGTTTAGACTACATTGATTATTTACGGTATTATAGTGATTTTGATTGTATTAAAGTAAAAATTAGAAGTCGTTCAATACATAAAGTCGTTTATTACTCGGGTATATACGGTATGTAAGAAAACGAAAAAACTGAATCTTTACCATTTTTTTTTCAATTCTAAAGCCTTTCCTTGGGCTTTTACCAAAGGTATACCAATGACAGCTATCCTTCTGTCATGGGCAAACTGTATCTCGCGGGCCACATGCTTTGTGAATGCTAAACCCTAAGACTTTAATTTTCGTAGAAAGAGAAAAAAATCGACTTTTTCTTATTTCTAAGGCAAATGCTTACGCGTATCGTCTTGAAAATGATTGAGGTATCTTCAATATAAAATAACCTTGAATTTTTTTAGTAGTTCGGTTCACTAGATAATGAGCAATGTCTCATGGGGCCTGCTATTGAAAAAGGGTTGCTCACACCTTTCTATATTAAAAGTTTTGGCTGCCGTGAAAGAACAGAAAAATAATCTTTTCAAAATCCTGAATATCGACCACGACAGTCCGAATCACGAACCTAAGCCCGTGAAGATGACAAATATTTTTAGCACGAAAGAATTTCAAGAAATTATATCATTGGTTGATTAATTTCACCTGTTCTTCAAGGTCATTGATATTTCTGCAAGCGAAAAACAACTGCTTAAGCGCCTGTTATTTTGTCTCAAACTGGAATGTGCAGGTGACATAAACACGCTTATAAAACTATTATATCCAAGTCGCGTAGAATTCTCATACCCCTCCCCAAAAAAACATGTATCTAATCTAAACGAGATTTGCAAAATGTCACTCAAATACATGCATAGAAATGTTCTGATTGTGGTAGCAAAAAGTATTAACTTCAGTTCTGCAGTAGGTTAAATTCTTAAACTAGTTCTAACAGGATTTGTCATATTGTGGCAGCAAATGGGACTTAAACAACTCAATGACGTAAACTCCCTAATCGACAGAGTCTACTATGAATAATTTTATACAAAGTATCAGAATACATACATATATATATATATGTGTGTGTGTGTGTGTGTGTGTGTGTGTGTGTGTGTATTTATACATATATTCTAATACGTAATGTATTAGAATGCACACACACACACACACACACACACACACACGTATATATATATATATATATATATATATCATATTTTGAGTGTCTGCATTTAAATTTAACACCCGGGCGTAACTTTTTTTTTTTAATTAACAAATTCTAAAAGTTTTATATCATAAGTATACTTACTTTAGTAAACGAGTACGCATAGCAATCGAGCTGCTGATTTAATGAAAGAAAAAGTAAGCCAATACGCACAGCGTTTTTTTTTTTTATATACTCTGCGGGAGCAGTGTATATATATATATATATATATATATATATGTGTGTGTGTGTGTGTGTGTGTGTGTGTGTGTGTGTGTGTGTGTGTGTGTGTGTTAGTGGCATGTATTCGTAAGAAGCAAGATACGCATTGATAACCCAATGAAAATTACGCTGTACAAAATTAAAGATATCTTTATTTATTAAGCTTATCGCATTATGTATTTGATTAGTATCATAATGAACACTTGAAATTTGTAAGCAGACATTCGCCTAAGAATATCCGTACCTCAAATATACAAGATTTAATCTGAAATCTCTTCCTCCAATAAACTATGACACTTCCCAACGTAAGTTGGAGTGAATTTGAGCAAAGACTTTCATAAGCAAGTACGTATAGCGGTCAGAATCGCCAGCTGCCGATTTAATGAAAGAGAAAATGAAACAATGCACCAAGCGATTTTTAAAATATTCATCTTAATGTTTTTTGCTCGCAGTATTAGTAAATTGGTTTGGTTGGGTTGGGTTGGTTTTATGGTACATCAACCACTGTCGGTTATTTAATACCAAATCTTGTTTATATATATATATATATATATATGATTTGTAAATACATTTTCTTGATAAGATTCTTAAACGAGTCTTAGCTCATTTGCTGGCATACAGTTTAATAACTTCAAATATTTCCACATAATATGAATAATTCTATTTACTATTAATCAGTGAAGCAATTACAAGTATTGCTATTTAATACAATTTATTCTATCCGACATTATTTATTCGTTCCAAGTATTGCCATGTATCACTATCAATTCAATTAAACATCATTCATTTGTTTAAACACTGTTAAGTAATTAAACAGTTCTATTTCAAAGAATTGAAAAGTGAACTTGGGAGCGATGACAACTCTGCATTCCCCAAAGCTCCAGCGTCACTGGGACGTAACCATCAGATTGTTTAGAGTCATTTTCAAGACACTCGTTGTTGGGGGGTGTCTTACCTCTCTGCAAAGATACATTCGATGTATTCTGCAACACCAGCCGACTGAACTAGCATTAGTAGAGTTCATATCAAAGTGTAGACATAATAATCAATTTCTAATGTACCGTTTGCCGCTCGACAAACCCCTTGTCTATTCACCTCTATTTAGACAGCCCCATATATATATATATATATATATACCAAGTTCTGTTAAACTGCTCTTTTTTGGCTCATTATATATATATATATATATATATATATTTGTATCTCTGTGTGTCTATGTGTGTGTGTGTGCATTTTTCCAAATCTGAATGTCACGTGTAGTTACATCTTAACTAGTAAATTTACACCACAATGCAATTACGATTGATTGACCATTTTATTCACTTGTCCATCTGATCATTCTTCACACCATATGAAACTTAAAGTAACGAATTTCGGAAACATAATTTGACATGATTTTGAGTTAATATAACAAAATATCAAAAAATGCAATGCGACTTGGCTCACTTTCTCTTTCATCGATCACTTTTTTCTTGGAGGTGCCCGTGGTGTAGTCGATACGAGTTCAAATCCTGGACGATACTGATTGCATTTTACATAGCACTAATACCCTTGGGAAAGGTATGAATCCAATTATTCTCCCTCCAGCTATGGGTAAATAGTAGGACAGACTAGGTTCTTCAGCCTTGGTTAGGCAACTAGTCTAGGAGAAGGAAAACTCTGAATTCAAACCTGTTAAACTCCGCTTAAAAATAGACCTTGTGTCATATCCTGTCCGAGCGGAGGGGTTGGTAAATAGTATCACTTTTTTCTTATATATATATATATATATATATATAGTTTGCTACATTTTGAAATAAAACGTATAAGTGATAGAGCATATATATTTAAGTAATCAGAACATAGCTATAGAGTCAACGGTTTGGTGACTCAGTTTCTCGCCTTTACTGGATTTGGTCCGATAATCACAAAGGCAAGAAGTTGACAATTACCAAGAGCGACTGAATCTATGTCTACGCTATCCTAATATATATATATATATATATATATATATATAATTTTGACCTTTTTTTTTTTTTTTTTTTTGCTTGTACAACTTTACGTTTCTTTTGTAGATAAAATGACCAACGCGCAAATGCTGAGACTGCGATCCAGTGTGGTGAGCAACCATTCCATAGCCCCAAGACAAGTGATTGACGCACCGAATGGAGGATGGGGCTGGGTAGTGTGCCTCGGAGTTTTTGGCATAAATTTCATCATCAATGGAATGATGATGTCCTTTGGGTTTCTACTAGTCTCGTTGCTGAATTTCTTCGGAGACTCTCGCGCCAAAACAGCGTGGATTGGTTCCGTGGGAGATGGAATGTTGCTCATTGCAGGTAAATGCTTAATTATGTGTTGTTTTTGTTTTGGAGGGGTTTTTTTTCTATTTTTTCTTTCTTTTACTGCTTCTTCCCCCATTTTTATTCTTGCGAATTCTTTGTGGTGCATAGAGCCACAACAATACCATCCAAAGGCTACTCCTGTGGTTTACGCAAGAATAAGGGTTTTTTTTTTTTGTTTTTTTATTTTGTTTTTTCTTTTTGTTTTGTTTTATTTTTCCGTGGTGCGGTTGCCCTCTCTCCACATCCATCTTTTACTCATAGATAGGAGATGGACAGATTTGTACCTTTCTTCTTCTGGATTCAAAATTATCTTTCTCTTGTACTAGTTGCCAACCAAGGCTAGAATGCACATTTTGCTCTGCTACTTATCGGTATCAAGGAGGGAAAGAATATCAGTAATCAGTAAACACAAACGATTTCAGTCAAAATTTGAACTCGACGTGAATTTCATTTTTATTGCATTTATTAACTCGTTAAGCCACTCGTATTTTTAATTCTTTTTTAAACTACTACAAAGGGATTTGATGCTTGACGAGCTAAGCAAGTAAACCTTTGCTAGTGAGTTCATTTCTCACTGAGTGCCCCAGTATGTTTTGCTTTATTCCAAACAAAGTTGAGTACCTCCTGTGGTATAATCTTTTGTGGACTGGTCTAGCAGACCGTTACGAATGAGTTCAATTCTAACTGGGTGTCCCATACTTCTTGCTTTGCGCCAAACAAAGCTAAGCTTTTTTGTTTAATGGCACATCAATCTTGGTGGGTTACTTGATGCCAAAGTCATCTTGTTGAAGAACCTTAGCGAAGTTAAGTAAATGAAAACTTTAAATTTATTATGTCGTAAGATGTATTTCTTTTACAATTACTCAGGTGGATTTTATAATATATTCTTTTGGGAATTATCGAGGAGACTGTGAGTTCGATTCTCACTGATGGCTCCACGTAACAAGCCTTTTACCAAAGTAAGCTAAGGTTTTTCATGACATTTAATGAAACTTATTAGTTTCAAAAACATGTTAACATTACTATCGGAGTTCCTTAATGATATTTTGATTTTAAAGTTTCCAGCTGTTCACTATCCCTGTCAACACATTATTGGAATCTTCCACAGTCGGTCTCCATAGTATCAGTTCTACTTTTCTGATAAATATCGTCATCATCATCATGTCGTGCCGCTAGCACGGATATCCCTGACCCTCTCTCGCCACTTCTCCCTATCGTTCATCGCCTCTGGCAGGTCTTCAGGGCTACATCCCGTATCCTCACATAGCTGCTGTATGTATGTTCGAGCTGGTCGTCCTGCTTTTGCTCAGCCATATGTGGGAGTCCATTGGAGTATATCACTTATGAGCTCGTCCCTGTTTCTCCAGCAGTGTCCTGCATGTCTGGTTCGTCTAGCTTGGATAGTTTTTGTGGTGGGAGGCAGGTGGGCGTATAGTTGGTGCCTTGTTGGGTGTTGCCACCAGGAGTTGTTCAATATTGCTCTCAACATTCTTGTGTAATTGCCGTCTAGCTTCTTCTCCAGCTGTTTTGTTAGCGTCCAAGTAGTAATTTACGAAGATCTTTACTTCGATTTAGCACAAGGCCAAATGAATGGGGCACCCAATGAGACTCGAACTCACTCGTGTAGGTTTGCTAGTCTAACTTGCTAACCATTACACCACCAGAGGTGCCCAAGTAGTGCATCCATATAGCAGTATCGACACGACCGCTGCCTGGAAGAAACTGCATTTCATTTTATCGGTCAGGTTTGATTTCCATATGATCGATAGCTTATCGATAGCTGTCTATGCCTTCGTTAGCCGTGTGTCGATATCTTTTTCGGTTGTTGAGACACTGCTTCCTAGGTAAGTGAATTTGTCTACCAGTTTCAGAGAGGTTCTGTCTAGTGTGGAAATGTTGTTGAATAGTCATCTTCTGATTCATATACATATTCATGCAGCATCACAACTACACAATATCAAAGACAGACGCATGAATAAACGACGCACGCAGTAATAAAGGACGCAGGAAGGAAGACGCAAGAAGACTTCTTTAGAAAAATATTCACCTCTCACTTTATTGCAAGGGTTCGAAAGGGTTGTTCAAGGTTTGCATGTGAGAGGGTGCTAGAGACCGAACATAAACTTCATATTTTGACCCCCACTACTTATGACCGTCACGTTGTGTCTTTCTTGTTCTCTTGATGTTCAACCGGAGGCCTAGGGCTCACTCTACTGGATACTGGCTTTCTTTATGGCATCTTATCAGCATCTTCTCTGGACCCCAAACTCCATCGGGGGTTTTCCGAGGGCCCCCTCGGTGTGGGTTTCCCCACCACATCTCGTCTCTAACTCTCTGGGATTCTACTGGCAACTGCTCTGGGACCCAAACTCAACTGAGTTAAATAATAACTCAACGCCCACACGATCGCCCACTGGATCTTTGAAATCGAATGTTTAATCGTCATCAAGCGGAAATAACTGTCATGCAGTTCAGAGGTTACTCTCTTCCGGTGCATCACTGTAGTGGCACAATGGGACCTTCACCTTGTCCCATATCATAAGCCTTAATCCGCCCACGCGATCTCTTTCGATTACTGGCCATTGGAATGTGTCTCTTCCTTCCGGTGTATCACCTTGGAATAGCATTTTTGGGCCGGGGCGAGGGTCAAAATATAACAATGTCACCTATTTGATTAAAGCTCATATATTCAATTTTGTGTGCATTCACGTGGAAGCTAATGCCTGCGGTGGCTCGTTTCAAACTATGAAGTATTGTTTCGGCTTAGTTGGGTGTATTTGCCAGTATCGCTATGTCATCGGCGTAGTCAGAGTCGGTAATTGTTTTTGCGAGGTACCTTCTGCTTCTTTTCTTTGTTAGCTCGAAGCCGTTTTCTCTGATTTTATCAATCGATGTTCTAAGCACGTAGTCTAGACAGATGATTAAGAGGTATGTGGCTAGCGTGTCCCCTTGTAGTACTCCTGCTACAATGTCTAAGTATTCTGTGTCTCCATCCGGTGAACGTACTTTCACTTTGGTGTTTCTATAGAGAATCGTTATTGCTGCTACGGTTTCTTTTGGTAGACCGTATGCTAGTAAGACTTGTTCCATCTTCCCTCTGTGAATGGAATCGAAGGCCTTGGTAAAGTCGACAAATAGTAATGTCGCCTGTAGGTTTTTTGCCCGTACGCCTTCAAGGATTCTACGGATGGTCAATATTTGTGAGGTTGTGGATCTATTTCTTCGGAAGCGATTTTGGTTTTTCCTAAGGATGTTGTCGATTTTGGGTTCTATGCAGTTTCGTGGTAGGGCATTGTAAATTTTGGCTGCTGTGGATGTAAGTGTTATACCTCGGTAGCTCTTGGCTAATCTGAGGTCACCCTTTTTAAGGAAGGGGAGGATGCATCCCTTCATCCATCTGTCTATCGGATTTTGATTATAGACTGCGTTGTAGTGTCGGAGCAGTATGTCGTCGAATTGTCTAGTCTTCCATACTTCTGGGGGAATCTCGTCAAGCCCAGCAGCTTTCCTATTCTTAATTTTTTCTAAGAACCGAGTCGAGTTTTTCTTGAGTGAACGGTCCAAGTTTAATGTCCAAATACTTACTAATAATTCTAGTGATTGGTTCATGCGTAACTTTCAGTAGGTTTCCTTGTAGATTTTCGAAATGCTGTTTCCACAGTTTTATTCTTTCTTGTTGGTTTGCAGCTTTCAATTTTGCTTTGGTTGTGCTCTTCCTTCTACTCACTTCGTTTATTGTTTTCCAGGCTATCCTAGATTGCCTATCTTCCACTGAGTCTTTAATCTTATCTATCTGATTTTGTATGTATTCTGTCTGTTCTTTTAGATATATGCCTGCTAATTGATATTGTGCCTTTTTAGTTTTATCGTATTTGTGTTTGTTGGGTTCTTCCTATAGCTTTTGGGGGCAGTTTTTACGTGTGCACGTTTTTCTCTAACCGCCAACGTTTCCCATGGGACTCTATATTTAGTTCTAGGTTTTGTTGGAACGCACTTCGCTGCCGCCTTGAGGTGCACGTTGACGAACTTCTCATATTCGTCATTTTGGATACCTTTTTCTGTCTTCTCTTGTAGTGTCTCGAATCTGTTTCTTAATTCTAATACATATTTATCTTTAATATCTCTGTTGTTAAGAAGGGCCCAATCATAGTGCTTGGTGGTCGTTTTTTCGTAGGCTTAGTCGTATTTTTGCCGTGACTATTCGGTGATTGGAGGACACCCCCTCGAAAGTGGAGTATGCCTCGCAATTCATTGCGCTATTTTTCCATTTCTGGTTTATAAAGACGTAGTCTATCTGTGCTTTACTATTGTTCGCGTATGTGTAGGTCCATAATTTTCCCTCCCTTTTTTGATAGTTTGTATTGTGGCATTTATCAACATTTTTTGATCACTTTTGAGAAATTTAGATTATGTGTTGACAGAGATGGTGAACAGGTGTAAACTTTAAAATCATAATATCATAAGGAAACTTTAATAGTAATATTAACATGTTTTTGAACATGTCGAGACTGTTTGAAGGTTTTTTCATTAGAGTATTGATATCTTTTAATCAACCCGTATAGTAAAAAGCGTTCTCAATATTCCAGGGTTTTTTTTCACTGTTACTCAAATTTGAACCCATACATATGAAGTTAGGATAGCGTAGACGCAGAGTCAATGGTGCTTGACAATGTCAGTTTCTCGCCTACACGTTCATCAGGCCAATGGAGAAACTAACTTTTGCTAAATACCGTTGACTCTGTGTCTATCCTATCTTAACTTGAATATATTCTCACTATCAATCTTTATTTATAAATTTATCAAACTAAATCACCAATATATATATATATATATATATATACATTTAATGGAATAACATATAAAAAACAAAATTTTGATGTGGATTCACAAAGCCATCTTGTTTATATGGTATTCCATTAGAAAAATAATGGTGAATTCCTGATATCTTTTGTTTAGAAGAAAATTTACTCTTAATAAAAAAATTTGTAGGGTGTATTTATTTATGGGCGATACCATTTTATATGTACATGTATATGTCTGTGTGAGAGAGAGAGGTGAAGTTTAAAACCAAATTGAAGGCATAAGAACTGGAGGATTGTTCAACGATCACTTTCCCAAGTTTTGTGAACCCACTTACCGTGAAAATCAGCATATATATATATATATATATATATACACGAGGGTCAACTGAATAGTTCATAGGCTGACAAAGATACTCTTTTAGAAACTGACCGAATGAGGTCTATTTTTCAACATGGTCTCCCTTGAGGTGCGCACACTTATTTCATGAGTGTTGCAGTGCTTGGACTTCATTGGTCAAAAATTTCATTTGAAAAAGATATAACGCCCTCGCATGAACTTTGCTTGTCGACTTTTCAGCCCACCTTCGTCTCTCTCTCTCTATATATATATATATATATATATATGTATCCCTCCTTCTACCTCTTTCTTAACTTCCCACTTTTCCCACCAACCCTTCTGTCATGATTTTATTTCTTTTCAGTTTTCTAACGCGACCCATATAATATGATCGACCCACCTTTTATTTAATGTTTATTTCTGTCACAAAAATTAAATTGTAAGGGATTGCGTTTTAGTTTTTACACCACTCTGCTCTTCGGCTTTGAGGACTCTTATTTTTTATTAACCACCAACAATTATCATTATTATTCTCATTAAAGTTATTTAAAACGAATTTAAAGCTTGGAAATATTTGCCGTTACTTCAAGTTTCACGCAACTATTGTTACAATTATCAGACGGCTCAGTTTTCCTCTTCAATTACTTTTATTGTAGGCTTGTCAGCCAATCAGAAACCTTCACGAAGCAAATCTTTCGGACAAATACTCTTGGAAAAGACTTTAACCCACTTATTCCCTCAGCTATGAGTTAAATAGTAGCACTACTCTTCCTCTATAAGAGCGGCTTTGGCATTGAATAACCCAAGAAGGTTGCTGTGTCATTAAACAAAGAAATCAAAACAAATCATTATTCCAATGTCATGTCGAAGTGTTTTAAGGAAATTTAATGAAAGTGTAGTTATATTTCATTTCACTGAATGAAAAATTGAACAAAAAAGATTTGGTCGCTAGTCTTCAAATTTCCCTGGTCAATACGAATGCTAAGCTGATAAAATGTTCCCATCGGAAAAATGCTAGAATAAAAATATTACATTTGACGACGTCATTATCGAATTCGATGAAGATCGAAAGGATGTGATAAAAATGTTTTCTCACCACTTTCACTCAGAATACAAAGAAAGCTCTGTCAGTGAGGTTTAAAATACGTCAGCTGAATCTTCTGCAGAGAGTTTTTTTTTAAAAAAGCACCCCTACCCGTCAAGAAATTTCCCGGGTATGACACTAAACCTCATCTGATGGTGAGGCTCGAGTTCTGTAGATCTGAGAGTTTTGTAGAGTATCCCTTCAGGTTCATTGCTCCCAGGTCTACCCGAGGTGGTGGTACCTGTTAGGGTCTCATCTTTGGGTCAAATAGACCTGTTTCAAAATTATTCGTATCCAAAAAGACCGTGTATTAAAAAAAAAGCTACACAAAAAACAAATATAAACGTACACTGAACGTGATTCCCTGATCTCTAGGCATGAAATAACTCTAGACAGATTGACAAGCCTTTGAATTCAGTTATTCGCTCATAATGCGGAAAGGATCCCACCCCAGTTATTGTGTAATCGGTGGTTTCTATGTTGCCTAAAAGAATATACAAATTTGTAAGCTGATGCTAAACCGAGTTATTCATCAAATAATGACCATCCTTCATCTTTATCATTCGATTTTTTCTCTCGTTTTTACACTTCCGGAATTGATATTAATCGATTTTTGCAGGTCCAATCGTCAGCCTGTTATTGAGGTATCTATCCCATCGTGAAATAATTATTGGCGGTGCCCTCGTCGGAGTACTTGGTTATATAATCAGCATCTGGATGCCTAGTGTCGAAATGCTAATTCTCACTTATGGTCTATTGGCAGGTAAGATAACTTTATGAAACAGATTTTTTCGAAATTAACGAGTTCTCCTGCTTACCTTTAATAAATTGTTCTTTTAAAGTAAGAGCATTCAACATAAATTGTTAAATTACGCTGGCGCGTAGAAAGGAAAACATGTGCACACACTTTAACCTTCACATACTCACACATTTCCGCGGATATAAAAGAGAACATCCCCTTTAGTTATATTTTTCTTTGAGTGTTTTTTTCTACACCTGGGGTTCCCAAACTATCTGAAAATTTCACCTTGTCGGCAGAGCCAAGAATACGCTGACTGCAGGTATTGCTGAAGGGTAACAAACACACACACACACACACACACACACATATATATATATATATATATATATATATATATATATATACACGCATATACATCGCAAAAAGAGTGTCCTGGATAAGATGCTAAACAACATCCGGTGGTGAGGATACAGAAGAGTGTGAGGTTCTGGAGAATGTTGAGTCACTACTTTGTTATAATTACTCTCAGCTTCACTCAGACCCAGAGAGGTTGTACATGTTAGGGTCCCATCTATGGGTCAAATAGATCTGCTCAAAGATTATTAGAATAAGATTGGAATACTTAAAGCCATACAAATGTGTGCCAGTTAATTGTATTAGATAGGAGTACACGAAGCCATATAACTGTGTGCAACAAATTATTGTAATTATTATTAATACTTCTAGCGAGTTTTTCACACCAGCGTCAACTGACAGTTCTTCACTGGAGTCTCAGTGACAGCAAGTCTCCTCAGGTCTCCAGGACTCTTCTCAGAATTCTAGCCGATCTTAACAATGCTATGGTTTGGATGATCTCGATTCTTCCTCTGATTTTCAGTTCTTTTTTTCTTATTTGTTGGGGTACCGTTCCAAGTACACCAACTACAGTTGGTATCACCGTCATCCTCATGTTCCACAGTTGTTTTAGTTCTCTGGCAAAGTCCAAGTATTTGTAAATCTTTTCATTTTCTTTTTATTTCCACTCTGTGGTCCACTGGGACGGTAAAATCCACCAGACGATAATTTCTTCTTTTTTTTCTGTGTACAATATTAGAGAGAAATTCTTGAAACAATAGATCCGTGTGAAAATTATGTGATTTTAATAGTATTTTTTAAAATAGTTAGATATAATTATCTACAAATAATTGTTACTATCATTTACTTGAAGCCATATAACTGCTAGCAAAAGAAAATATTGATTTCAGTAGAAATAAGTCAACAAGTGTTGACATGATGTAAAAACCAACCAACATACAAGCAAACAATGTTTGTCAGTTTGAATCTAATACACTGATTTCATTTTCTGTCACATAAATCGTTTGGTTACCAGAACGGCATTTGTCGCGCGCCCCATCAAACCGGCAAGTGGAACACAAGGCCTTTTTAATGTGGGTCCGGGCACAGGGCTGTATCACAGAGACGCTCGGCATTCCCCAGGCGCCAGCGATAAACATAGCCCCTCCTAAAGAAGGTTAGAGCCTGGGGAGACGGCCTCCTGAGGCTCGAGAAATAAGTCAGTCTCGGCCGCATGGTGTGAATGCTAGGCCTCTCCGGCGCCTGCGTCCGGCAGCCTAGACCGACTAGCGTCCCCACAAGGCATCACATGCGACCAGATACGTGCCGTTCCGAAGTGTGGCATCCAGGCAAGAACTGGTCCCTAGAACAGTCGTTTCTAACCCATTTGGCAGGGCTCACTAGTTCGCCAAGATAAACTAAAAAGTCATTATTATCTATAATTAGGTTTAGTTTGGTTTCTTAGTTTAATGACATATCAACATTCGTGGGTTATTTAGTGTCATAGCCATCCTTGTAAAAGAGCTGTAGTGGTACTATTTAACCCATAGCTGGGGAGTAAAGATTTCACACCTTTCAAAATGCAATTAGTCCTAAAATGAGCGCTGTTGTGCGACTGAATTTTGAACTTGCTTACCACAATATCGTAAACCAGCGCGTTAGCCACAACGACATAGGGACTTCTATCAATAATTGATATTTGTAAATGTGCTAATATATATATATACATAACAAGTTTAGTTCCCGAAAGCTATTCCTTCAGTCAGCACCTGCCTTTTTGTCTAAAAGGGGTTTGGGCTTGGTTTATTCCTCAGTTCCTGGGGTTCTTCTTGGAAAGCTAAGCATTTTTCTTACACCGATCTGAAGAGTCCCTTCCTGAGAGGGTTCCTACGTTAAATTGACCTTGTGTCACATCCTACAACCATAATGAAAGTTGGTAACTCCTATTAGAGATGTATGTATGGGCATTGTTGAAAAGTGTACGCAAAACCAGCATGAAAGAAACAACTATCGAACTTTTCTCAAATCTGTAATAGAAATTAAAACTGTTTTTGATGATTAAACTCGGACGATTAAAGTATTTACTCAACCCTTCCTTCACCAACAGGAAGCTACACAAGGTCAATTTTTAAACGAAATACAACTGGTTTGAATTCAGAGATTTCCTTCTCTCAGATTGGTTGCTATACCAATGTTAAAAATTCCAGTCTGTCCGACTATTTACTTAGAAAATCTACATTCGTATCTTTCCAAAACAGACACAAACGATTATGAGTGGGTTCGAAACCGTTTCATAAAAATTTCGCCTGATATCCATATGAAATACTATGAAAAGATTTTGTTTCTATATCCATTAATCATGAAGGGTATGAAAAGTTACCTATTCATACATTTTGAATTTCTATAAGAGAAGAATATCTTTCAGTTGCTGAAAAAAAAAAGCTTTAGCTATTTTAATCCAATTGAAAAAAGCCTTTCTTCTCTTATTAACATTAATTGTAAAAGAAAGAGAATGACTTCTGTGTCTTGAAGAGGAAATGAAAGTCTACTTATATCTCGAATGAGCACAAACAAGAAAAAATAATTACTACATAAATCATAGCGTACAAGTCGATCTGGCATAAAAGTCAACCTTAAGACTTTTTGCTCAAAATTCTGGGCGTACTTGACCATAAGTTAAAACTACGTTTAACTTCAGCACAAGGCCAGATGGGCAAGCACTCAATTAGGATCGAACTCACTGTTCAATATCAGTAAATATGCGAGACTATCTTGCAGACTATAACATCGCAACAGAGTGCACAAAGTGTGCTAATGTTGTCTCAAAATATTAGCAGCATAAAAACAGTCAACTTAAATCATTATTTTGTTAGAATATTGCTTGCTGCGTTATCTTTTCTTATTTCTAAATATATATTAGAATTAATTGATTACCCTTTTTCCAACCAACGCCGGGTACCCCAACTAGTTTTCCTTTTTCTAATGATTTCTTTGGTATTTATTGTCTAATATGACGTATGTCGGTGTTCGTTGCGGCGTCGTTTATATCAAAGATTCCATTAAATTTTATACAGTTGCTGCTCACATTACTCTGCGCAGCCCACTCTGTTCCAGACGTCCAAAACTGTCTATTGGATAATATACAATCATCAACTTGGACGACCATGAACTGGTTTGAACTCGGTCTCCTAGGTTTGTTGTATCTCTTAATACTACTAATCTTAATACCACAAATTATGTACTAATTTTTTCTTTTTTTTTTAATAACAGTAACGCATCAAAGCAAAACAATTTTAGTAAGGTGATTCGGATCGATATTGCTAATTTTCCACCATAATTCTAAACAACCATGAAAATTAAACCATATAAACTGCCCCTTATCAAAAGATTTTTCTCATAGGTAATTTCCAATTTTTTTAAAGTCTAGAGTTAATTTCGGTTTTTGTTTTAAAATTAGTTTAATTTCTATAAGCATGCTACATGAACACCCAGCAACTCCTTGTTTTATCGTAAATCTGAACGAAATGCTTATTGCAAAAACATATGATTGCGACGCTGGTTCGAGGTGTGCCAGATTCATGAACCTTATATTTAATGGCATGCCTGCCATGGCTTAATAAATAATTTTCTTGTGTGCCAAACGTACACTGTGAAGTGTATACTAATAAATCGGAGAGATAATAACGACGGTAAAACCTAGTACTACAATGTGTGCAAAATAAAACGAGTATATGTCACGGCAGTTGGTTTGAAAACAGTCATTTCAGTTTGTGCTTTGATTTTACGAACGATAAATAGGAAATTACCTTTTTATATATATATATATATATATATATATATGTGTGTGTGTGTGTGTGTGTGTGTGTGTGGACAGTAGTCCTTCATTTAAGTATGCTTGATTAGATGATGAAAACGTATTTTGTCGACATAATTTTATCAGGATCCTTTCAAGTTTCCTGACAAGTGCTTTGGTTTTAGGTTGGAGTTGGGAGATGAATTTACCGAAATTGTCCCGAACGCTTTCAGACCTTTCATAGGCCATCATCAGGGTTTGTTTGTAAGCGTAGATTTTTTTTAAGTTTTTTTTTAATTTTTTAACATAGCAAAAATTACGTAAACTTATAGTTGGATTAAGCTGAGATGCTAATGACATCGAATGAATTTAAAACCAAACGCTATCAGCGGAAATAGAATATCTATCGGGAAAAATAGAATATTTTAAATTTTTCATTTTTTTTCGCTTCGTTAGTAACTCATTAAAAAAAACCTAAAGACATTTCAAAACATTGTCACTATTTTTAAAGTTAATTCTATTAATTCTAGTTTGTTTTTTTTTTGTTTTTTTTGTTTGTTTGTTTTTTTTTCTTCTTTTGCTTTTTTGTGTTAGTCTTCTAGGATTTGTAGGATTTGTAGTTAATTTGATGTGATATTATAGTAGTGCTTTCAACTAGAATTTTTCAAAATTCTGATTTGGGGAGAAAGTAGCTTTTAAGATGTAGCGCTATAGAACTAGAATCATTAAGGTGCTTAGTAAGACATCTTGAAAGAGCCGTAGTGGTAAGACCAATGTACGTATCATTTTCGTTGGAGACACAGTTTCCCAAGGGAAATTTGAACATATATATATATATATATATATATATATATATATATATTCATTCAATTTACCTCAGCACTCCACATCTTTTAGATTAAAACGTTTTACTTGATTAACCTATACCTGTAATTTTTTATTATTAATTTATTGAGAACTTTTTTTATGGAGGACATATTTTTTGAAGCACCCGAATTTTTAGCGTTTATTTTTTCAGACTGTAATTAATGAACCACAATATCTAGCAACTTTTATTGATCTTTTATGGTTGCCTATATTCGAATCCTATTTAGTCCATATTAAAACCGCTGTAGGAGTAACCCGAAGTTGAATATTTTCAGACTATATTTTTCCGTTCTCCAAAGTCAACTGCATCGGAAAAATAAGGTCTAAAAATATTCGGCTTCGGATAACTCTTACAATGCTTTTAACATGAACTAAATATAGAATCTATGATTAAAACACTTTACTGAAAAGGCACCTGTGACATGTTTTTTAAAATTCTGAAATTGAATAAAGATAACCTGTTTCTGCGTTTCTAAGGATTTCTCTTTCTTTATTTTTTCCTCTTTTATGGAATGATCTAAAACAGTAGTTTTGAAACTTTGGAAAGTTAAGAATTCTTTCCACAAAAGAAATTATTCTGTTGGATCCTTATTTTCAGCATTTTTTCAATCCATCTTTTCTTTCTTTCTTTCTTTCTTTTAAGAGAGGATTGAACAACAATAATAAATAAATAAAACCATACAAACTACCTCTTTTAACAAAATAAATAAACTTACATAATTTGCATAGAATAAATTTTCAATCTATCTTATAATTATAAGTTGGCGACCGTAGTCGAAGGCTACCCGAAAGATCCCTTTTCAATAGCTACAACACTGAAGTGTAGGGGAGGGTGCGACTCCATTCGCTGGATTGCTCCATTTTACCGTTGAAACGTACCTTATAATGCTGAGTGTTAAGCAAGGATGTATCAAGTACCATTTTTTTAGTCTTTGGTATGACTCGACCTGAGATTGAACCCAGGTCTCCTGAGCCATTAGCGAACACTCTACCACTAGGCCAATGGGCACCAAATTTCTTTTTTTTGTTAGTTTTTTCCTACTGTTTGTCTGTCATTGCATAACTCATGAAGGGTCAGAGCTATATTCAGGGAATGCTTCTATTGTAACTAGCGGAACTCCTAGGCATGTTTTTTAACAAATTATAGAAAATCACCAAAACCTTTTTAAAATCTTCTAATGAAACATTTGATTCAAATTAACTATAATGCTAGACTATACTCTTACTTCTACTCTGTGGGCGGAGCGTAGAATAATTTTACTGCATTCCCTGCAAAAAAAGAGTGTCCTGTGTATGACACTAAACTGCATCTAGTGGTAAGGCTCCAGTTCTTGAGCTCTTAGAAGTGTGGTGTACCCTTTCATTACACCCAGGTCAACTCTGACTTGGAATGTTAGTACCTGTGAGGGACTATCGATAAGTAAAAAAGATCTGATTGAAAACTATTTGAATTAGATATAAATACTTGATATCATATAACCGTGTGCAAACACTGTTAAGAAAATACAAATATTGTAAATATAAATCTACAATGAACGCGATTCCTGAACCTATACGCATAAAATAACCCAAGGCTGGTTGACATGCCGTAAAAATCAATCAACCAAATAGACCCTTACTTAGCTAAACCAAATGTTTATCTTGTTATTTAATCGTATAAAATAAACATCTAGCAAAAAGAATTCCGTGCCAAACCTTTTTTCGATGTAATTTTTTTCTTTGGTTTCACAAGAAAATCAAAACTTTTTAAAAAATTGTGTTATTGTGTTTACATTTTTTGTGTGTATGAGGAAGGATAACTTGGGGAACATAAACATTTACCTTTCGATGATGTTTATTAACTTAAATGTGCTCACAAAAATATATTTCCGTGTTATGCCTTTGTTTATAACCACAATAAGAAAACTGGACGGATAAATGTAAGGTTAGTTTCGGTATTGTCCAGAATAAATCCTTAGTTTTTTTTCTATATAGTTTCACTGATAAATTCATAGTTCAAATTCCGAATCTCTAAATGGGTCTAAAAGCCCTTTTAAAGCGTTGTGCTGGAATTAGTTTAAAATAACGTCCATGGAGCTAATGTCACTTGAAATCTTTAAGTTGATTGGTAGGAACAAAATCTACCTAAAATTTTTACATTCAAGTCAGCACCTTCTTTCAGTAACGAAGAAAAATTACTAATATAAATTCATCCAAATATAATTTATAATCTAAATAAATTTTAATGACTTTTTTTAATATCATCTACTTTTTTTTTCAATGTCTAAAGTCTAGATTGCCTTATTTTTTCCACTGATTTTGATTCAACTTAAATGTAAATAGAACAAACTCAGTCGATACAAGGATGACCTCTGAGACCACGAGTCATCAGATGGCAAAATATGTTCTTTTGGGCCAAATAGCAAGATATGAAGTACAAAAGTCTTTTTTGACCCAAAACAGATAATATCAGATCCATGTTTTCACATGACCAGCTATACGTTAGATGTTCACGATTGGTTGTGAAAAAAGACATATATATTCTTTTCACTCAAATGAAAGAACAAGAAATAGTATACACAAAGAGTCTCCCAGAAATGAATAAGAATTTTTCTTCATATTCAAAAATCTATTCGTCATTGAATATTAATATCTTGTTCATATTTCTGTATCAATAGAATCTTGCTAAAATATATACCTAGTGGGTGTCCTCGTGGTATAATGGTTACAGCGATGGACTGCGGAATCGTAGTACGCGAGTTCGTACTCCAGTCGCGCTATTACGTTCACTTTCGGGCAAATACCCTTCGGAAAGGTATGAACCCCCTTATCCTCCCAGCTATGGGTTAAATAGTACCACCACTGTTCTTCTCGGAGAATGGCTTTGGCATTAAATAACCTAAAAAGAGTTGATATGCCATTAAACAAAGAAACCAAACCTAAAATATATACCTGATGCCGAGATGCGGGACCCTGTCGGTGAGGCCAAGAATACGCTGACTGTTGCTGAGGGATAAGACCACACACCAAAAGGGTGCCCTGGGTATGACACTAAACTTCATCCAGTGGTGAGGCTCCAGTTCTAAGACTATAGATAGTGTAAAGTCACTCTTTCATTACTATTACACACAGGTCCACACTGACTCAGAGCGGTTGAACCTGTTTAGGTTCCATCAATGCATCAAATAGATCCGTTGAAAATTATCAGTATTATGTAGAAATACTTAAAATCATATAACTGTAAATTATTTGTATTAAGAATAGTTACTTGAAAATATAATTGTTTACGAAAGATTATCATTATTATTATTAGTTACCTGAAACCATACAATTGCATCCAAATTATTAGTATTAGGTAGGAATACTTGAAATAATGTAATTGTAGGCAAATTATTCGTATCAGATAGAACTACATGAGACTACACAATTGTGTAAAAATTATTTGAATAAAGAATATTTACTTGAAGCAATTATTACTTTCAAAAAAATTATTACTATTACATACTTGAAACCATAAAATATTTTACGAAAAACTGACTTCAGGATAAAATAATTCAACAACGGGTTGATATGCTGTAAAAAAAACCAACCAAATTGATACCGTTCGCAAAACACCAATATATATATATATATATATATATATATATATATGCATATTATATTGGTGACATATGAAGATCCCGAAAAACGGGGCAAATATATTTGTAATGGAATTTACTTATTGATTTTCTTGTTTCTCTGTGATATTTTGCTCTGCATAAGTTTATTCATATGTTTACATATATTATAATGTTTACATTGAGCACTCACATTGGATCATTCTGTTTAAATATATCTATAAAATCTATCGAGATATAGATATATATATATATATATATATATATATATATATATATATATATATATATATCAATAGATTTTATACATATCATCATCATCATGTCGCGCCGTCTGCGCGGATATCCCTGACCGTCTCTCGCCATTTCTCCCTATCACTCATCGCCTCCGGCAGGTCTTCAGGATTACAACCCGTGTCCTCACATAGCTGCTGTATGTACGTTCGTGCTGGTCGTCCCACACTTGCACATCCATGAGTGGGGGTCCACAGGAGTACATCGCTTATGAGCTCGTCCTTGCTTCTCCAGCAGTGTCCCGCGTGTCTGGTTCGTCGAACTTGTATATTTTTTGTGATGGGGGGCAAGTGTCCGTATAGTTGGAGTCTCGTGGGGTGGTGTCGCCAGGACTTTTTTAATACTGCTCTCAACATTCTTGTGTAATTTCCGTCCAGCCTCCTCTCCAGCCGCTTCGTAAGCGTCCATGTGGTGCATCCATATAGCAGTATCGACACAACCGCTGCCTGGAAGAAACTGCGTTTCATTTTATCTGTTAGGTCCGACTTCCATATGATCGAGAGCCTATCGATAGCTGTCCATGCCTTCGTCAGTCGTGTGTCGATGTCCTTCTCGGTTGATGAGACGCTGCTTCCTAGGTAGGTGAATTTGTCGACTAGTTTCAGAGAGGCTCCGTCTAGTGTGGCAATGTTGCCTGTTTGGTTGTAACACATATATTCGGTTTTGTTTGCATTGACATGTAGGCCAATGCCAGCTGCAGCTCGTTCCAGACTATGTAGTAGTGTCTCTGCTTGATTAGGCGTATTCGCTAGTAACGCCAAGTCATCAGCGTAGTCGGCGTCCGTGATTGTTTTTGCGGGGTACCTTTTGCTTCTTCTCTTAGTCAGCTCAAAGCCATTTTCTCTGATTTTGTCGATCGAAGTCCTAAGCACATAGTCTAGACAGATGATAAAGAGGTACGGGGCTAGTGTGTCTCCTTGTAGTACTCCTGCAACAATGTCGAAGTATTCCGTGTCTCCATCTGGTGAACGTACTTTTACTTTGGTGTTTCTATAGAGAATCATTATCGCTGCTACGGTTTCTTTTGGTAGGCCGTAAGCTAGTAGGATTTGCTCCATCTTCCCTCTGTGTATGGAATCGAAGGCCTTGGTAAAGTCGACAAATAGTAATGTCGCCTGTAAGTTTTTTGCCCGAACGCCTTCCAGGATTCTACGGATGGTCAGTATTTGTGAGGTTGTGGATCTATTTCTCCGGAAGCCATTTTGGTTTTTCCTAAGGATGTTTTCCATTTTGGGTTCTATGCGGTTTCGTAGTAGGGCATTGTAGATTTTGGCTGCTATGGATGTAAGTGTTATCCCTCGGTAGTTCTTGGCTAGTCCGAGGTCGCCTTTTTTAGGGAATGGAAGGATGCATCCCTTCGTCCATCGTTCTATCCTATTTTGACTATAGACTGCGTTGCATTGCCGGAGCAGTATATCGTCGAATTGTCTCGTCTTCCACACTTCTGGGGGGATCTCGTCTAGCCCCGCTGCTTTCCTATTTTTAATTCTTCTGAGAACCGTGTCGAGTTCTTCTTTGGTGAAAGGACCTAGTTTTACGTCTAATTGCTTACTAATAATTCTGGTGATCGGTTCATCCGTTATTTCCGGTGGGTTTCCTAGTAGATTTTTGAAATGCTGTTCCCACAGTTTTATTCTTTCTTGTTGGCTTGCAGCTTTCAATTTTGCTTTGGCTGTGCTCTTTCTTCCACTTACTTCGTTTATTGTTTGCCAGGCTATCCTGGATTGCCTATCTTCCACCGAGTCTCTAATCTTATCTATCTGATTTTGTACGTATTCTGCCTGTTCTTTTAGGTATATTCCTGTTAATTGATGTTGCGCCTTTTCTAGTTCTCGTGCATTTGTATTTGTTGGGTTCTGTTGATAGTTTTTGGAGGCAGTCTTCACAAGTGCACGTTTTTCTCTAGCCGCTAGCGTTTCCCAAGGGACTCTATATTTAGTTCTAGGTTTTGTTGGAATACACTTTTCTGCCGCCTCCAGGTGCGCTTCTACAAAATTTTCATATTCGTCATTTGGGGTGCCTATTTCTACCTTCTCTTGTAGTGCTTCGAATCTGTTTCTTAATTCTAATGCATATTTGTCTCTAATATCTCTGTTGTTGAGTAGGGCCCAGTCATAGTGCTTGGTCGTGGCTTTACGCGTGGCGTTTTTTCTTAGGCTTAGTCGTACTTTGGCCGTAACTATTCGATGATCGGAGGACACACCCTCGAAGGAGGAGTATGCCTCGCAATTCATCGCACTGTTTCTCCATTTCCTGTTTATAAGGACGTAGTCTATCTGTGCTTTACTCTTATTTGCGTATGTGTAGGTCCATAATTTCCCCTCCCTTTTTTGAAAGTTTGTATTGAGGCAGGTTAATCTATTTTCTATCATGAAATCTATTAAATGCTGTCCATTCCTGTTAGACGTGTAGTGTAGGCTGTATTTGTTGTGTCTGTTTTTCCCGATTTGTGCATTCATATCTCCGCCAATGACTAGCAGGTTGTGTTTCGGAATGCTACGTACTAGGGAGGATAGATCTTCGTAGAAGGTGGCTATTTCGTTTTCTTCGCTAACATTGGTAGGGCTGTAGCAGGAGATAATTGTTGCTTTGGGGTTGCCATTAAACGTTGCGGCCATCATCCTAGGTTGTATTCTCTCAATGCTGTTCAGTGTTTTTAACGCTCTCGGTCCTAGAAGTATTCCCACCCCTCCTACCGATGCATTGACAGAGTTTTTCCATGCCGATACAGTCACCAGCATCCATCCATTTCCAGTTTCGTGATACTTGATATCTTCGGTGTGCGTGTATCGGTGCTCTTGTATGCAAATTATATCTATCTTATGTTCTACGGCTGATGCAGTTAGCTCTGCTAGTTGACCTATTCTATTTAGGGTTCTCACGTTAAATGTCGCTATCTGTATTGTTTGTTTGCATTTTAGTAGTTTATGTTTGTGTTTGAGCTCTGTAGCTGATTTTTCGAACACCGAGGCCAGGGCTCCAACCTCAGCAGGACGCGCCCCTTTTTTACCCGCGCGAAGAGCGATGCGGTTTATGGATCTGGTTTGAGTACTAGTCATGGTTATCTTTCGATGGCTGTTTTTGTTCTCATCTATAGAAGCCACTCTTATAGATGAGCAGCAGTAGTTCCCCGATCGAACTGGCAATCTTGAGCGTTAAGCCGCAAGACTCACACGTACAGCATGCTGCTTCCCATGAGTACGCGGTAGTAATAAAAAAAAAAAAAAAAAAAAAAAAAAAAAATTCTTTTTTTTTTTATCTTAAGTTTTAACTTAGTTAAAGTCCAGGACTGCTGGATGTTAAAATTCAAAGAAATTTTGTGGTATATTTCATGGTTATCTAGTGGTGGACAGAGAGAGAGAGAGAGAGAGAGAGAGAGAGAGAGACACAGAGAGAGAGAGAAAGAAAGAGAGAGGAGGAGTCAACTCTTTTATGGCTTTCGTCTTTAGCACGTGTTAGACTACATTTGAGGTGTTTTGGATTTTTTTTTTTTTCTTTTTCCTTTCTTTTCAGGGGGGGGGCAATTTTGGGGGTTTTCGTTAGCAAATTTAGAAGTTCGCCTTCCAAAAGTAAAGTTTTCCTGAAAATTAAATCGCATAAGTCTTCATTCTTCATTTAAACAACACAATAATACAGCTGAGATTTAAGACATTACTATTTTAAATCAAATGTGCATTTTTAAATGAATAGTTTAGTAGAATAAATTTACTGACCTCTGTGAAAAAACTTCTGGAAACGGAATCACTTCCAAACGTATGCATACTATTTCAACAAATGAAGGATTAAATTATTACTAATTTTAGTATTTATATTAAAGGTTCCACTCCTATATCATGGTCAACTGGTGGTGGACAGAGAGAGAGAGAGAGACACACAGACAGAGAGAGAGAGAAAGAAAGAGAGAGGAGGAGTCAACTCTTTTATGGCTTTCGTCTTTAGCACGTGTTAGACTACATTTGAGGTGTTTTGGATTTTTTTTTTTTTTTTTTTTTCCTTTCTTTTCAGGGGGGGGGGGCAATTTTGGGGGTTTTCGTTAGCAAATTTAGAAGTTCGCCTTCCAAAAGTAAAGTTTTCCTGAAAATTAAATCGCATAAGTCTTCATTCTTCATTTAAACAACACAATAATACAGCTGAGATTTAAGACATTACTATTTTAAATCAAATGTGCATTTTTAAATGAATAGTTTAGTAGAATAAATTTACTGACCTCTGTGAAAAAACTTCTGGAAACGGAATCACTTCCAAACGTATGCATACTATTTCAACAAATGAAGGATTTATACATATACTAAAACGGAATGATCCAATTTTAGTGCTCAATGGAAACTTTATAATATATGTAATCATATATAAATTGGTGACATATGTACATATGTCACGAATATAATATACGCATTTTGATTTAAGCGCATCACCTTCAATATAAATTTCTTCACATTTTTCTTCTGGAAACCAATTTAATAATCTACTTTAAATTCTTAATTCTTCGTAATCCGATGATCTTTGTTCTCAGAATATGACCACCGAAATACTGCTCGAACATATCTAGTTTTTTACTTGTTCAAATCTCGTTTTTAGAATTTTATTCAAGAGATAGAAATAAACTATGTATAAGGAGCAATGTTTCTTCGTTAAACTTATTCTGATTCTTGGAAGAACTTCCCGGGTGATAACAACCCGCTCTTGTAGACTGCCAATGGACGTCTGTCTTCCCATGATGGGAGAGGGGAGTCTTGCATTCTATTTCTTTGCGTCAGGTTCTCCTTTCGCATCGTTTGACCGGGTGTCAACAAATCACGTGACATCACTTCAACCTCGTTACACAACCGATGTGGTATTCCAACGCCATACCAGTCCTGTTGGCGGAACTTAGAATAGGCTGACTGCATCTCCGGTAGAGAAGTAACCCCCTCCCCCTCCCTCTAAAAAACGGGGATCTTGAGTTTTACTCTAAACAGTATACAGTGATGGGACTCCAATCCGGGAGCTCTGAAGAGCTTGGAGTGTATTTTAACTCCCTTACTCCAAGGTCCACCCTAATCCGAAGTGGTAGTATCTGTTAGGGTCCCAGCTATAGGTCAAATATGTTTCAAAATTCTTAGTATTGGATAAGGATACATGCAAATAAATGATTGCTATTAAAGAGAATTGATTATGTTAGATAGTAAGACTTGAAGCCATTTAATTGAATGCAATTTTTTTGTATTAAGAATAGTATCTTGAAGTTTTAATTGCTTAATAGGTATTATTATTATTATTATCTAACTCCTTTAAAGTTTTTCACATCAGTGTTAGCTGATGGTTTTTCACTGGAGTTTGAGTGATAGCAGGTCTCCTCAAGTCTCCAGGACTCGTCTCAGGATTCTGGCCATTCTTAGCAATGCTGTCGTTTGGATAGTCTCTACTCGTCCACCAACTTCCAAGTCCTCCAGGCCTTTTTATAATCCTTTAGTTATTGTGCCTAAAGCACCAATCACAATTGGCACAATCGTGACTTTCATGTTCCACAGCTTTCTCAATTCTCTTGCAAGGTCGAGGTACTTATCCTTCTTTTCATTTTCCTTCAGATTTATTTGGTGGTCCGCCGGTACAGCAAAGTCAACAATTTTGCAGATTCTCTTTTGTTGTTGTTGTTGTTGTTGTTGTTGATTATTATGAGGTCTGGTCTTCTGGCCGGGATTAGGAGTTTATGCGAGTCATTTTCTAGGACAGGTGCTGGATTATTATTATTATTATTATTATTATTTGACATGACATTACATAATTGCTCGCAAATTATTGATGCTAGATTTGAATACTTGAAACCATATAACTATGTACAAACAATTGATTATTACTAAATAGAAATTGTTACTTGAAACCATATAATTGTTCATAATCTATTATTATTAGGTAGGAATGTTTGGAACCATAGAATTGTATACAAATTGTTTGTTGTAAATAGAAATACTTGATATTATATAACTGCAAACAAATGATTATAAGCAAAAAAGTTTTTAAAATCTGGAATGGAACATTGAAAATATAATTATGATTGTAATCAAATAATATCATTCCATAATTTTTTCTCAATATTAGGCTTATTCCATAATATTTTCTGTTGCATAGCTTGGAAAAAATATACCATTAATTTAAATGAATAGATCTAATTCGCTTAAGGTATATTTTATGAAGCCAAAATGTTCAGCTATAAAATAAAAATGTTTTGCGTCTTATCCGTTATTAGTTTATTTACTGCTAAATAGAAAAACAAGGAGAACATCCTCTAAGTGTACAAATTCTATAATTTTTGCCAGGAGTAGTAAAGTGAAGGTTCACAATTCTAATTGGTTCTTCGACAAGGCCAGCGAATTGATAGCTTAGAAGGTTGCATTCGGCCAACTAAACTAGTATGCGGATTAGCCTATCAACCAATAAAACTATTTTTAGAAACTTCGAATCGACTGATGAAATAACACGCGAGAAATATATTTTTTCTGTAGCGATTGACGAAATATTTTACCAATATGTCACCCATTGACATGTCTTGTAACTACTTATGATGAAGTGAAAATAACGCTCATTACTTTTCCCGCCTCGGTAACAAACTTTGTTTCAGCATATTTTTTTCATGATAACGATATGTATGCCTACTGCTGATAAATGCGATGAAGACGTCACCTAATAAACAACACCCTGGCATTTAAAAAAAAAGAAAAAGTCAGCTCTCATAAAGAAACGTCGTGCACATTCTTGTGAGTTAGTTTGTGACATTTTTGCAAGTTCTAGATCTTACCCAGGTTGCAATTCAAGACAATTTGTAGATAGTGTTGAAGGCACGGCAATTGTTTTCGCGTGGTTGAAGAGATATCTCGTCATTGTTTCGTCGCATTTTCATAAATGGACATCACGATGCCCCTATATAAAAATGCGACGTTAAAAATTGTATTTTTAACAAATATTTTCCAAGTAGTGTCGATATCTATGCCTACTGCATGAATATATAAGCATATATTTCTTAATAATTATACATTTTTGAAAGATACGAGTCTTATTATTCTGGTAGCGGATCAAATAGTAAAGCAATTCGTAGATGTTGATGAAGTTAATGAAAGCAAAGATTTCCTGGAGTGGCTGATCTCGAGAAATTTCTTTATTTCAAGTCTTAATCTTCTGCTAGTTAAGCGGGTAAAGGCTTCAGACTATTCATAGATTGTGATAAAAGTAGCGATTACTCTGAAGTAGTTGACGAGACCCCATTCGAAAATGTATGTAAGTCTTAACACTCTGGTAGTGATCGAATAAGGATTTAAGATTTCTAACTGTTGATGAAAGCAATGAAAACAGTGATTGTCAAGAAGAAACTAACAAGAAATATCAAAAGAAATTTCTCTGTTTTAGGTCTTAATACTCTGCTAGTTATTCAAGACTATTCGATGATGTTGAAAGCAATAAACGTACTGATTGTCAAGAAGTAACTTATAAGAAATATCAAAAGTTATTTCTTGTTTTAGGTCTTAGTACTCTGTTGATAATTCAAGATTATTTAGAGATGTTGGCGAAAGTAATCAACGTAATGTTTGTCTAGAATTAGCTGACACAGTGCATCTCAAGACATAGTACTCTACTGGAGATTCTAGACTATTAGATGTTGATGAAAGCAATGATTGTGGCTAATGATATATATTTATAGAAATGTCCTTTTTTTAGTGTCCTGAGTATGACATTAAACTGCATCCGATGGTGAGTTCTGGGGTGTATGACGAGACGCCGTTGCCATTAATCCTAGGTCTTCTCGGATACGGAATCACTGAACTTGTTAGGGTTCATGGGTCAAATAGATCTGAGATAGTATTTGAAATATAAAATTTGGAACTACTTTGGCGCCAAAAACATTCATATTGTAATTAAGTTTGCAGAACCCTACAAAACAGTACCTGTATGGCCACCTACCAATCATCACGAAAACTATCCAAATTAGACGAACCAGACATGCGGGACACTGCTGGAGAAGTAAGGACGATGTATTTTTGTGGACCCCTGCACATGGACAGGCAAAGGCTTGACGACAAGCAAGAACCTATATACAACAGTTCTGTGCAGATACAGGATGTAGTCTGAAAGACCTCTTGGGAGCGATGGACGATAGAGACGGGTGGCGAGAGAGGGTCAAGGAGATCCGTGCAAGCAGCGCAACATGATGATGATGATGATAATGATGATTCACCTGCTTAAAATGATTATGTGCTTTAAGTATGAATTGGCTCATAACATACATTTGGAAATATAAGATTATTTGCAAATAATTCTTTCTGATTTTGTTGTTGCAGTTAAATAAGAAAAGTTACTTAAAACCAAATTGCATGCAAATTATTAGTATTTGATAGGAGTACTCCATACTATATAAGTGTCTGCAAATTATTTGTATAAAGAATTGTTACTTGAATTTATAATTGTAATCAATTATCATTAAATAAGAATATTAACTTGAAATTGTATAATTACTTGCAAAATGACCTGACTTCGGCGTTAAATAATTCAATAAGGTTTGGCATAATATAAAAACAAACAACTAAACGAAACCTTTATTTCTAAGTCTAAGTACACTGGTTGTGAATCTGATAATGATTTTAAGACTATTCTTAGACGTTGATGAAACAGAGAATGTAGTGATTGTCCAGAAGTAGCTGACGAGATATTTCGCCGCAATGACGGTATTTGTTGATATTGATAGTATATCGTAACATTGGAGAAAAGAGAGACGTTTTCACTACTTTTTAAAAATCCTATTTGGCAACAAAAGATGTCAAACAAAATATTCCAGTTACAAGTGGTTAAAATGTTGATATAAATCAATTAAATGGAATTTTTATTATACACGAATAATTCTATACCATCGATCCAGTTCACTTTACTAAAATATGTTACACGTACAAATATCTAAATAATTTCGTAAATTTTTATCCGAATTTATGAAATAAGTAATAATCATTATTGAACGCTGAAATACTCGGACAAGTTCCATTGGTTGTTATTATAGTCACAACGTTTCGACCATTGTATTTGCGAACCTTCTTCAGATCTGTGTCGTAATCGGTAACTTTCCAGTAATTTCGAATCGAACTCTTTATTCAATCTACGAGAGTAAATTGTTTTCATTCCACCGTCCATGCTCAGAGGACATTTCATGTAAGTGGAAGACAGGCGAATAAATAACATGTCAAGGACGAATTAACAAAAGAAATTAACTTATATGATATATCCTCTATGAATGGACAGTTTAATGAGAACAATTTACTCTTGTGTATTGAAAAAAGGATCTGATTCTCGACAGACACCTGAATATATCCGAAAAGTATGATGAATGAAACCTTATGACATAGTAACAACCAAGACAAGGATACTTACCTGGGTTTATCAGTGTATAAAAAAGCTTGTTAATCTTTTATAAAAAAAGAATATATTTGTGTATGTTCTTTACATATAAATAAAAAAAGAAATTAGTTATATTCTTCGAGAAATTATTTAATCAACAATGACTTGAACTGTTCCTGTTTTGTTTTGTTTTGTTTGTTTGTTTTTTCTTTTTTGTCTTTTTTTTTTTTTTTTTGTATAAGGAGATAAGATTTTAACGGATATTATTAGGTATTATTTATTAAGAAATTCTTGACCGAAATCAATAGAACTGAAACTTCATAAGCAAAAATATGAATATGATACAGTTCAAAAATAAATATACCGCTCTCAAAATTTTATAAAGTATATTTTCAAACCAAACTTGCTTTCTTTTTATTGATTCTTTTGTTAGTTTTTCAATGTTATAAGGTTTAATTATAAATAATAGTTAATAATATCCGTTTTAATTGTATAATATTCCTCGAGAAATCGTAAAATCCTTATATTTTTGGTTTAAAAAAAGTAATTTTGTTTTTGTTTTTTGTTTTTTAATAATTAGGGTGTACTTATTTATTAAATTTTCAATGAGACGACGTAGATTTTATTAAAATTACCTTTTACAAGACTAAGGACTTCACTCTTCTCTGCTATTTATCATATCTTATTGTGTGGATTCATTACTTCCTGATGATATAAATACGAATCGAACGCAAACTGTTCAATTTATGATACAGACTTTTTTTTACATTTACTGAAACATTGTAACATAAAATAGAATAGCACACACACACACATACGCACGCACACGCACACATATATATGGTCGTACTTGAACTTTTGCATGTTCATATTTTTACATTTTTTTTATTTTACAGAGTTTCAATGCTGTAGAGTTTGGTAATGAATAATACCTTATAATATCCGTTTTGATTGTATGTTTTACAAGAAATATTAAATTCCTGTTATCTTGGTTAAGAACAAAAAATATCCAGTTTTGTCTAATTGGGTTTCTTTCTCTTTTAACGGTCAAGCTTTTATTACAAGATGTACAGTATTTCTCATAAAGAAGTACACCCCGTCTAGTCTTTTGTAAAATGAATAAATAAATAAATTTGATTATATATAACAAAACCTTTTAACAAACTAAACAAAAACAAACAATATCTATAAAAAAAAATAATTCACTTGAAACCGATCAGTCGAACGTAGCGTAACTTCTCCATAAATTAGACCCTAAAAAATATAACATCATAAAAAAGTTTTGCAGTCTTCAACCAAACTTTTCTAAACAATAACTTGCAGCCAAAATATACAATATATAGATATAGTTATAGATACAGAATCAGTAATATTTAAAACAAAACTTGAGTTGTTTTTGTAATTGCGCTCAATATCCAGGATTGAGCCGCTTAATAGTCAAATATAACAAGCGTGGGTCGTGAGACTGGCAGTAGTACTGAATTCTTGAGAAACCGGATTGTAACGTTTTGTTTGGTTTTGTTTTTTCTTAGCGGGGTTGTTTTGTTTTGTTTTGTTTTATTTGGGGGGTATTTTATTTTACTTTTTATTTTTATTTATTTATTTATTTTTAAGTTTTTAATAATTATTTTTAATCGTTGCCTAATATTTGACTTGAAGATACTTATTTTTTAACAGCTACATATTCATATTTTTTGGTTACAGAGTTTCAGTGCCATAAGTTTGGCAATAATACTTGATAATATCCGCTTTGATTGCATAATATTCAACTAGAATTGATAAAATCTTGGTATTTTTGGTTTTGAAGAAAATTTATATTTCTATCGTTTTTTTGTTAGTTTGTTGTTTTTTTTTAATTAGTTGGTGTGTACTTTTTCATGGGCAATACTGTATTTACTTACATATAAATCAGCAATTATATTGTCATGTGCATAGTGTAACGGTTATCGTTGCAGAAAATGGAATCGCCGACTTGAGTTCAAATCTTGGATGAAGTTGCGTTAGCGCTAATGCTCTTGGAAGAGGCATGAATCCATCTGTTTCCCCCCTACCCTAAACTATGAGTAAATAGTCGGATAGACTGATTTCTTTTTACCTTGGTTCAGCAACCAAACTAGGAGAAGGAAAATTCTGAATTTAAACCAGGTTTACTCCGCTAAAAGCGATTGACCTCCTGTCGGAGGGGTTTGGTAAATACATAGAATGATATTGTTAATAACTATGAAAAGTGTCATTAACATTCCAATGTTTGTTTAAACTGTTGAATTTCTTATTTGTGATATTAATGCTACTCCCACAATATTCTGTCTCTTTTCTTCCAAATTAAATAAATAAAGAAGGCTGTAGAATGGGTCGGCCGAAACATTTCAGTAACCACATCAACAAAAAGAACCTATGAAGATGATAATTGGATGAATGTGTCCCATAATCATATCGTCGGGCTGCCATGACAAGTAGCATTGGGTTTATTTGCCGTTACCCATCTGACATATCATGCTAGGTTACAAGGTACTGGCAGCAAGGAATGGTACTTTATATCACCTATTATCGAACGCCCTAATTTGCACTTTACTATAGCTGCCCTGAAGTTTACCTATAGCTTAGGAGAGAGTGAGTTTATGCCTTTCTCAAGGTCTTAGTCGCAAACTAAACGCCAACTGTCTCAGTTTTATGCTTGCAAATTGTCGCGTTAAAACTTGACTTATACTGGCGTGTCAGCGATAAAAGCAGTGATAACATTAAAAACAAAACTGAATATATGTTTCTATTGGTTGATTAGATTGTTGGATGCCATACTGTGCAATTCCTCTTCATGGTATCTCTCAGAAAAATAAGAGTTACTTGGCGGTACACATTTCCTCTCCAAATAATCTGACGTATGGTTCCAATAGTAAGTATGGATCCCTGAATTTGCTATCAATTATGAAATGGGAATTTAGTTTTAGTTTTACAGCCAATCAGCATAAAATGTAAAGAAAACTATTAAAGAATTTTATAATGTTAAAAAATGTATAAAATATGTATCAATTAGTTGTTTTATCTTTTACTACTATAAATATACTTACTGCATATGTGTTGCGTATACTGTACTAGGTTACATGGTTTATCCACTGCTCTAGAGGGTAGAAGTAAATTCATACATTTCCCGAGGATATTATTGCAAACTGTTCCAGCAGGAATTTCCGCTCGACTCATCGATTCCAGACTCTGTACCGTAACTGTTAAGTCAGCCGCACCTCAATCTGAACAGGGTGCTTTTCAAGATATGGATTAAACTTAGCTCAAAGAAATCGAGATTACTTGATGATTATTATGTTTTATACTTGATGCTTGCATGAAAAGATGAAATAAAACTGAGTTAATTTTATAAGAAAATATTTTTCTCTATTCTATTTATGATAATTTATTTATTTTTTCAAATGAAATATTCTAAATCCAACATTTTTTACTACTTTTGTCCCATAATTGTTGTTACATGTAGTTAACGAAACTTAGATACAAATGTCACAAGTATTATTGGACAAAGATGGTATTATTTACACTTCATGCAAACTGACTATGATAATCAATGAAAGTACTTTCTTATTCCTCAGGTGCTGGTTATGGCATGGCGTTTATTGCCGCCAATGTGATTATTGGTTTATATTTCACGAGTAAACGAGCCTTAGCCGTCGGAATTGCAATGAGCGGCTCTGGGGTTGGTGTTCTTGTCTATTCGTACTTTGCAGAAAGCATGCTCAACTATTACGGCTGGCGAGGCACCGTACTCCTACTGGCTGGAATAGCACTAAACTGCGTCATTTTTGGCTCTCTTTCTCGACCCTTGAAATGGAAGCTGAAGTCTCAAGCAAAATCTGTCAGTAACAGCTCACAAGATACAGATGAATTAAACGGTAAGGTTTAGTTTGAAATTACGTTCATTCTTTTTATAACTTTTACTACCTTGTGCGACTAAAGTCGAATTAAAAACCTGGTGCCTAGAGGTACTGATTGAGTACTAAGGATCAATGATAATGATGTTTGTATAAATCATAAACTCCACCTATTATCAATAAGGGTAAAATGATAAAGAAGACTGTCAAACCTTGCTGGGCAACCATTCTAGGAGAAGGATAACTCTGAATTCAAAATCAAGACCTAGAGTCCTTAAGTTATTCTAATAACTGCTGCAACTACATTGATACCAAATTGTATCGGCGCTTGCTTGTCTTTCCTTTGGAAAATATAGCA
>OY757915.1:80269911-80289911 GCA_963585895.1 Sepioteuthis lessoniana
TGTGTATGTGTGTGTGTGTGTGTGTGTGTGTGTGTGTTTGTGTATTCTTCAATCTAGTCAAACCGGAGTCGGGATTAATTCCATCAGGACAATTAAATTATTCGAACTTCAAATATCGAAATCTTCGTGGTAAAGAGCTCAGTGTAACTGACATCACAGAGCAACAATTCCTTTAAGAAAAACAAAATCCGGTCACTTCAGAATTATAAATTTATTTCCATCCTGCTATGGATGAAAATAAATTTATAATCTTAAAGTGACTGGATTTTGTTTTTTTTTTAAGGTATATATATATATATGTGTGTGTGTGTGTGTGTGTGTGTGTGTGTGTGTGGTGCATTCAATAAGTTTCCAGACTTTTTTGAATTGGCATTTAAAAGTGTCGTAGACTCTTGATAATTCAGCATGATATTGCTATACATCTTATGAGATGACTGACGAATTTTTATGATTTCAGGTTCAAATTAACAGCTACAGCAGGAATTGAAATACACCCTGCTAAAGTCTGATTGTCACTGCTGGTGAATTTCAAAAATGCAATCTGGACGTGAGGACACTTTAGAAGAACGATATGCAATAAAATTCTGTTTTAAACTTGGAAAAAGTGATGCCACAGAAACGTATGGAATGCTTCAGACTGCTTTTCGACCATCTTGCATGAATCGACCATCGGTTTTTGAGTGGCATAAGAGATTCAAGGAAGCCAAGGAGTCTGTGAGGGATGATGAGAGGTGTAGGAGGAGTAAGGAAGTCAATACACCAGAGTTGATTGGCCAAAGGCTTAGGGTTAGGGTTACTATGTTGAGGTTTTAAGGGAGTTCAGGAAGAGATTACGTCGGAAGAGGCCAGCACTCTTCAAATCGGGTCAGTGGCATTTCCACCGGAACAATGCACCAGTCCACAACTCCATCCTTGTCACAGACTATTTGACCAAGATGGACATCAAGACAGTTCCTCAGCCTACCTATAGTCCAGACCTTGCTCCCTGTGACTTTTGGTTATTCCCTAAGCTCAGAAGCTATCGTTATGAGACACTTGAGGAGATGAAAGAGGCTGTGACGAAGGTCATTGACACGCTCACACTAGAGGACTTCCATGGGGCCCTCCAGAAGTTATTGGAACGGTACAACAAGTTCATTGCAGCCGGAGGAGATTACTTCGAAGGGGACTCGAGTTTCATGCGTATACTATCAATAAAAGTGCCCATACGAAAAAAAATGTCTGGAAACTTATTTAATGATCCTCGTATATATATATATATATATATTATGATTTATAAACGAATAGTTTGTCGATAAAACTAGCGAGAGCTCATTTATTTGCACAGAGTTAAATCGTTTCAAGTGTTGCCATCAAACACTTATAGTTTTATTCGTACACGGTTAAATGAATTCAAGAATTGCTATGTAAAACTAATAATTTGATTTAACATCAGTCGTTTGTCTGCACACAGTTAAATGGTTTCAAGTATAGAACATGATTAGATATTTCTATTTTATCTATAGATGAGACATTAAGAAGTACACCCAGTCTGAATAAGAGGGAACCTGTGGGTAATGGCAATGAAGGGGTACTCCACATTCTCCAAAGCTCCAAGACTTGAGTCTCGCTATCAGATGGTTAAATATCATATCTAGGACACTTGTTGGAAAAGTCTTACTGCTTTTCAGTCATGCAGTCGGCATATACTACAGCACCAGTCGACTAGGTTAGTCACACAATGCTTGGAGGCGAGCTTAGTATAATGATTATCGTTGCCACGAATGAAATCGTCGACCCGAATTCAAATCGATGTTACGGGCGTGGTGTGAATAACTGTAAGGGAGAAAAGTCAGAAATTTTTCATAACTTATTTTTTTCTCTGTGGTGATGGCATTGTTTGAATCATAGTCATTTATTCTTCATCTCTCTCTTTGACCCTTCCCACCCACGGCACCTCCTATCGTGAGCTAATTTCAAACTCCAATGCAGTTTTCTGAGTGTCTCTGTCCAGCGATTCTCTTTATTGAAGTATTATGATTTTCCTTCATTTGTCACGCCTCATCAGAGAGATAGTTAAGTTTCCAACTTCAAACTAAACTAAGTTAGTGACTTTGAATAAAGTTGATTTAATGATGAACCTAATGCCTATTACATTACAATAGAGATGACATTAAGAATAAATCCTAATGACAAATACGGAACTGGCTTCTATGTAACAATTCGAAGTTGTCTTCAACTTTGATCTGGAAAGTTAGATTTTCTTGGTCTAGCGAGAAAAACTTTCAATACAGCGTCATACCCTAATCTAGATTTATTTTCTTGAGAGAGAGAGAGAGAGAGAGAGAGAGAGAGAGAGAGAGAGAGAGATGCTTTCTCCTCTGAAAGGTGATCGTCGAGAGCTAAATTATCATATCAGGGAGAAGTTTTTCTTCAGTAAAGCTGGAAAGAAAAGTCATTGACACAATCAAGAAAGTCGGCTACAAGTAGATCATTAAATAGGTACAAATTTCAACCGGCGGTGGAAAGGAATACAAGTCAGCAGGAAAGTTTAAAATGCACATTGAAATACATGGAAATTGTGTAAGAAGAAAACTCCTGCTCGTCAAATTTGTGCCGGAGACATTAAATTTCTTGTTGGCTTCAAAAGCTACATGCGTTCATAGCATAGCTTTTAATAAAATGATATGCGATAGCCAAACCAGAATTTGAGATTGCTACCAATAGATATGTGTGTGTGTGTGTGTGTGTCAAGCTGGAATAAATGTAATGTTCAATTTTATACTATATACTATAAATAAAAATCTTTTGCCTAAAGAAATATTTAAACTTTAATATAAGCTTCCTTGCTTTCTAAAACCTCATTCCATCTGTCACCAAGCTTATAGTTGCCCCGTTTGTAAAATTCTTTTGGTTTTGATGTAAAATATGAGACCAATTCGTGTTCGATTTCTTCTCTTGTTAACCTAAGACCATCCAAATGATTCTGTAATCCCCTAATCAAGTGATAATCAAAAGAAGCAATGTCATAAGAATATGAAAGATGAAGTAATTTTTCCAACCAGATCTTCTGTCAACTGAGTTAAGTGAGGTCGGGAATTATCATGATGGAGAATGTCTCCCTTCTCTTCAATAAGGAGATTTGTTCTTTTGACTGAAATCCCCACCTCGAAAACGGAAAAACCACCTTCAACAACTTCTTTCATTTTATATATCATTCCCGTTTCTGCTCTGAATAAATTTTGCAGCAGTACTCGCACTAACACATTCATGAAACTCACAGAGTAAAACATGTCTAATGTCTTTGTTCAGTCGAGACGGACATAGGGGTGAATACAGATGACAAACAATATTCTTATAATCTGAAAGAAAAAGATAATTACTCATTATATCATTCCTAAACTATAACAGGGGTAATACTTGAATAAATGTTGTTTGAAATATTCATTTAAAAAATCGAATATTACATTCTTTCAAACCAACTACATATGAGTAAATTTGGAGGTGAACAAAAGAATTGATGTATAAATGTTGGTAAACAACTAATTTGTTATATATCCCTATCGGTTTCGGCCTTAAACTATCATCAGAGAGTGTATAATTTAAGAAGAATAAATTTTAGGACTGATTAAGCTATCCAGCTTGCGAACAGGTGTTACATAGCCAGATATGGATACGCAGAACGTACATAGAATGTTCATAACATATATACATAGAACATAGGAATCCCGAAACACGAAAAACACTTACGACTTCTTAGTTCAGGTACGAAACTCTTTATTACCTTTGAGTTAAAGGTTTCGACATAAGGAAGAGAGATCCACAACCTTTCTATGCTGGCTTTTTCATCTGCGCTCCCAACACGTGTGACACCCGCCACAAGGCCACTGCGAGCTAGCGAAAGTCACCCTTCTTCTTCGGACCTCAAGACTCGACTCGACTGACTTTTTTCAAATCCCCCAAAATCCTCCTTGCACGCTTCCGGTGCATGACGTCATTCACATCCCCTGGTCCTGGGATTTTTATTTTGACATCTGTGAACGACACATCCTCCCCACGTGCGCGTTAACACCTGCGCTCAAGTTTGCACCTAACTAACCCATGTACTGAGCCGAAAGGTTCTCAGCCTAACTAAACCCAAAGGCAAGATATATAAAACGAAATCCCTAGTTCATTATATTACACAGGAAGCATTCGTGTTTATGAAAATCAAATGCTTTTAACGACGTTTCATTTCATTTGATTCCAAAATGCAGTTTTGATTTTTTTTTTTATTCTTGTTGAAAAACAACTATGATAGGATTTTTTAGCAAAACGTATTAGAACTAATTTTAAGCAAAACATTTCAAACTTCTTATTCTTGTACTCAACCGAATACTCTTGCTAAGTATTTTTCTTATTTTAATACGGATTTCTATGGTGATGCTATTAGTCGATATCAAAAACTCAATTATGAATATAATCCTGACGATGGAGCTTTAGAATACGCTGTCTGTGTGTCCTGGATATGACATTTCACTGCATCTGATGGTTAGACTCCAGTTCTGAAGCTTGGCAAGCACCTCTTCATTATCATTACATCCATGTCTACTCTGACCCGGAGTGGTAATACATGTTTGGGTCCTATCTATGAATCAAATTGATAAGTTATTTGTATTAAGAATAGTTACTTGAAGCTATTTCTTTACTAAAGATCATTATTATTATTATTATTATTATTGCAAGATTTTCAAATCAGTTTTAACTGCTGGTTTTTACTGAAGTATAAGTAACAGCAAGTCTCCTCAAGTCACTAGGACCCTTCTAAGAATTCTAGCTGATCTTAACATGGCTATAGAGTAGATGGGCTCGATTCTTCCTTTGATCTACATTTCCAATCCCTTGGGGACCGTTCTAAGCGCACCAACTACAATTGGTATCACTGTTACTTGAAGCCATTTAACCGCTTACAAATATTTGATAGAAATACTTGAAACTATATCATTGTATATAAATTATTTGTTTTTGATAGGAATTTTAGATGCCATATATCTGTATAAACATTTGATTATTATCATTGTATTAAAAAAGTGATTTTTGAAAAATGATTTCAATGCGACTTCGAAAATATGAATATTCATTTATTAAATTGTAACATAAAATAACCCATTAGAATTCAATATGCAGTTAAACCAAATACGAAATTCTACCTACTCTCTCTAAACAGCCATAATTTCTTTTTACGGAAATAACTCCAGGATGTTTTTATTTCAGCCCAAGGAGCAGTTTTGGCCCATCTGCCGAGCTACGCATTGTCAGTCGGTATCAGCAGTGAAAACACTGCCCTCATCCTGTCTTTAGTTGGAATCATGACCACCATTGGACAGCTCCTCATTGGCTTTCTCATCGACATCCTTCACGTGACTAGCATTTATGCTTACACATGCGCTTTATTTGGTGCAACGCTTATGACTTGCATTATTCCTTGGCTTGAATCTGTTCCATTACTCGCAGTCTGCAGCTCTACCTTTGGACTCTGCATGGGTAAATATATTTTCATTCTTTTTATTGTCTACGCATTTGTACCATTGTAACATGCTATCTTCATCTTCAGCATTTCGTATGAGATGTTAAGTGGTGAGGGATAGATAGATTAAATTACCACCAATACTGGCTCATGTATGATTTTACTTCACAGATTAGCTGGCAAGACTGGGTCACGAAAGTAATTTTAGAACACCATCTCTCCCATCAACGACTTCGAAATGACATATGTCCAAGTCAACGGCTCTCCACCATGTTCTCTCATTCTTTCACAAAAATACTACATTAAGATTAGAATTAGTTTCATTGGGTTTCTTTATTTAATGGTATATCAACTTTCGGGAGTTAATCAATGCCAAACCCATCCTATATTCTGATTGTATATTCTTACTACCTGTATTAGGGTTTCTAATACAGTAGTGGTTCATACTTTGCCTAAGATATTTGTCCGAAAGTGAACGTAAAAGTAAAGTTGGCGACCGTAGTCGAGGGTGACCAGAAGGCTTCCTTTTCAATAGCTACTACGCCGAGGTGTAGGGGTGGGCGCCACTCCTTTCCCTTGATTGCTCCATTTTACCCTTGATACGTACCTTATATTGCTGAGTGTTAAGCAAGGAGGTATCAAGTACCATTTTTAAAGTTTTTGGTATGACGCGACCTGGGATTGAACCCTGGTCTCCAGGACCTTTGGCGAACACTCTACCCACTAGGGCAATAGCACGATTATAGTTCGAACTCACTTAATCTCACAGTCCAGCACATTAACCACTACACCACGAGGACTTCCCAAGGCTGGAGTTTTAACTTACAAATGCTTTATTTTTTAGTTCTATAAAATTGAACTTTTATGTTGTTTGCTATCTGCAGTGTTAGTTTTGAACTCTGCATTCGTAAATGTCTTCTTATATGTATTAAAAACATTGTAACTACGTCCATACCTTCGTCTTCGAAATTTGGCGTGAGTCACTTTAAGTGGAGGGATTAATGATAATGATATTTTTATGAACCGCTTAAGAGTTCTCTTATTCTAAGGGTACTTGGTCTCATCTGTGACTTGAGTAGATCTGGTATAGCCACAACATACTACCCATGAAAAAAATGAGAAATCGAAACATATCTCAACGTGGGACCCAGGCAACAGGTTTGGGTGTCATGATCGGCAGGTGCTCCTTTGATATTTTACATAAGGGAATTGATCGGTATCCTGCATATGTTGGCTTTTTTTGTTTATTTTATTTTTGTTTTTGTTTTCAGGTAAATAAACGACGGATTAAGCAACCACTATAATCAGAGACGCTAATACAGAAAATAGACTAGGGAAGAAAATAAACTTGCACTTCACTGTTATTTTAGGAGCAGCTTTACACAAAGAGGGTATAGAAAAAGGATGATAGAAATCTGGGAAGAATGCGCCAGATTTAAAACAACAAGCCAAAGACTCACTAACCAAGCTAGGACGATAATAAAAAAAAGGTTGGTTTTCTGACCTTGAAATATTAGAAAGACACCAACAAATAAACAGGTTATCATTCCAACAAAAACCGATAACAATAATCGAGATGCTTAATAGTGAAAAACAAGAACCCTCAAACCGAACTGAAACGCAAAAGTAATAGTAATCGAAACGCCATACGCTAACACCAGAAGAAAAATAAATATTGAGATTACGAAGAGAATTATGTCAGAAAAGAACCCCATATTACCATTTCTCAGGAAGCAAAACTAGAAATCAGTCAAGGCAGAAAGTTAAAAAAAATAAACAAATTATAAACACACATCTCAATGAACAACATCACGGAGTCAAACGAACTAATCTATGCAGGAACGAAATTAGTCTCTGCTAAAATCAGTGTTCCCCTAAAGAACACAAACAGAAATTCAAAACCTGGATGGGAAATTAGACCGGAAACAGAAATAAGAAAACTATACAATTAGCAAATATTCTAAGACAGAGGAAAAACGAAAGAATATGTTGGAGCAAAAAGAGAAAAGCAATATAACAATCAAAATAACCGATACAACTCGAGGAAATAAATCAAAGGGTACGAGTTGCTCGCTGCATACCCAACCTATTCGCTATTTACCTAAATCTGATAGTAAGAGTGCACTCGTGCCTTCCTCAGGAGCATCCAAGTGGGCTTTATCCTTGATTTTTAATTCAGAATTCTCACTGTCCAAGATTTGTTGCCAACCAACACAGTTCTATTCTATCCAACTATTTGATCGCTCGAAGGCAAAGAGATGAAGCCATACCGTCCGCAGGGGCATTGGTGCCCAGTGAACGTAAATTATCCCGGTTGGAATTTGAACTCGGCTTCCTGATTCTATTTGTAATACCGTTTATCGTCAGATCGCGCTTAATTCCAAGTGCTTCTTCGAGGCTAGTAATTTACGACTGTCTGTAATTACTTTCTGGGTATTTTTCTCCAGAATTTATCTCTATAAATCTTTCATTCTTTAAATACCTTCAGGGGAAAATTTTATTTATACAATTTATCTACGAGTGACAAGAAAGTCATTTCCTTTCGTGACCATTAATTTAAGAGCTTCTTTTTTTAATTCCCAAACATTTAAGTTGATGACACTGTTACTCCACATATATAATCAACAGTCAATATAAAATAAACAAACAACCTTCTTTCTTTTTCAAGGATTACACTGAAAATGTCTTTGGCAAAATCCGGTCGTCAGTACCAGCTGGTAAATGAAGTATATCTGTTTTCTATGAAGATATTTATTAAGTAAATATCAACAGACTCAACTTCAAGACTAAGCTATTAACCAGCACTCTACGGACGGCGGCCATGAAGATATTTACTTAGCTTAGTTTAGTCTGGCAAAAGGTCACAATACCAGAATTCCTTGTGAGGATCGAATTCATGCTTAATGACCGGTAAGATATTCTCGCTAATTATCGCTTTATGACCGGCGATTTTTAAAAGACATCTGAGAACCTGATTTTAATCTGGAATATAGTAATAATAGTAAAATAAACAAGAAGAATTCAATTCGTTAAGAATGGTGTCGGCAGTCATTTTCTTTACACTACCCGGACATATTGTCGTTTGTTTTCAACGAGGCCAAAACTTAACAAAACTAGACATTTGCCAATAAATACCCACTCCTCTTCTCCCCTCTGTCGATGGGAGTGTGTGTGTGTGTGTGTGTGTGTGTGTGTGTGTGCGCGCGCACACGCATGCTGTGTACAATTACACGAATAGGATTTGTAGTTTCCGCGGAAATAAATATGAGGTATTATTTCGGATATATATATATATATATAGTAATTTCCGTGTCATTGTAGGTTGCATCCGTTGTTTTGTTTTTGCTTTTGATTTTTGTGTTTGTTTTTTATTTTGATTTTGTTTTTGTTCTTTTAGTATACCCCGACACAAAAGTCTATAAAGTATATTTTCAAGCGAAACATTTCTTTTATTGATTACAGGGTTTTAATGCTGTTGAGTTCGGTAGTAAATAAGATCTGTTTTGATTGTATAATGTTTTCCTAGAAATAATAAAATCCTGATATATTTGATCAGGAAGTAAACTAACTTTTTAATTTGAAAATATTTTTGGCAGATAGACTGATTGTTTTTAACGGCATGTCAACCCGTCTGGGGTTTATTTTATGCCTTGAGGTAAGGAAATCGTGTCCATGGTACGTTCGTGTTTTACATTTTTTTGTAATTGTTTCTTCCGAGCTTTTTAGGGGGTGAGGGTGCACACAGATCTATCGAATACAGATGAGTTTAAACAGGTCTATTTAACCCGAAGATGGGATCTTAACAGGTACTACCACTCAGGTTAAAGTGTACCGGGGAGTTATGACAATGGAAGGGTATTCTACACAGATCTTTACAATTAGAGCCACATCATCAGAGGAAGTCTAGTGTCATACCCAGGACACCATTTTGGAGTGTGGGGTATTACCTTTCAGTAGGGGATACAGTAGGCCCCTCCTATAGGACGGAAAATTGTTTGGGTGTATCTATTTATGGATTACTTGTGATACAATGAAACAATCTGTATACAGATGACAATATATATATATATATATATATATATATATATATATATATATATATTGTCATCCACAGACAGTCTGTTTCGTTGTATCACAACTTATCAGTGTGGCTTGACACGCAGGACGCTTCAAGCTGGGATTGAAACCCGCCTAACTTTACTTTAGACTAAGTATCATACCGCTCAGTCCCAGTCGACATACGTCAACTCGGGAATGATAAGGCATTATGTAATAGCTTTCGCTTATTTATATTTTGTCTTACTGGATACCTGAGTATTCAATTCTTATATATATATATATATATATGTGTGTGTGTGTGTGTGTGTGTGTGTGTGTGTGTGTGTGTGTGTGTGTGTATAATGTATTACTTTCTATAAACATGTGATGGTTATCTATTTATTTTATTCTAATCACCCTATCAACATAAAAACTCTTTAAAAGTCTGCAAATATTTTTTTGAAAATATTAAAGAATCCCAAGAAAAAAAAGTTTTGGAAGCTTTAGCGGAAAGAAACAACGAAGAAATAATGGCAAAATATTTTTCTTAATTTTGTTTTTCACTAACAATTTCTTTTCCTACTAAATTCACTTCGATTTATTAATTTCAGGTTGGACAATTTCTCTTCGAACCATTTTGCTAGCTGATCTTGTCGGAGTTGAGAATCTTACCCGGGTGTTCGGCGTAGTAGCACTTTTTCAAGGCACAGGACTTGTAGCAACTCCACCGCTGGCCGGTCAGTATACTTAAATTGAAAATAATAATTGTTCATTTACATATATAATACAAGATCAAGTACTCATCTACACCGAGTAAGAGGTCATTACTGTAATGTTAAAAAGAAAACTTTGGTTGGTTTCTTTGTTATTAATGGCATAACAACCTACGTGGGTTATTTGATACAGAAGTCATCCTTGTTGAAGAGCATTAACTGTACTATCTCATCCATAGCTGGGGGATAAGTGGGTTTGTATTTAACAACCACTCCTTACGAGAAGGATGTGACACAAGGTAAATTTTTAAGCGAAGTTTAATAGATTAGAGTTCAGAGTTTTCTTTTTCCTAGTTCGGTTACCATTCCATGGTTGAAGAGTCCAGTCTGTCCTATTATTTGCCAATGGCTGGAGGAAGAATAGTTGGATTCATACCTTTCCTAAGAATATTAGCGCTATGTGAAATGCAAACAACCTCGTCTAGGACTTGAACTCGAGTCGTAGTATCCATTTCCAATGGCAATAACCATTACACCACGGGCAATTCCTGGGGGATAAGTGGGGTATTAGTTCAAAAGTGATTGCAACAGCACGACTGGAGATTGAACTCGTTTACTACGATGTCGCAGTCCAATACGCTAGCCACTACCCCACGGGGAATGCTTTCGTTGAAAGCTTTGAAGAATTAATGTACAATGTATCTTGGTTTTGAACACAGCTGAACAAATTATTTAAAATAAATTGTTTAAAGACGTCAGCAGAGTTTCTACAAACAATTTTTTTTACAAAAATTCGAGAAACTTTTAGTATTTATATATTTTCAACAGCTTTATATAACTTCACTCTGACGAAAATAATACTTACCATCTATCATGAGTACGAAGGAATGGCTTTACTGTCATTATAACCAGCTATGATCCAAGTTTTAAACTCTTACCCGACGTATACAAGTATTTTAGCGAATAATCATATACAAAAATGCATTATGTTTTTTATTAAAACTGTTATCTGGGCCCGGGCTACACCAGTTACCGCTGCTAGTCGTTAATTGTTTACATTAGAAACCTTGAGACATAGTAATTCATAATTCGTATAATATTCGGCGTCAGCAGTAAAGAACGTGAAAAGCGGACAGACAGATAACTCTAGAATTTTATGTATATAGATTTCGGTCACTTCAAATCATTCCAAGGTTGCCTGATTAGGCTACCAGTAATCAGTTCGGCTACTTTTTTAATTTCACTATTTTCTACTTTTGGTGCTATTTTTGAGACTCCGGTTACCAGCCCATTGACATAATGATGAGAGCGTTCGCCTATGGTCCGGGAGACCGAGATTCAATTTCAGTTCAAGTCATACCAAAGACTCAAAAATCGTACTTGATGCCTCCTTGCTTAACACTCAGCATCATAAAATCAGCTTTTTATATTTTGTTAGGGGTGTACTTATTTCTGTGCAATACTGTATGTAGATAGATAGATAGATAGATAGATAGATAGATAGATATCCCGCAAACTGATTTGGTCGTGGGGTATTACTCGTGTAGCTAGTCGGAGCCAATCCCTCTTCAGTTCAGAGTTTTCCTTTTCCTCAACTGGTTGCTATACCAAGGTTAAAGAGCTCAGTCTACTCAACTATTTACCGATAGCTGGAAAGAGAATAGTCGAATACATACCATTCCCATGGGTATTAGCGCTATGTGAAATGCAAACAGCCTTGTTTGGGATTTGAACTCGGGTAACCGATTCACCGCCCTATGATGCAAACCGTTACATCACGAGTGCCTCTCTCTCTCTCTCTCTCTCTCTCTCTCTCTCTCTCTCTCTCTCTCTCTCTCTCTCTGTATATATATATATATATAAGAGACATATATGTTATCTGATTGTTTATGTTTAATATTTTAAAACTGATGTGAACGAAGACTCATATGATTGAATTGCGATGTATTGAGAAAATTCTAACAGGTTATGGTTTGTTCATTAAATATAAAATACACACATGTATTTCAAGATATTTTTCATATATGTTGAGAGTGTGTATGCTTGCCTGCGTGTGTGTGTGTGTGCATCTGTCAAAATTTATCAACCAATTTTAATATTTTGCAGGTTTGTTGTATGACTTCACGGAATCTTATTTCGCCCTGTTCTTAATGTGCACAGCAGCGTACGGTATGGCCGGAATTTGCGCCTTGGTATTGTGTTATTTCTACATGAAACAAGAACCAGATTCAGATACCTTTTCATATTCGGATGCGGAATCTTGAAAATATCAACAAAAACAACCAGAAAAAGAAAAAAAACGCATTTGAATCAATCACTGGAACACCTGATAATTGATTTTAAAAAAAGATTTTGTTGAAGGTTTAAAAAATAACAACATGATTTGCAAAAATAATTCGTAGTGAAACTACCGTATATACTCCCGTGCAGGTCGAATTTTAAAGACCTAATTTTTAGGAAAAAACATTGGTGTCGACTAATACCCAAGAAATAATTATATAAGTTTAAAATTCGCACATATATAATGAAAAGAACGAGGAGCGTCACTTGGCTTCAAAATCCAATTCCATAAATTTGATTTTGTGACCATAAATCAAGAATTGATTGAAACATTAGATCGACCTATACACGAATACCTACGATGTTTTGAAACTTTAGGTTAAAATACACTCTTGTCTTTTTAATGATTAAGACAAAACTAATTCATTTTTTTTATTTATAAACGTTTTTTTTTTTCAAGATATTTTTTCTTAGAATCAAATGCTTCATCTCTAATGTGCCGATCGCAAATCTACTTGATTAAAAAGGGACTCAAAATCCCTTCCGGATTGTATATAGATAATCACCATATGAAGAACAACTAGACTGCAACGAATTATGCAGATAACAGTATTTTATAAAAAAAAAAAAAAAAAAAAAGAATATAATTCAACAATGTAAAAAGAATATAATTCAACAATGAATTCCAGAATTGAAAATGGCTTCTTAGCATTGTAAATATTATACATGCATCATAATCATTAAAATGATTAATCTATCTTACCGAAAAAAAGAAACCATGTTGCAATGTTCTTTTTGCGTTTTGGATGGAACTAGACATTTTTACTTCCATATATGAACTTTTCTTTTGTCTATTTTTATCAACGAAAGCAAATACACGCTGGAAATTTTTTCTTAAATGCTTGGTTGTTGTTTTTCATTTATTATGAATATCCAGTTAAACGTAAAAATAATCAATATCATGAACATCCTGTTTAACATAAAAACAATGTCCATATTTTATTCAAAAACGTAAAATCTGACGACATTCCCGATCAACAAGTTAAGTGGTATAAAAGTGAGATATTCTAAAATCATAAGCCATTTTTGTTTATTAGAAGAGTAACAGTATATGACACCTTTAGTATTTCCCCAATGCAGCGGTGAGGAACTTTCTAAACCGTTGAGTATGATCACTGTTAATTGCCCACCTAAACTTTAGAACATGATATCCCAATGCTTTCTCACATAAAGCAATCTAAAAAGTCATTAAAAGGTTTATAAAGTTTTTAATTTCTTTCAAGTAGAATATATTAGTTCAATTTTGAGTTCTAATCTAAAAGTTTAAACTTCAGATTTTGTGGCAAGAATACTAATAATGTATTGAGTGTCCTGATTAGAAGACAATAAATTTCAATGTAGCTTTTAAACATGAAGAGGTTCTCCAACACTGGATATGATATATTTAAATTATAGATATATATATATTGAAATATAGTATATGGTTTTGTTAGTTGGTTGGTTTTACAGCATATTAACCTTTGGTTATTTAATGCCAAAGTGAGACTTTTTCAAGCAATTGTATAGTTTCAATAAACTGATGATTTGTAAACAATTTTAGCTTCAAGTAACTATTCTCATTACAAAAAAAAACTTACAGATGTATAGTCTCAAGTATAATCTAGTACTAACTATTTGCACTCTTTTATATAGTTTAAAGTATTCTAATCTAATACTAATAATTTTCCCCCCATTATCTGTTTTCAAGTATTTCAAGCAATTATATGGTTATACGTAACTAATGATCTCTTATAAACAATTATAGATTCAAGAAACTATTCTAAATACAAATAATTTTCACACTGTAGTTTGGTTTCAAGTTCGTGAGCTACCTCATAAGGTGTTACATGACAATCCAGGAACCCATTCTCGACCGCTTTTTTCTCTGAACAGTAGACACGTTGTCTCCTTCCCCTGATATGGAACAGTAAAGCTATATGGCTATGGTCATTTTACTCTCATCATCAAGTGAGCCTATTTTGATTTTTGTACCCCTTCTACATACTGCTGGTTCATGGAACAATATGTGAATATTTCTTGCTAATGAGATGCGTTGTTGTTTTCTTTCTTCTTTCTATCATTGATATGTTTATTATCTATATAAAAAGGTTAAATGTTCGTGTATATACAAATGCGTTTATCATGTCTTTCTTTCCATTGTGTACAGTGTTTGTATATCGCAGATATACTCATGCTAATATTGGTCCTTCGTAAGTGAAAACTCGACTAAGCATCTTCCCTACCTTTAAGCGCCACAATACTTTTGATAAACCCCTTGTTTTCGAACCTGCGCGCCTCTTGATCTATGTACAAATGGTTTAGTTTGGTTTCTTTCTTTTAAGGGCATATCAATCTTCGTAGATAACTTAATGCCAAAGTCATTCTTGTAGAAAGACAGTAGTGGTACTATTTAACCCCTAGCTGAGAGGATTAGGGGTTTCATACCTTTCCCATGGGTATTAGTCTGAAAGTGAACGTAATAGCACGACTGGAGTTCGAACTCGCTTACTATGCTGTAGCAGTCCAGTACGCTAGCCATTACTCCACGGAGACTCTCCCAACATACATGGGATAATCTACTGTAACCCATGTTATTACAGGTATTCTTAATCTTGAGTAAATTGAAACATATATTCAAAGAGTTGCAATTTTTTTCCATCAGTTTAGATTGAAAAGGATTATCACGGATCAAGATTTAAGGCAAGCGTTATTTCAGGAATAGGACTGTTGTGACTCTACTGTAAATGTATTGTTAATGATTTTACTATAGAAATACTTTTTATATAATTTGACTTTGGAAATACATTCAAAATCGGGAAGAAAAAGATTCTCATAGATTATGGTTTAAAACAAGAGTTAATGACACAGTCGGATTATTATGTATATATTGTAAATGTATTGCTAATGATTTTACTATAGAAATGTTTTTAAATTATTTGACTACAGAAATGCATTCACGGGATTTCTTCCAAGCTGTGTTAATACTACTATATGGGCGCACCACATGGACGCTAACAAAATTCATCGAGAAAAAGCTTGATGGGAACTATACAAGAATGTTATGTGCTGTTTAGAACAAATGATGGCACCATCTTGTGTAAAAAGACATGAACTTCGTTTTATCTGAGTTCAAGTAGAGGACAATGAGTCTTGCTGTCTGCTCTAGGTTATGCAGTAGGGATTTGGTTTGAACTGTTGTATTTGTGAGAAGCACTAGATCATCTGCATAGTCTGCATCAGTGATCGGTTCTGCGGGATATCATCTGCTTCTTGTCTTTTTTGTGTGTGAAAGCATTTTCTTTCATTAGATCGAGTATCATCCGTAGGACTTAATCTAGTTAGATTATCAATAAAAAAAAAAATAATGCCAATAAATCTCCTTGCAAGATTTCCGCAATAGTATCGAAAAAATCAGAAAATTTAACGACATATCAGATGAGTGAACCATTGCTTTGATGTTTTTGTAAAGCATCGCTCAAGCGGTAACAGTTTATTTCGGAAGACCATATGCTGGAAGTATTTACCCCGTCTTTTCTCTGTGTGTGGAACCAAATGCCCTTGAAAAATCTGCAAGCAAAAATGTTACCTCGAGATTTTTCGTGTACTCCTTTGATGATTCGACGAATAAGATCTGTGACGCTATGGCTCTATTTTTCCGAAAGACATTCTTATTTTTCCTTATAGTTTTCTCGGTATCTAGTTGGATACGATTGAGAAACAGAGTACGACAAACCGTGGCAGTTATAACAGTAAGAGTTATGTTTCCATAATTCTTTGTGATTCCGAGATCGTATTCCTTTAGGAAGGGGAGTATGCAACCTTTCGTCCATTTCTTTATAGTGTGGTTAAATTTCCTTGTCTTCCATGTTTCCAGAGATATTTCATCGAGAATTGCAGCTTTTCTGATTTTGATTGTTTTTAGAACTGTGTCAAGTTCACCCTCCTTAAAGGGCCCAAATTGTATGTCTACTTGGCTATTAAAAATTCTTCAGTAGATTTATCTGTGATTTCAGGAAGGTTTCCAAGAGGGTGTCCTCGTGGTGTAATGGTTAAAACGATGGACTGCGAAATCGTAATAAGCGAGTTCGTACTCCAATCGCGCTATTACGTTCACGTTCGGGCAAATACCCTTGAGAAAGTTATGAACCCCCTTATCCTCCCAGCTACTACTGTTCTTCTTGGAGAATGGCTTTGGCATTAGATAACCTACAAAGGTTGATATGCCATTAAACAAAGAAGGTTTCCAAACAGGTTTTTGCAATGTTCTTTCCACTTTTGATGTCTTTCTTCTTGTATGGCAGATTTTATTTTTAATGTCGAGGTATTTTTCCTTCCGCTAACTTACTACCTATCATGCTAATTGAGTTTGTTTATCTTCTTCAGAATTTCTGATTTGATTGACTTAACTTTGAATGTATTCTATTTGTTCCTTTTTGTATGTTTTAGTTTGGTCTTTCTGAGTTTTCTTCAGTTTCTATGCATTGAAGTTTGTTGAAGTCACCTACAAATTCGCTCACAAATCATATATAAAAACAGGATTTGGCATTAAATAACCAGCAAGGTTGATATGCCATAAAACACCAACCAACTACAACTTTAATTTTATCCAACTTCTATTTGTCAATTCCGTTTGAGTGATTTATTTCAAGAGTTATGTATCGAAATACGCAATGAACAATTTATTTCATTCGATGTTATAATGGGATCTTATCTCAAAAGCGTTGAAATTGAAGATTTAGTTTATAGATATTATCAAGATGTTTTTAAACTCAAAATAAACTGATTTTTATTTGCTCAATAAAAATCCCCCCTTATTGATTCAAAAATCAAAAACTTCATCAAACGACTGGTCGAATCAATGACCTTTCGGTAAACGTCACTTGATATTGTAATATACAATTATAAAAGTTTTTTTCTTTCATCAATCCGTCAACCAATCATTGGAAACTTCCATATTGTAATCATTGGTATTCATCGACACGTAAGCCGAGCACAGTTAGATGGTAAGTACAAAATAAGGAGCACCTCACTCTGCTCAACCACGTGAATTGAAACTATGAAAGATGAATTACGCGGACAAAATATTACTGACAAAGATACCATCATTGCTATTGATAAAAAAATGTGCGTTGTCTCTCCAAGTACAATATTTTACGTGTGCAGCATGCAGGTTCTTGTTCATATACATTATACACGAGCACTAGATAGTTAATTCTCTTTTTCATGAGACTTGGAGAAACCCTCTTATGAATGCGGTATGAAGGCACTTGTCCATCGTTGGTGAAAATGCATTGGCAGTGAAAGTGACTATGTGGAAAATAACGCTTTGTATCTGAAAACTTGCTTTAACCAATAGTGTTATTGTGCTTCCTATATCTGTTGTAGTATCTATGGAAATGAATGGAAAGATTTACTTTTCAAAACAGAAAGTCTACTAGGATAAACAATCTATCAAAGTTCTGAATCAGATATTCAGATATAAAGTTCGCCTACAGATTAATCAATGAAGCCTGATTCATAATAACCCAGTGAATGTGACTATATGGAAAAATAATGTTTTATAGCTGAAAATTTGCTCTACTCGTCGGTGTCATCGTTCTTCTATATCCGAAGCAAAATTATTCTTGGATTAGCTCTCTGTCAAATCTGAAGTTCGACATGAGATGTAAAATTCCTTTAAAAATTGATTCCAGAAATTAAACTCACAAAATATCAAATACAGTGGGGAAAAGAATTCAGGAAGTCAGTTGTAACAAATGACCAACTTTAAAACTAATGCTCGTGGTAGTTTGATAACCAGCAAACATATGAACTTAAAGATTAGTAGTCCAGATGGTTAAAGTAATTTGCATTATCAAAATTATTAGTCACAAAATTCTGGCAGCAAATTTGCAATGAAGATAGGTCTTGACAACAAGATTACATATATTGCTAGCTATTGGCATACTGCCTTTGTTTCTGAATTAAAAGCTTACAAAATGAAAGATAAATGCTGACAACCAAGATATAGGATGCGATGGATAAATTTTCACCTTTTTAAATTACTGATTTTGCACATGCGTGTTTTTGCTTCAGGTTTTGTCTACTATGTAGCAAACTAGAGTTAATTGGATACTGCCGGTGAGGAAAGCAACACCGTGTAATTCCCACGTCCAAAAATTTGAAAACGGCACGCTGTATTGGTTGACATTCATGTCGTAAGCTCCAATACAAAGATTTCAAAGAGTTTGAGTGCCAATCTGAGAGCAGATCATAATATATATGTTGAAAAAAAGCAAACACCCAGTCCATATGATGTTTGGAGAGGACACAAGCGATACTGAAGTTGTTCCTCCATTCATCTCCCGACATGGCCTCACACTCAACATCTAGGTGTTCATCAAGTCCCTGGAGGAGGTAGTGCTCCTCTGGATCGGGGGGGGGTGACTTTTGAAAGACACTACAACTGGCAACAAGACTTTGCGCCATTTCACACAAGCAGGCGAATTCGGTCTTGACTGTGAGAAAATTTCAGCGACCACATCAGCCCTAACATCAGGCCGTCTAACTCCCCAGATTGCCATCCTCTTGATTATTATGTGTGGGGCACAGTTAAGCAAAAGACCAACAAAACTCTGTGCAACACCAAAGATGAACTGAAGGTAAGGATAATGGCAGCATTTACCAATTTAAACAAGACCATCGGAAATACGTGGTGCATTCAATAAGTTTCCAGACTTTTTTGTACAGGCATTTAAAGTGTCGTAGACACTCGAAAATTCAATATGTTATTGCTATACATCTTATGAGATGACTGACGAATTTTTATGATTTCATGTTCAAATGAACAGCCACAGCAGCAATTGGAATACATCCTACTAAAGCCTGATTGTCACAGCTGGTGAATTTCAAAAATGCAATCTGGACGTGAGGACACTTTAGAAGAACGATATGCAATAAAATTCTGTTTTAAACTTGGAAAAAATGATGCCACAGAAACGTATGGAATGCTTCAGACTGCTTTTCGACCATCTTGCATGAATCGAGCATCAGTTTTTGAGTGGCATAAGAGATTCAAGGAAGCCAGGAAGTCTGTGAGGGATGGTGAGAGGGTGTGGGAGGAGTAAGGAAGTCAATGCACCAGAGTTGATTGGGTTAGGGTAACTATGTTGATGTTTTAAGGGAGTTCAGCAAGAGATTACGTCGGAAGAGGCCAGCACTCTTCAAATCGGCTCAGTGGCATTTCCACCAAGACAATGCACCAGTTCACAACTCCATCCTTGTCACAGACTATTTGACCAAGATAGGCATCAATTTGACCAAGCTGTTCCTCAGCCTTCCTATAGCCCATACCTTGTTCCATGTGACTTTTCGTTATTCCCTAAGCTCAGAGGATGTCGTTATGAAACAATTGGGGAGATGAAAGAGGCTGTTACGAAGGTCATTGACACGCTCACACAAGAGGA
>OY757915.1:80294911-80410466 GCA_963585895.1 Sepioteuthis lessoniana
CATTTATTATACATATATATATTAAACATACTCTATATAAATGTATATTATTTATACATATACATGGTGAATTCAATAAGTTTCCAGACTTTTTTTTTGTCCAAGCATTTAAAATTGTCCTGGACTCTTGAAAATTCGGTATGTTATTGCTATACATCTTTGGTGACAGTATGTTATTGCTATACATCTTTGATGACTGACCAATTTTTATGATTTCATGTTCAAATAAACAGCTACAGCAGGAATTGAAAAACACCCTACTAAAGCCTGATTGTCACAGCTGAGGAATTTCAAAAATGCAATCTGACACTTTAAAAGATCGATATGCAATAAAATTCCGTTTTAAACTTGGAAAAATGCCACAGAAATGTATGGAATGCTTCAGACTGCTTTTCGACCATCTTGCATGAATCGAGCATCAGTTTTTGAGTGGCATAAGAGATTCAAGGAAGTCAGGGAGTCTGTGAGGGATGGTGAGAGGGGTGTGGGAGGAGTAAGGAAGTCAATACACCAGAGTTGATTGGCCAAAGGCTTTGGGTTAGGGTTACTATGTTGATGTTTTAAGGGAGTTCAGCAAGAGATTACGTCGGAAGAGGCCAGCACTCTTCAAATCGGCTCAGTGGCATTTCCACCAGGACAATGCACCAGTCCACAACTCCATCCTTGTCACAGACTATTTGACCAAGATGGGCATCAAGACATTTCCTCAGCCTCCAAATAGTCCAGACCTTGCTCCCTGTGACTTTTGGTTATTCCCTAAGCTCAGAGGCTGTCGTTATGAGACAATTGAGGAGATGAAAGAGGCTGTGACGAAGGTCATTGACACGCTCACACAAGAAGACTTCCATTGGGCCTTCCAGACGTTATTGGAACGGTACAACAAGTGCATTGCAGCCGGAGGAGATTACTTCGAAGGGGACTAGAGTTTCATGTGTGTACTATCAATAAAAGTGCCCATACGAAAAAAAGTCTGGAAACTTATTTAATGATCCTCGTATATATATATATATCCCAACCAACTTTTTATGAAAATTTTATTATCTTTTAAACTAAAGATACCAGGATTTTATTATTTCTAATGGAATATTTTTAAATCAAAACGGACATTATTGGTATTATTCATTTCCAAAGTCTACAGCCTTGAAATTCTGTAACCAAAAATAAAGTTGCAACATCACTCCAAATGAAACTACAAACGTATAAATATAAACAAGAGGTGTATTTATTTTTGGACTACTACTTATAGTTTTGGTGGTAGTTTCATGCGATCTCTCATTGTTTTATTTATCTTAGCTTATTCTGGCATTAGGACACAATAGCAGGATACTAAATATGTGTTTGGGTGTATGCGTGTGTGTGTGTGATTGACCGACTAACCTGAAAACATTAGCAATGTAGCAAGTACCCCACAAAACCAGGATGTAAATATTTTCTAATTTTTGATATAATGCGATTGGGGTACTCGCCTTAGACTAATGATTGGCAGTGAGTTGTTAATCATTCATTGTGAATTCAATCTTCAGTTGATCCTCCTCACATGTGGCCCTGAACTAAGCAAAGCTAAGCTTTCTAAATACCAAAACCCCCAACCCAGTGATACTGAAGATCGATCTTCAGTATAATTGACTATGGTGCTTCTTAAACAATATTTCAGTATTGTAGAGATGAAAAAGAAACGAAAAATAGAATAACATGAAAAATAAATAAATGCAAAAGTAACATTTTTGGGGTTTTGTTTTTGTTCTTGTTTTTTTTTTTTTTTTGTTTGTTTGTTTTTCTTTTGAGGCCTCTGACAAGAATCGAAATCGGCGCACTCCTGAAATGATGGGCTTCCTGTACCAAAGAGAAATTCTCTCTCAGAAGCTTTCACCGCCTCGGCTGAGTGGCACGCATCTGTTTTTTGTTGTTGTTGTTGTTGTTGTTTCTCTCTCTCTCTCTCTCTCTCTCTCTCTCTCTCTCTCTCTCTCTCTCTCTCTCTCTCTCTGCTGCTGCTGCTAGTAGGGAACGCACGTGCCTGCTGAGTCCCGAACTTAGTACCGCGTTATCTCTCTGTTCGTATCAGTTTCTGCTGAACCTGCGCACTGAACACAGAGACACATGAAGAACCCTCAAACTTGCAATTTGCCAAGTATAATTCCGTAATATTCTTCAAGGGGCTTGTATGGGAGAGCATTATAGAATTATTGCAAACACCCAATATAAAGTTTGAGTTTAACAGTATCCTTGTCTTTTTCCTTCCGTCCTTAATTCAGTGAGAGATTCAATCAATTATAGGAAGGTAACAGGTGAATTGGGCAAGAAGAAAAAGAAGTCAGTTGCCAAACGTCAGAATCACCCAACAATTCTCCACATACCACGACATTTCATGCGCCCCATAGTATCACCCTCTAATCTTTGAGATACAAACAGATCACAAAATCCCGGCCAGAAGACCAGAAAAGGTTTTGTTATCAACTGGATTTTGCCATTCCAGCGGATCATAAAGTGAAAATAAAAGAAAGTGAAACGATAGACAAATACCAGGACTTTGCTAGAGAACAGAAAAATTGTGGAATATGAAGGTAAAGGTAATACCAATTGTAGATGGAGGTCTTAGGGAAGAACTTGAGAGAACTGGAAATAAGCAGAAATATGGAGCACATGGAAAGGTTTTTTTTGTGGCATGTTGCGAATTGTTGGTATTGTTGGGAAATTGTGAGGTTTGTGTCTGACTTTTTTTTCTTCTTGACCCATTCACTTGTCTTCTTTTTTGTCTATCGATGCTGTAAAAGAATTAAGGACGGAAGGATAAAGACAAGGATATCTTTAAACACAAATTTTATTGGTGGGGTACGACTATTCTGTTGTGTGGAATGTTTTCCTGGACCAGTAAAAATAGTTACCCTCCCAGTCGTCCTGGAATCATCTTTGGTTCCTACTTAGAAAAGACACAATGCACTGATAAGTTCGGGACTTAAAAAGCAGCCGAAAGAAAAGATCCGTCTAAGTCGAGACATTAAACGTTTCTGATGAAGAGTTTCTCTTTGGCGCCAAGAAGAGCCCCTCTTTTTAGGCATACGCCGATTTCGCTTCCTGTCGAAGGCCTACTGAAAAACTGTTACTTTTGCATCTTTTTTTTTGGGGGGGGTGCGTTATTGTCTTTTTTCACTTCTTATTCAATCCCCACAGAAGAATTGAGACCGTCAAAGCACTGTTAAAATAAGCTATGATCCTTAGAGAGACCTGGAGATCAGAGGAGACTTGCTGTCACTCTACAAAAGTTACTAATTGGAGCTGGTGCCAAAAAAAAAAAACTCACGAGAAATAAAATAATAATGAATAAAATAAAAGCTAAACTACCCCTAACCTTCTCATAAAAGAAGACGAAGGGCGAGGAGCAGAGTCAGGTTAGAGGTAGTGTCGGAATTTTTGGGGTCGTTACCAACAACCGACTAAAACAAATTAATAAAACAAAAAAAAAACTTCTGGGCGTAAAGGTCCCAATATTAAAAATAAATACATCGGAACTAAAAAAAACAAACAATTGAGACACTTCTTACACAAGTTACAAATGCTTTATTCTATAAAGTGGGCAAAAACAGACTACAACTAGTGGGTTGCATATCAGTCCCTATGCAAGAATTAATTAATAAAAAATGAAACAAAAGAAACATTAAAAGCATAGGAAAAAATTACATATCTCTTACATTCATTAACAACACATAAAACTAAGGTAACATGAATAGGAGTATCTAAAATTTTATGTATCTTACTTCCCTGTCAGCGGCTGAAACCGGTTCTCTTTTTCTTTCTTTCTCTTCTAGTAAGAGAAAGCCAAAAACTTCTTAATTCATGTTGTCTGTAATTTTTGGGAGACTTTTTCTCTTATCTTTAGTTTCTTTATTCTTTGATTTTTCTTTCTTTGTGGTGAGAGTTTAAGCTTTTCTTTCTATCCTTTCTAGTTGTCTTCTTTCTTTCTTTTCTCTTTTTTCTTTCTTTCTTTCTTTCTTTCTTTCTCTTTCTTTGTCTTTTTTTTTTCTTTTCAGAATCTACAGGTCCTTTACACCTAAATTATTCCGGTTTATTTTTCTTCAAGATAGGTACTAAATGAATCGGCAACTTCTAGTCCGCTAGTTTCAGATAATTACTCATCTCAGCTTGACCATAATAGCTTCAACTTAAAAATCTCTGGGCCTGCATTTCTCAGAAACAACCCGTTTCTCTACAAGATCTAAAAGTGAGTTTCAACTCAAAAATCTCTTGGCCTGCATCTCTCATAAACTTATCTGTTTCTCTGCTAGACCATTAAAAAAAACTTCTGCCACGAGCTATCTCCAGCACATTTTACTCTACGGCAGGTTAGCGAAGAAAGAGCACGAAATTTTACTTTCTTCTCCCACTTCAAAAAAAGAACCCCAGACTCTTCCCATACTCCAATAGCAGAAGCAAGCCCACCGTTTCGGCTAATCCGATGCCAATAAGAACAGCCTTGTTCCTTTCTTCTACCCTCCAGGTAGGTGAACAAAAAATACTTTACAATCCACAACTGTAGTTAGAATAGCAAACCGTTGTCCTCTTAGTGAACAAGTCTTTCTTAAAAAATGTTATAGTAGTAGTGAAAAGTAAATTAGCTATGAAATGTTTTTAAAATTTTGAAATCAGAAAAGAACAATCACGTGAATTACTTTACATATCTACACATAGAATTATCATTGATTTTTTAAATAAATTTCCTTGAGGAAGGTTTTGTTCCTTTTAATCAAAAAATACTAAACATGAATTTATGCTATATATATATTTTTTTAAGTTAGTTGTAATTTTATATATATATATATATATATATATATATATATATATATATATATATATATATATATATATCACAAAACAAAAAATATGAATAATAGATTAATATACATTGTATTTTATTTTAAATTATATCTAGTACTTATTTTTTGTCCTTAATATCATAGCAGGGCTGAAAAGTCTGAGGTGGAATATTCCGATGCAGAAATGTTCGGATGACCAAATGGAATTGATATGGAGAGGTAAAGTTTGAGGCATAACAATTGATTTGAAATTTTCAATCTAGCGTTTTTATTAAATAAATTGTTAACAAAAGTGGTGGAGATGTCGATTTTTACCAGGTTTTAGAAAGGGGGTGCTCCTCTGACTCTCCGACACCCTATACATGAGTTATCTCTCCTTGTTTTTAAATTTTATTAAGAGGATGAAGAAAATCCATAATATTGGTAAGTTTAAACCATTCAAATTTAAAGTGTAAATAAGGACACCCCGGATGGTGTAATATTTAGCAAACTAGACAAGCAAACCTTCATTGAGTGCCCAATTCAAACGTCCTTGTACCACATCTAAGCAAAAAAAGCTTCGTAAATAACTAGTGTAAATATAGCCAAGGGAAAGATAACTTATATGTCAGTAAGTCAGGGATCGTCACGAGTTTGTAATTACATACTAAACAGGATCCCCACTTCTAAAATCAATATTATTCAAAAGTGACGCATCACAAGAGCAGAGGCAGGTCTTCTGTATGCTAAATAAAAACATTTCCAAAAAAAAATAATTCGATTATCTATGGCCAGAGAATCTTTTGTGCCACAAAAATAGATAAGCTAAAAAAAATGTACGGGCACTTTTATCTGGTGTAATGGTTCACAAGCTGGATTAGCAGATCATTGTTTTTAAAGTTCGATTCTTACCTGATGCCCCAAATTTCTGGCTTTGTGCTTTAGTCAGGCTAAGCTTTGTAAATAAGTAAAAATATATATCCAAATGAAAACTTTAAAAAATGCAAAGGTACAGTTTGTAAGTTCGTACTAAATAAAGATGGAAAATAAAATTGCAACTCACTAAATGAATGACCACGAGTACAGCATGCTAAAAAGATAGTAAATGTTCCGATAAAAATTCTTCGGTAGGAAAATAATAAATCATAAGATGATTTTTAACTATCGTTTCATATATATGCGAGATCGGTCTAAGTACTGTTGATACACATATAAATCCAGTATTCGTGAAGTGTATCAATCTCTGTAAATAATAATTTATATAAAGCTATATTACATGTGTGGATTTAATCTTGAGTAAATTGAAACACATTCTAATTTAGAATATAACTATCTTTTTTTCTTTCCTACCAGTGTAGCTTTTACTTCCACAATAACTGTTACGACGAGAAGTGCAAATATTTAGTAAAATGCTCACTGCTCGATGCAGCAACTGTTTATAAGCAAAAAGAAAAATCTGACTTAATTTCCGACGACTTAGATTCGTATTTTTTCGTTCGTGAAATATTTATCATAAATGCTTTTGTCATTTATGACAAATAAAATCACACCACTCGGTTCAATTTTATTTGCTATAAATAAACAAAAACATTTACAAATTGGCAAAAAAAACCCAGAGTTTTGTGGACTAGTTAGAAAGGGAGTGGTCATCTGTGAACTTTGCTTTTCTTTAGAATTATCCTAGTTAGAAGAAAAAAGAAAAAAAGAATTTTTATTCATTTTCTTCTTTTTTTTTTTTAAATTCAGAACTAACAATGACGTAAGTAACACGTGCTTAATATTTTGGAGTAGGCCCATAAAACAGTCACGAAAATTCGTCTTCATCACATGCGAACTAACTGTTGATCACTTAACAGGCTCGACTTAAAAATTAGATTTTTGTAAGGAACAAAACATGATGGTCGGAGGAATTAATCCACAAATATTTGACGCTACAGAAGAAATCCAGTCATTTTGCGATCAAGTAAGTACACATAAAATAATGATAATATTTATAATTGATCAACATGATTATTTTTAAAAAAATTTTTTTATAAATGTACTGTTTTCATTTGGAACAAGTGACAGTCGAGTACATGGTCCCGCTCGTAAGAACTAAAAAAAAAAATTCGCCCATATTTTGGTTGCTTTTCACCTCAAAGCTTGCTTTACTCTAGGAATTTGCTAAATCTGAAATTAATTTTTTTATGAAATTAGAAATGGGTCCTGTCTATCAGATAAATATTATGCCAAAATGGTCTGATTTTCTTTTATTTCCGTCATGAGTTATCCATCTTTTGTTTTGATTTCAAGTTAGTGTTTACACAAAATGTGGCGTAACGATTAGCAAGCTAGATTCGCTGACCATTGTTAGTAAGTTCGATTCTCAGTCGGAGCCCAATACTTCTAGCTTTTTTTGTAAGCTAAGCTTGATAAATAACTATTTACCCAACCTCTCTGCTATAAGCAAGATATGACACATGGTCATTTTAAGCAGTGTAAAGCTGTTTTGAATTCAGTTTTCCTTCTCCTAAACTGGTTGCAAAGATATGACACAAGGTCCTGTCTACTCTACTATTTTCCCTTAAGAGTGTTATGCTTGATTTCAAATTTTGCCATGATTCATGACTCTTTGTCTGGGTAAAATATTAAGACGGTACCTGTCCACCTGCTTATCCTACAGACGAGATGTGGGGACCGATCGTAGGACCCCTGAGGCATATATGTATATACTGGTATACTCTGTTCACACTCTTAGCCCTTGGCAGCAATCCTAGCCGCCAACTTTATCCTTCCTTCAACTACTGTCCGCTCAGACAAATACAACCACAACACGAACAGAACCCCGTGTCGAACAGATGTTTTTTTTTTTTTTTTTTTTTATAACATTCATGAATATACCTTTTCCTTGTTTTTAACCTTTGTTGTGGTGTCATTCATTTCTTTGCCCCTTGTCTCCTTCTCCGCATTGCCGTGCACTGCTGGAAGAAGTTAAAACTATATAAAATAATATACACTCATGAAAGAAAGTCCCCATTGAATTTATCTAGTAGACGGGACCCTTCCTTCGGCGCTTAATTCCATAAAAAAAAAAAAATCAATTCCAAATTTGACAAATTCCTTTAGGAGAGGAAATTCTTCTGAATGTAAAGCAAACAAAATTATTCGCGAAAAATTTTTTTTTTTTTTAATTTTTACAGGCAATACTGTACTTTATTTAAATTTCAAAAAGCTGTTAGCAATTTTTTTTTTTTCTTTTTTTTTTTTACCCGAATAGCAATATTTTACTACTACCTTATTTTCCAGTTTTTTGTTGGTGATTCTGAAATAAAGCCACCCTATTTATCGACTGTATCTCATTGATTTTTGTTTTGTTAATAAATGAATAAATTGCGGGTGGAATAAACATAATTATTTTTCCCTGCTTGTAATTTTTTTTTTTTTTTTTTCTTAGTGAAAATATTAAAGTCACCTTCCACTTGGTATAAGTAAAACAATATAAAGGTGCACACGAAAGAAAAATGTCATGAAATGGTAATGGAAATATTTCTTAGGAAAAAGTCGTTCCTTCACATTTCTTTAAGCTTAAAAAAAGGAGTACCGAAATTTTTTAAAACCCAACAGTTACATGATCTGTTAGTAGTTATTTTTTTTGGGGGGGATTGGGTTTTTTTAAAAAAAATTGTTTACTTTCATTCCACGAATACTTCCGGTGAAAATTTTCTTCAGTATTTCTTCTTGCTAATAAATAACAAAGATTTTTTTAAACAAATTACTATTTATATAACGGTGCAAGTTTCTCACTGGATGCCCCAAACCTATACTCTTGTGTCATAACTATGCTAAATTTGGTAAATTACTATGTAACGATACAAGTTAAAGTTTAGGAATTTGTGTGTGTGTATTTCCCGCTGCAAAGTTTGTATGTGGTTATTTGTTGCCTGCCCCCACCGAACGGGCAAGTGCGGCACAAGGTTTTTTTGTGTTTTTGTTTTTTTTTTTTATAGGTAGGTCCGGGCGCAGTGCCGGAGCCCACACGCGCCCGGCATTTTCTAAAAATACCTACGGCCCCGTCGGCATTTCCCTTATTAGGAGTGCCAGGCAATAAACCAACACCCCCAAGGGAGTTAAAGCCGGGGGATAAACCCCTGAGGCTGAAGGAAATCACCATTCGATAAGCCACACCTGGCCAGATCTACGCCCACCGTGAACGTGGCTGACCAGTGCGAGACCTATCACCTGGAGTGCCAACCAGTAACCTTTCAGGACTGGTGGTGTCGCAAAGTCTGTATGTGTTCACATATCCAACTCGCTGATAGTTTTTATATTAGCATAGTCTAGCGCAAGGACACAATAACTGGGTACTTTCCTGGTTCACTCTCTCTATAAGACTCTGTCGGGGAGGCTTAGAATATGCTCACTATCCTTTGCAGGGGGGTAAAACCTCGTTCCAAAATGGATGTTCTAGGTATGACATTAAACTACATCTGACTGGCTCCAGTTTTGGAGGTCTAGGGTGTGTAGAGTATTCCTTCATTACCCTTAATCCCTAGTCCACTGTGAACCAGTGTGGTAGTACCTGTTTAGCACCGGACATTGACCTAGCAGTTAGAATGTTCACCAATGGCCCGGGAGACCTGGGTTCAATCCCAGTTTGAGTCATACCAAAGACTCAAAATGGTACTTGATGCCTCCTTGCTTAACACTCAGCATTATACGGTGTGGAGCAATCCAGGAAAAGGAGTAGTGCCCTCCCCTACACCTTGGTGTAGTAGCTATTGAAAAGGAGCCTTCGGGTCACCCTCGACTATAGTCGCCAACTTTACTTTAGTACCTGCTTGAGACCCATCAATGGGTCAAATAGATCTGTTTGAAAATCATTCATAATCAAAAGGACTGTACAAAAAAAAAAAACTCTGAAGAAAGAACTACTCAAAAAAAATATAAATATGAATGCACAATGAATTCAATTCCCTAACCTTTGGGCATAAAATAACCCAAGACATGTTTGCATGGCATTAAAATAAGTCTCTGTAATACTCTCTATGACCAACAGACTAGCTTGCAAACATTTGTTCTTCAGCAAGCGCGCCATGAACTTGAGATATAAATATTGTTGGTAGAATACAAATGGTGATTGGGCTAAAGATTATTAATGAGTTGTTAGCCTAGCAGGCAATTCATTGTGAATTCAGTCCTCAGTTGATGCTCTACATATTGAGCTGAACTAGGCAACTCAGTCCAGTGATAGTGAAGATCAAATTTCAATATAAATTACTACAGTGCTTCTTGAAACTATTTCAGTATGTATTTACCCAAACCCTCTACCAGAAGCAGGATGTGACAAAGTTAGGTTTAAGTAGAGTAAAGCTGATTTGAATTATTTTTCTTTCTCCTAGACTGGTTGCCTAAGACTAAAAAACCCAGTTTGCTCTACTATTTTCCTATAGCTGTGAAGGAAGAACAGATGGATTTATCTTTTCCCATGAACATTTGTATGAAGTGAAATGAAAACAGTCTTGTCTAGGATTTGATGCTGATTCCTTTTCTCACAACAATAACCATGAAACTAAGTGTGCCTCCAAAACTATTTCATTATCCATCTACAGTAGTGTTTCTCGAGAAATTTCTGTTTAGTAATTATTATATATTTATATTACTCAAATGAATTTATTTATTGCTGTTTCTTATTGAACCCCTTATGACTTTTAGTGAAACCCTAGAGTTCCAGGTAACACCTATTGAGAAACACTGCTCTTCAGAGAACTAGTCACTAAGAGAATATAGTGATATAGAAGTCTAATTTGGAGTTTGTGATTAAAATTAAGGTTTTGATTATCCAGTTGGTTTGGTTTTATGGCATATCATATCAGGTTATTTAATGCCAAATCCTGTTTATACATATATATTAAATACATATCATTTGTAAAAACATTTTGTTGATTTCATTTTTTAATGACCCTAAGCTCGTTCTTTTGCACACAGTTAAATGGTTCTATGTATTACTATGTATCAATAATGATTCAATTAAACATCAGTCATTTGTTTTCACAGTCAAATGATTAATCAGTTCTATTTCAAACAATTCAGTTTAGCATAAGTCATTTGTTTTCACATAGTTTAAATGTCAAATTGTTCTATTTGACCCATAGATAGGACCCTATCAGGTGCTACCACTCTAGACCAGTGTGGACCAGGTGTAACATAGCCAGATATGCGAAACATATATAGAATGTTCGTAACATATATACATAGAACATAGGAATCCCGAAACACGAAAAACATGACTTCTTAGTTCAGGTACGAAACCTTTTATTACCTTTTTTGAGTTAAAGGTTTCGACATAAGGAAGAAAGATCCACAATCTTTCTATGATGACGTTTCCATCTCCCCCCCCCCAACACGTGCGCACCCGTCACAAGGCTTCCGCGAGCTAGCAAAAGTCACCCTCCTTCTTCGGAAGAAGTCCGCAAGACTCAACTCAATTGACTTATCTCAAATTTCCCAAAATCCTCCACGCGCGCTTCCGGTGCATGACATCATTCCCATCCACTGGTCAAACTTTCTATCTGGGATTTTTATTTTGACATCTGTGAATGACACATCCTCTCCGCACACATGTTAACACCTGCGTTCAAGTTTGCACCTAACTAACCCATGTGCTGAGCCGAAAGGTTCTCGGCCAAACTAAACCCAAAGGCAAGATATATAAAACGAAAACCCTCGGCCATTATATTACACAGAGCAATAGCAATGAAGGAGTATTCCTTATTCCCCAAAGCTCCAGCATTACTGGAGCCTCACCATCAGACTGTTTAATGTCATATCCAGGCCACTTGTTGTGGGGGGGGGGTCATACCCCTCTGCAGAGATGCAATTGGTATATTCAACAGTCCCAGCTAACTGAGCCTGATTATCCAAGAGATGAGAAAGTTGTGGCCTTCCAAACTATCAAGTGCATCTTTACATGACCTTATTGAAAAAGACCAATGAAAATTGTGCACTCTTCATTTTAGAGCAATACCCTAAAGTTTTCTCACAAAAAACTATCTCAAAATCATTAAAAGATGATTCCTCTCTTTTTAGTAGTAATAAAATTTGGACTAGGTTAAATTAACTGAATTTATTGGAAGTGGGAGACACACTCAGAATAATGGTTATGATAAATGGAATTGGTAACCCAAGTTCAAATCTTGAGCCAGGCTGTTTGAATTTCACTTCACAATAATGCCTTCAAGGCATAAATCTTTCTTTTCTTCCTTTCAGCTATGGGCAAATAGTAAGCTAGACTCAGGTTGCCTTACCAAGGCTAAAGAACTATCTTGGAGAAGGAAGATTATGAATTCAAACCCACTTACTCCGTATAAGTCCTTGTGTCATATCTGACTCGTAACAGGCTGGATAAATATATAAATTAACTAAAAATTTTTAGAAATTTATACTATATTTTGAAACATACAAAAACATTTCTTGGGTGTTGTCTTACTAATGGAAACTAAAACATGAACCCACACATGGGTCCTCACTGAAAACATTAGTTCCTCTCAGATCACCAAAGTTAAGCAGCAAGGAGTTCAGTTCCGAGATGGGTGACCACTTATGAATATTGTAACTGTGAGCAACCTGAGGCCTTTATGCCAAACTAAGCAAGACTCATGGTTAATTGGTTGGTTGTGTTTTATGGCATATCAACCCTTGAAAGTTATTTAATGCCAAATCATGTGTGTGTATGTATGTATGTATGTATATATATATATATATATTTGTGTGTGTGATTTGTCAATGAATAGTTTGTAACTTTATTTCTAAAAAGCAAGAATTCACTTGTTCACGCACAGTTAAATGGTTTCAAGTATTGTTATCTAATACTAATAATTCAATTTAATAGCAATCATGTTTGCATGTGGTTAGATGGTTTCAAGTATAGTAAATGATTAAACAATTCTATTTGATCCATTGGTGGAACCCTAATAGGTACTACCACTCTGAGTCAGAGTGGACCTGGGAGTAATGGCAATAAAGGGGTATTCCATTCTCCATAGTTCCAGGACTGGAAATTCATCATGAAATGGTTTAGTGTCATATCCAGGACACTTGTTGATGGAGGGGAGGTATTACTCCTCTGCAGAGACGAAATTAATACATTCTACAGTCCCAGCCAACTGGGCTTTAAGCAAAACTGAATAAATAACTCTACTAATTATAGGTACTAGAGTACACTTTTTACTCCACCCCCCTAATTAAACTGCTAACATTTCACTTGCTATCACTGCAACATGATATCATTAAAGAAAACTCCCCAAAGCCTGAAGGTAAAATTAAGCATTAAACAAGTTGTAATTTTATTGTAATTCACCAAATATCTGTTTGTCCATACTGTTAAGGCCTTGACATTCTTGATCCAATTTTAATGAATCTTTCAGAAATTGTTGGTTGTGTCTGGAAAGTTTTAAAACCCTACAGAGAGATCTGGTCAAGATTAGTCTTTAGGTGGAGTAACTTACCCTCTATAATCTTACTGTCTTCCTTGTGGAAAAAAGTGTCCATCTCACAGTGCTTATCCACTCTCTTGGTAATTGTTACAAGAAGTAGTTTGCTTCCTCCCTCCCTATATGAACTTTTTTGTTGCAGCCAGGTATTGAGCCTCTAATTCATTTAATATCAATGGTCACTTGGTCTAAACAGGCTTTAGAACTCTTTTCTCACTTTCTTTTTTTTTGGGGGGGGGGGGAATTTAGATTAATACAAACCTCTCCAAGTCTAGAAATGATATTTGGAATATTTATTCAAAATGTTATTGATTTTTAAGGATTTTCAAGTATATCCCCAAATGAACCTAAAGCAGTCTTCTACATGCCACATTTGATGTAAATAAAGTAACCCGTTGTAAATAAATGATAAAACAAATAAAATGTCCTTTAATTATGAATAATAATTATCTTAAACTTTAATAAAAGCGACTCTATGGCCTTTATTCTTATTGACCATCTTACAACTTGTATATAATATGGGTAAAGTAGAGTGTTCGCCAATGGTCTGAGTTTATTCTCAGGTCAAGTCATACCAAAGACTAAAAAAATGGTAACTGGTGCTGCCTTGCTTAACACTCAGCATTATAAGGTACAGATCAAGGGTAAAGTGGAGCAATCCAGGGAATGGAGTAGCACCCTCCCCTACACCTTGGTGTAGTAGCTATTGAAAAGGGAACCTTTGGGTCACCTTCAACTTAGGTCGCCAACTTTACTTTAGTGTTAATCTGAATAACGAACCCAATAATCCAAAATTATTATTCTTTTCATCTTTCTTAGCAATCATTATTCTCACCACAAAATTCATTTATAGTTAAATGTCCTTTTGGATAACTTTCATCTTCTCCTATCTACATATAGGTCACTTGTGTTTTGTTTGTTTCATAATTTGAGCAAGACTTGCCTTGGTTATCAGCACTTAATTTATTTATTTATTCATTCATTCATTTTATGATGCATTTCTTTAAAAAAAAAATTTTTAAAACTATGATTGTACAAAAAATTCACTAGGAATTTTTTTTCAATTTCTCGTTTTCTTTACATTTTACAAACTACAATCCTAAGCAATATTTTCTTTTTTGTGTATGCTTAGCAATCATAGAATACTATTTTATAGAAAAAATATAAATATTTCTAAGTCGATTCACTTTTTTGTGGCTCATAAATTCATCCACTCAAGCTTTCCTTTTTTGTAGAGAGTGGCTAAATCATTTAGTGCCATACCAAACTTGATCACATAGTCACTCCACTAGGTCAAGATCAGCTTTTTGTATGTTGGTATGTCATGCAGCAAGTTAACGAATTAGACAAACAAGTTGTTGAATACAATTTAAACATTAACTCAAGCAGAAAAAATTACAGCTCCACGACTCAAAATAAACATGGAATTGCAAACTACTTTTATTACATGCAGTTCCTTCAAGGCATTGAAGATTATTTAAAAGATAATTTTTTAATCATTCTTATTTGTTTTAGTGATTTTTAAAAATAAGATTTTTAAAAATAAGAAATAAGTTCTATCAGTTGTCCAAACTTGAATGTAGTTTTCACACAGGTTAACCTGGCTTAACTAGCAATTTTGTTTTCATATAAATATGAAAACAAAATTGGACTACCTTTTTATACAGAATATTTAAACCCAAAAATTTAAGAAACTAGGCAAACAAACAATTTAATTTAAAACAAGTACAATATTTACACTTATTCTTTCTTTGGATAACTGGTTTCTCAACTTATGAATCCTAACTGCAGATAAATGTAGATATTGTTGTTGTTTTTCAATTATTTTTATTTATTTATTTTTTTTTTTTATAATCATTTTGCTTTGTATTTTTATGTCAAATTATTGCATATGATAAGTCAATAAATGCAAAAATGACACTGTTTCAGTGAGTCACACATGAGTAGAAACTCACTGAACATGAGACAAGTTTTTGTTTTAATTTTATTAATCTAATTTTTTTTTTTTTTTTTTTTTTTTCTCAACAATTCATCATTGAAATCAATAAGATCTAGGGTGTAAGTATTACTTGTTGTTGAGTGGTTAATTTTAATAGCATATCAATATATCTGGGGTTATTTTATGCCTAGAGCTTAGGAAACCACATACATTTATGTGTTTATATTTTCATTTTTTGTTGTTTCTTAAGAGTTTTTATTTCAGTGTCAAGATCTTCTAGGATTGATTTTCAAATAATTACTTTGTATGTATTTATCATGTTTATAATTCTTGATATAATTTTATTTCTCAAAGGATAAAATGTCATCCATATTGACACTTTCTTATAGGTTCTTCGTATTGTTTCCACTGGAAAAATGTTGTATAATGGGAGCTAAAGCTCTACATTCTATGAGAAAATGTTTAACAGTGTAGTGTTTGACATGCTACCCACTTTGTTTGTTCCTCTTGTTTGAGTATAAAGGAGTACATGTCTTTTTATATTCAATACTTTTATGCTTCCATCTATACTGTTCATCCCACTATTATGGTCTTGTTTTGTAAGAAACTAATTTTAGCAAAATTACTTTCATAATGTTTGTTTGAATAAAATCTCAAATTTTAGAAAACTTTGACAATCATGTCATATTTACCAACCCCTCCGCTTGGGCACAAGGTCAATTTTTAAGCGGAGTTTAACAGGTTTCAATTCAGTTTTCCTTCTCCTAGACTAGTTGCCTCACTAAGGCTGAAGAACCTAGTCTGCCCTACTATTTACCCATAGCTGGAGGGAGAATATTTGGATTCATATCTTTCCCAAAGGTATTAGTGCTATGTGAAATGCAATCGGTCAGGTCCAGGATTTGAACTCGTGTCGCCGTGTCCATATCCTGCGACGATGACCATTACACAATAGATCATAATTAATTCTATTTAGAGTGTTTCAAATAATGAGTTCCTTTTTCTGTAGGTTGCTTGTTCGTTTTGTTTTTTTGTTTTGTGTTTTTTTTTTGTTCATATAATTGGACTGCTTTTGTCTCATGATTATATCCTCGTATGAACAGTAAAACTAAACAGAAGTGGACCCAGGTACACTCCACAATATAACTTGCTGTGGAAGAATAGTTAGCAAGTTAATTTTGAAAATCGTAACTGTAGTTGTTTCTCATTGGGGCTCACATACTTGTAGCCTTGTGCCATACTAGGCTTAGAAAATCTATGGCTTTGGACCAACCTTAATTTTCTTATCACCTACATATTGTGATTTTGAATTTTCTTCAAACAATGTAAACACTAGTTGGGAGTGGAATCCTTTCCTCACTGCAAAGAATGTGCCAATGTTTTTACGGCAACTTCATTCTCTGCCCCCAACTTCTTGTTTGATTTATCATTTCCTCCTCTTAAAATCACCCCACCAGAAAATAAAGACCTCATTTTGTCAGTTTCTTTTCAGGATGCAATTTTTGCAACTGAACTTTTCAAATATAATAAATGACAAGACACCTTTCATGGTTTGGGGAGCCAAAGGATTATTATCACTTATTCAGAGCATCCTAGCAGTATCTTATGATACAACTGGTTGTCATAATCAGATTCAGAATCTCTCATCTGGTAAACCTATATTGGCACAAACACTTTTACATTCTGAATAAACTAGTTATAAGCAAATCATACCTTCTACAAGAAGATTTGATGGTATTGTAACCAAATCTGCTAATACATTAAACAACTTCCTGGAGCTTCTGGGTGCCAATTAAATATTCATCATGATTATTAATTATGAAAGTTCAACAAGCTATTTGAACATGTTCCGCTCAATATTTTTGGGTAAACTTTTGATACATGCAATATATGCTGATTTATCAAACATACTTTGTTTCATATCTGTTGAGAATTAGCCCTATGTCAGCTGCGTACTCTTACATTCCCTGGACTTCATCTCTCTTCCATGTAAGCCACTTTTAATGTGCACTACAATTGTTCTACTCCAAAATTGGTTTCCATCAAAATGAACAATGCCAAAATGTTTGATCGAACCAAAAATTCCTAGATCTAATATGATTTACCAGGTGGTATTTAATTTTTTCTATTGTCATATTTCTGTATTTTCCTGAACCAATTTTTGTCTTTTCAGCTGAAAAATCAAGTTGAAGAAAAGGCTGGTAAAAAGTTTGATGTCTATGAGTCAAAAAGTTATCGTTGCCAAATTGTGGCTGGAACAAACTATTTTGTAAAGGTATTTTTTTTTAATTTTTTTTCTCTCTTAAATATTTCTATTTAAATTGTTATCCTCTGTTCTCATAGCTGATGGTTCTGTTTTTAAACATAATAGATCTTGAAAATCATTTTTAAAATTTTGCTCATTGCTTATAGGGATTTAATAATCAACAGTCAGAAAATAAGTCATGCTATTCAAATTGATAAATGTAACAAATTTTTTTGATTTACAAGAAAATTAACAAAGATGTACTTATTTATAGATGATACAGAATACTTTAACAGATAATAAACATAAAACTTAACATCTGCTAATACCTTAAGTTTTTATTAAACCCTTATGGTTTGGTTTTATGGCACATCAACCATTGTAGGTTATTTAATGTCAAATCCATTTTTATACATATAAACAGTTCTGTTTCAAACAATTCAGTTTAGCATAAGTACACAGTTTAAATGTCAAAAACATTTCTATTTCAAGCTATCTAGTTTACTCAACAAAATTAAATTGTTCCAAGTATTACTATGTATCACTAACAATTCAATTAAACATCAGTCATTTATTTGCTTAGTTAAATGTTTAAAAAAAGTTCTATTTAAAACAGTTCAGTTTAGCATAAACATACTGTTTAGTTCTATTTGACTCGTAGATAGGACCCTATCAGGTGCTACCACTCCCGAGCAGAGTGGATCTGGGAGTGATGACAAAGGCATACTCTGCATACCCCTAAGCACCAGCATTACTGGAGCCTCCCCATCAGATTGTTTAGTGTCATATTCAGGACATCAATTGGGGGAGTCTTACCCCTCTGCAGAGATGCAGTTGGTATATTCTGTAGCCCCAGCTGACTGAGCCAAAGCCCTTACAGGGGACTGCTAACTTATCTGTAATTAGATGTGATTCAATCAGGTGTAAGTTGATAGTTGTATTGGCATTCAACACATTTATTCCAGCAAGCTTTCTATTGGTCAAAGCACCTCTGAAACTGCTCTTTTGATATAGTATAAAACTATGCTATCATTCTTTTAGTATCCTCCATGTTTTCAAATCTTACCCTTGAGATGAAATTTAAAATCAGAAAGAAGAAAAACTGTACAGAGCTTGATTTGGTGGGGATGGAAAAGTTTGTCGGCCATCTATTAACATCAAAACAGTTTTATGTAGAGCAAAAAAGTTTGGTATGCATATTTACTAAACACTTGTGGCATAACAGTTACCATTTTGAGAAATGAACTCTGTGACCTAAGTTCAAATCCTGGACAAGGCAGGTTACTTTTTTCCCTTTATGTTAATTCTCTTGGGAGGGGAAAAACATGAATCTTTGTTTTCTCCCTCCAGCTATGGATAAATAGTAAGGCAAATTGGGGTCCTTTGAACTTAATACAGAAACCAGTCTAGCTGAAGGAAAATTCTGAATTATAAACAGCTTTATTCTGCTAAAAAATTGACTTTGTGTTGCATCCTACCCAAGGTGGAGGGGTTAGGTAAATAAATATTTACTGAACCCAAGAGAAAGCTTTTAATAAACATTAATTAACCTCACTTAGCATAGTCACAACTTCATTTTTATCTGGTCTACATTACCATTGCCCACTGACATTACTACTACTCTAACACTGCTCTACAATAGCTTCAGACATTTTCTGTACTAGTAAATTAAATATTTCTAACAATAGAAAATGATTTTACACCATATGAAGTATCAAGACTAAAGTTGTATTTGCCAAGGCAGAAATGAACAATGCATGAAACATTTTAATTTTCTTCAAAATAATTACATTGACATTCCATTGTGTTTTCCATTGGTCAAAGCATATCTGAAACTTTTGATATGGTGTGAAGCTATGCTATAATTCTTTGAATGTCCTCAAATCTTATTCTTGGAATAAATTTTAAACTTGGGAAACGAGAAGAAGTCGCTCTAAACTAGGTCTGGTGAGTATGGTAAATTCTTCCCTTGCACAATCTTGTGTTTCACTTGAAATTGCTGATCAAAAATTAAAATTACTGATTAATAGATTCTGAGAATTGATTCTGACTGCTAGATATCATCATTTTATTATTTAAGTTTCTTGCCTTTGCATATTTCCTTTTAATTTTAGAATTTATAAAAGTTAAAAATTCAGTCTCTATACTTTTTGATCACACCTGGTATTTTTTGCAATTTTTGTTTCAAAATTTGTTTTAGTAATTTTTAAAATTTTATGTCCTAAACTAAACACAATGTTCATGATTGCATTTTGTAGGTCCACGTTGGAAATGAAAACTATATTCATCTTAGAATATATCGGATGTTGGATAACAGCCTGGATTTAACAGCCATAAAACTTGACCAAAAAGATCACCATCAATTGGAATATTTTCAATAAAAATGACCAGGATTTTTATAAAAATCAAAAATCCTCACTTCATAAATGATGGGCAAATAGAGGAAATATTTTGTTGTATAATTGATTTAAATGTTCCTATTACTTTCCTATTATATTTGAAAGAGAAATGATCTTATCTAATTTTTACTATAGCTTTTTACAGACAAGATGTTTATAAGATACAAAGCCTAATTCATTGAGCGTCTAAGAGATTTAGCAAATTTTTGACTCAAGAACCTACTTCAAAATTCTGCAACATATATAGAAGAGCCATCATTAGAATTATTAAACTTAGAAAAAAAACATGAATCTTTGATAAGTAACAAAATCATAACTACAGAAGTTTCAAAAGATTTGATATCATTTGAGTTATTAAATGATATCAATTTTTTTCTGAAACTCCCTGTATAATTCTATAACTGGTGTTTGCTTGTTTTGAGGAATTTTTTTTTTCTTTTTTTTTTTCTAGAATTTCAGTATCTTTGAAATCATTCCTCAACTTTAAATACACATTCATGCAGAACCCATAAAAGAATTAACTTTATAACAATGGCTTGAAAGATCTGAGAAAGAAACCATCACTCAACAACATCTAAATATGTGTATTAAATCTATTTTAAGTATTATTTACTCAAACCAGTCATTAATTTTGACAAGTATTTTCATATATCAAACACAAATTGTTAAGAATAATCTTTCAGTGATATTTGAACTCGCATCCCATTTGCCTCAGTGAAGCCTGCTTCTCTATACCAACTGCTTTATTAACTAAGCCATGAAAACAATTAATGTCAAAGAAATCTATAAACTCATCTCGTAGATCATCTCCAGTGTTTTTGGGGCCATTGTTATTGTTTTTACACACTGTTATTATTCATGGTATGTTTTATTTATTTATTTTTATTTTTAACACAAAAAATACTTGTCAAAATTAATGTTTGACAAATTTTTATCTAAAAAACTTAATAGAATATTAAATCAATGTGAAAAAAGTTTAATTAAACAAAGGAACACTCTTTTTATGTAGTTGAAATAAATTCTTATTATTTTGAAATATCTACTTTTGTTGTTTTATTTTAAAATGCATTTCTGTATTTAATTCAAAGTACAGTAAGGGTAGCCAAGAGCCAAACTTTTTAAGACCTTATTGTTCCAATGCAAGTATCATTAGAGAACAAAAGTTTTGTCAAATAGGCTAAAGCTTGGCCCATTTACGAAAACTTTTCTCGTTCCCCGATGATACCTGCATCTGACAAAGTCTAAAAAATGTTTGACTTTGGGTTACCTTTACCATACTTTTAACCTGGACTAGTTGCTATTCTGTCTTTCAGCTTACATTGTTGATCTTGTAATTTTAAAATCTATGAAACACTAACAGAACCATGGAAATTCCACTAATTAATATATACAAACTGGTTATTACCTTCTAACATAAATTTCAGATATATTTGGATTACTGTGATTCTTTTTGAAAATAAATTAAATGAAATTATATTGGCAGATTTATCATTTCACTCCTTGTGAGTTATTCCCACCTGTGTTAGCTGGTGGTATTTCAATAGTCTGAAAGACAGCAAGTCTTTTCAGGTTTCCAGGACTCTTCTCAGTATTCTGGCCAATCTTAACAATACCATAGTCTGGATGTTCTTGATTCATCCACTGATTTCCAACTCTTCCAATTTCCTTTCCAAGCCTTTAGGGACCATTCCAAGTGCGCTATTCAAAATTGGTTTCACCACCATCCTCATGTTCCATAGCTTTCTCAGTTCTCTGACATGGCCTAAGTAATTGTCTCTTCTTTTTTTTTCACTCTGGTCTGCTGGGATGTCAAAATCCACTATGCAGCAGGTTCTCTTTTCTTTTTTTTTTTTTTCTCTCTCTCTCTCTCTCTCTCTCTCTCTCTCTCTCTCTCATCAGGTGATTGTATGTATATGAAAATCACAGAAAATTTAATGCATCTCATTTTTTGAGGATGGATTCTGGTTTGTGCATGTGTCATTTGGTAATATGGTCAAATTTCAATTTATAGCACAATTCCTTATGGATCATCTTCCCCACTCGGCCATATCTTGTCTTATACTCCTTTTGCACTTATTTGCTTATGTGATCAATCATTTCATCTTTGTCACCACATAATCTACGTTTGGTATTCTGCTGTGCATTATCAATTTTTGACTTAAACATTAGTTAGTTAAGTTGGTGACCATAGTTGAGGGTGCCCCGAAGGCTCCTTTTTTCAATAGCTACTACACTTTATTCTTGTTACGTACTTTTTTATGCTGAGTGTTAAGCAAAGAGACTTCAAGTACCTTTTTTTTTTTTTTTTTTTTTTTTTTTATGACTCGACCTGGGATTGAAACCTAGTGCTGCTATGAGAAAAGATTCAGTTTCTCTGCTGCGATTAGAAGAGATTATGTTTCTCTTTTTTTATTATTATTTTATTAAGTCTTTCCTATCAATCAAAAAATTAACTTCATTTTATTTTGATTTGTTTACTTTTTCTTTCTTTTCTTTGTCTCCCTACAACTATGCTGTATCTTTCTAATGTTTATACTTGTTTTACCTCCTTTAACTTTAAACTACTCGCTCTTTATTAAATCACTTATTCAATGACTCTCTCTTTCTTTCAATCCCTCATACATTCACTGTCACTAAATCACTTTTTGTGGCCCTATTTTAATTTATCACTCAAAAGATTATTATTGTGCATGAGCCAATCCATCATAATCTTATGAAAAAAAGTCTAACCAGACCAGCAACATAGATGGTAATTATATAAAATAATACAATATATAATTGTATATATGCCCACTGGTGCAAGTATTTAAGTTTTAATGTAATAAATTATGTTAAATGAGAAAGACTATCAAAAAAAGATTACACTTTGTTTTATTTTAAACAAGCCAGTTTACCTCTACGTAAGAACTTTGTCACATCCGGCCTGTGACAGTGTTGTTGGGTAAATACATATTGTTGCAGTACAATATTTACTTTTATGTATTTTTTTAAATACAGTCAGTATTAAGCTATACAGATATTTATTATTACTACAGATATATATATATATTTATTTATTTATATTTTTTTTTTTTTTTTTTTTTTTTTAAGGATCCTCCATAAATAAAGAGTGAAATTTATGTGTACTCAATTTATATACTGGTTAGTTAATATTTCTTAAGTAACATTTACTTTCTTTTGAAGTTAATTTGAAATTAAGCTAAGGAACATAGTTTTATTTTTATAAAGCAAATAAATAAATCATGGAAAAAGGCATTTATTTCTTTACTTATGTATCAAAATTCTTGTAGATGGATGGAATTTCTTTGTTATTTGACTAATGAAAATGTGAATTAAAGAAGAAAAATTCCTTGTACACAGCCTAGTAATAGGGTTTCTACCATGAGGATAGATACCTTCAAAGATGTTGACTGACAGCTGAGAGATCAAAGGTTTTGAGCCAGTGTGTGAACTGGATGAACTAGAAAAACTAACAAGTTGGAATCACAGATGCATGCTGATTGATTGGCTAAAGGAATTCACATATACAGAAAAAGGAAAAAAATCTTTTTTTTTTTTTTTTTTTTTTTTTTTTTTTTTTACTATTTGGGAATTTTGAGAATTAAAGAAATACATATTCATTTATTTTTTGTTTTTTAATTTTAACTTTTAGAATCCCCTTTGAGGATTGATTTGGTTTCTTTGATTTTAATAGCATATTATCCTTCATGGGATATCTAATGCCAAAGCAATCCTTGTAGAAGTACAGCAGTGATACAATTTAACCTATTGCATGGGTGTTAAGGTTTATAATCCAAAAGTGAATGTAACAGCACAACTAGAGTTTGAACTCTTACTTCAAGACCACAATCCAGAAATTTCACCATTTATGGAGTTTGAAAAGAAAGGAAGAAAATGCAAAGAATTTTCTCTTCCCTATGAATTTATAAAATGACAGTTGGAAACCCATAGAAAAAGCTGTCCAGATGAAATTAAAACAATATAGATCCAAACTATGAATGTGTGTTTGTAAACTTCTGTCATTACCAAAGTACAAATGACAATTAATGGTTTTGGGTCCTATCTTGCAGCAAGTGCCAGCAAGACATCCTTGCAATGTTTCTCTGGGTTTGTAGTATAGCAAAGAAAGACAGCAATGTTGATGTATAAAGATATAATCTGCTTTTTTTTCTTTTCCTTTTATTACCCAAAATTTATATGTGTAGAGTGAGAAAGGGTCAAAGACAGCTGAGCTGCACACATTGGGTCCAAGGTACAAATCCTCAGTAAAACCTCTTCTAGTTTAGATCAAAACCTTCCTGGTAATATAATATCCCAGATATCCACACAAATTCTCATGATCACACCTCCAGCCTACTACTTACCCATTGCACATGGACACACCTCCTTCTAGCATGCCTCCCTTGCAAATTCCTGTGGTCACATCTTCAGCCTACCGCCCACATAATGCATGTGATCACCCTTCCTTCTAGCATGCCACATAATTTATATGGTATTTCTGCCGAGAACACCTGTATACTGTTTACTTTAGGTACACAGTACATTTACTGGGTCACTGGCCTAATGAGTAAAGTGTTCGCCAATGGACTGGTAGACCGGGGTTCAATCCCAGGTCAAGTGATACCAAAGACTCAAAAAATGGTACTTGATGCCGCCTTGCTTAGCACTCAGCACTATAAGGCGAGGATAAGGGTAAAGTGGAGCAATCCACAGAATGGAGTAATGCCCTCCACTACACCTTGGTGTAGTAGCTATTGAAAAGGGAGCCTTTGGGTCAACCTTGACTAAGGTCACCAACTTTACTTTTTACTTTTTACATTTCCTGTTATTTTTGTTCTCAATGTCCGTTTTCCACTGCTGCATGGAGAGATATCAAAAAGAGAGTCTTCAAGCCAATATCCAACAGGTTATTATCTGGTGGCATGACTTATGACGATAAGCATTTAAAAAAAAAAAAGAACTTTTTAACAGCTCAGAAAAGGAAAATTTTCACAGATTCAATGGGACATATATACTGTCATTGCATGTGAAATAAAAGAATATCAGTCTTTTTAAGTGCAATTTTAATGACACTTGTAACACTTGTGATAATCTTTTACTTTATTTTATGGTATATAAGATAGACAATAATATTTTTCTCTGATTGTCAAAATCACTCTGTGTGATACACAGTGAAGCTTAGAATTGGGATTTTAACATTAACTTCATTTACTGATACATGATGTGATTGAACATTTTGGTACTGGGTATTTTATTAAAAAATACCTCTAACATTTGGCACTACTTACTGGCAAAATCATATTTTTAACATCATGAGTAAAGATTTCAATTTTCCCTATCAATCAATATATTCTTAAAATTCTCATTATGCTTGCAGATATATATATATATGTGTGTGTGTGATTTCATAGGCTAGAAACTGAGTCACCAAGTACCATTAACTCTGTGTCCACTTTATTCAAACTTAGATCTACATATGCTCTTTTACTAATATTGAGTACTTTTTATTTATGAATATAGCAAACCATAAAATTACTATATCATATATATATATATATATAATTTCCTGAAAAATATGAATAGAGGAATGGAGATTTTGAAAGGTGAATGTCAGCTTACAAGTTTCAAGTATTTATCCAAATAGTCTCTTTAAAGCAGAGTTTCTCAGCCTTTTTTTGAATTTGCCTCACTTAAGTGTCTCTAAATTCTGATGTCCTCCAACACCATGATGTATAATTCTTATTATTCAAAAAAGTGAGTGGAGGTGCCCATGGTGTAATGGTTATCGTCATAGGAAATGGACACGGCAACACTAGTTCAAATCCTGGATGAGACTGATAGCATTTCACTTAGCACTAATACCCTTGGGAAAGGTATGAATCCAATTATTCTCCCTCCATCTATGGGTAAATAGTGGGGCAGACTAGGTTCTTCAGCTTTGGTGAGGCAACTAGTCTAAGAGAAGGAAAACTCTGAATTGAAACCTGTTAAACTCCGCTTAAAAATTGACCTTGTGTCATATCCTGCCCAAACGGAGGGGTTGGTAAATATCATGATTCAAAACTCCTATTCACATTGAGGATGCCTAAAAGGTCATTAACTTGGTCTAAACAAGCATCCAAAGAATATAATATCCATAAAAGAGAAAAATTTAAAAAATGAAAGGACAGTTGAAGAACTGCAGAATAAATCAATAAAAGATTGCTAAAAAAGATTAATTATATGAAATGATATTAAACAGCTTCAGAGGCGAAAAAATTTGATGTTATTTGAAATAAAAGTGAAATGGTGATCAAAGATTGCAAAAATAAATTTAAAATATTTTGTCCCAAGGTTAATTTATTGAGGTCGATTTTGGCTTGGCTTTAAATTCATGATAAGAATGATATAGATTGAAAAGTGGTCAGTTGTTAAACCGGCTCATTGGCCTAGTGAGTAAAGTGTTCGCCAATGGTCCAGGAGACCTGTTTTCAATCCCAGGTCGCATCATACCAAAGACTTTAAAAATGGTACTTGATACCTCCTTGCTTAAAACTCAGCAATATAAGGTACGTATCAAGGGTAAAGTGGAGCAATCGTGGGAAAGGAGTAGCACCCTCCCCTACACCTCAGAGTAGTAGCTATTGAAAAGGGAGCCTTCTGGTCGCCCTCGACTACAGTCTCCAACTTTACTTTTTTATTTTACATCCTGCCATTTGACAGTCCATTAGGCTTCACAGACTTGAGACACAGATTGGTAAAGTTAAGTTATTTGGTTTAATGGAATATCAACCCTTGTGGGGTATTTAATGCCAAGTCCTGTTTATACATATGTGTATTATATATGTGATTTGTAAGTGAATAGTTGTTGGTAACTTCATTTTAGAGTTTGCATACAGTTTAATGGTTTCAAGTTTTGCTATTTAACATTAGTAATTCTATTTATCAAGTATTCATATCTGACTTGATATTAATCATTGGTTTGAATGTAAAAGGTTTCAAGTATTATTATCTAATCCTAATAATTCTATTTAATATTAATCATTATTTTGGATACATTTAATTGGTTTCATGTATTGCTTTTTAACTTTTGTAATTCTATTGTCAAGTATTCCTAGCCCCAAAAAATAAGCTGCACGCAAGGTTTCAAAGAACTAATAATAATAATCCTCAGTAAAATATTGAACACTTCTATTTAACCCATAGATGGAACCCTAACAGGTACTACCACTCTATGTCATAGGGGACCTGAGAGTAATCATAATGAAGGAATACTCTCCCTTCCCCAAACTCTAAAATTGGAGTCTCACCATTGGATGCAGTTTACTATCATACCCAGTACACAATGCAGATAGACATTGTCAACTTGATATAGTAGATATACAGTATATATGTAAAAACACATGTACATACATACAAACAGACCCCCTAACTAAGTCACTTTTCAAATTGGTAGTATTTCTATGAACAAATTTTAATCAATTCTTCATTAGTATCCACCACTTTATTTTTTTCTGGGTTCTGTTAATGTATTTCCCCATGAACTGATCCATTATAACTTTAAGTTTATGACAGACATCTGATCAGACAGGCAAATATAGAAGGACACACAAGAATTATATAATAAGATGTATATGTGTAACGTTACACCCTCTTGCCCCCACACACGTTAACTTTCTTCTAACCATGTCACTTCTTACGCCGGCCGGTGATCAACTAGTGGTTCGAGGGGGTAATGCACATTTCTTTACCTACACAAGAATACGATCGAGGGAACGGAGAAAATAGAAGGACAAACGAACAAACACGAACAAAGCTTGGGGTTAACCAAGAGCAGAGGAAGGTATGCAACACTTTGCATTCCTGATAGCATATATGGACTAACGCTAGTGTGGGTTACTAGCGAAAATTCCACAATGCTACTGGAATCAGACTCATCTTGACTCACTGTCGCTGGACCCTATCCCATGCTGCCTCGCCTCTCTGCTCCGGTGTCCGGTGTTGACTGCCCCTGTCCGTGGTTCCACGCCAACTCTCTGCTGCTCGCCACTCTGCTGTCCAGCGTCAACTGCCTCTCTCCTGTCCAGCACCAACTGCCTCCCAGTCACCAACTCTCTTTTCGCGTCCCCTTCCCACTCCCGGATACGGCGAGATTTCAGGTCCAAGAATCCTTTGTCTGGTTTCGCGCCAAAACAGACAAATGAATCGTCTGCTTTGGCAGAATCCTTTGTCTGGTTTCGCGCCAAAACAGACAAATGAATCGTCTGCTTTGGCGGCCCACCCACATAGTGCTACATATGCATAACAATATTCCTGCAAAAATGGCACATCATAGCAAGATTCTTATTAGAGCAATACACTTGAAATCTTCTTAGTTAGATAATACAACAATTTTCAATCAGTCCAATTTGCAACTGACTAATAATTTTGTGAGGTCTATATTTCTGCTGAATATAATTTTTTCATCATCCAAGTTCTCAATATAAGAGAGATAACTATGAAATGCTAATTAAAATCCTTCATTCCTTCTTAAATAGAAGCATCAATATCATCATGGACAGCTCTTACAGTCAGAACCCAACAGTTTCATTATTTATCAAAATTGGTAGTAATTCTGATTGATTTCTCATTTAAATACTCATTTTTTTTCTTGAAATAAAAAAAATTAAAAATAAAAAAAATATGTATGTGCCAAAATTTCCAAATATTTGGCTACAAAATAAGGGTATCATAAAGTCCTGAATGGATACAAAAAACTTTACAATCAATATATATATATATTTTTTGTTGTAGGTCCAAAAAGAGAATAAAAATATTCTAAAATAGGTAGGTCCATGAAGAGATGTGTATTTTTTTAATTTATTTATCTATCTATTTTGTTCTTATATACGTGTAAACTTTTTTCTGTTTATATATATATATATATTGCTATAAAAACTCATTAGTGACATTTTCTGATAGAATCCTACACATGAATATACCAGTGTTGGATGACCAGTAAAAACTTACATTCATCAGCTCAGTACAGACCCTGGATGCCATCTAAAGGACTTCGTAAGAGTGATGACTGATAGGAATTGATGGTGAGAGAGTCATGGGAATCCATACAGTCGGGAAGCCTTGATGATGATCATGATCTTATTTTATTGTTAAAATATTATGATATTGCTCTGCATTTTTGTGCATACAGCACTCTGTTTTATCGGTTTAAAATGCTTTTAACATTAAATAAATGAATAAATAATTTTTTTTTGTTTATTAAATTAATATAAATTGTATATTTTTTCAAATATAGCTCATGCTGAATTTTGGCTGTTCAAAATCCTGTTCAAATATGATACAATCTTTGGTCCCCCTTACATTTATAAGGAAATGAGAAATATAAATCAGTTATAGTTTTTGTACTTGCCAGTGATCAAGATGACTTCCAAGCTAAATTTGGTCATATTATAAAAGTATCATGTGTAATCAACTCTCCAAATTATTTATATAAAGTAAACTTTAAGTTTTATGTTAAGAAATATCCTGATAAAGATAGTTTACAGAAAACATACAAGCTTTAGTACAAAGTTCACTTCTTAAATATCTCATATAAACAAACATAGCCTTGTTTGAAAATATGTTTTCTACAAATAATAGGGCTATGATGATTTTTCTATGCTTAAAGTCTACGTATTACGTGTTATCCATTCTCCAGTTTCTACTATAAAAAAATTACTTGATTTATTTCTCATAATTATGCAAACATATTTTATTCAGTTCTTATAGATTAATCTATGAAATGAATGATCAGTGAACCCATTGTAATAATAGTCTATGATGATAAGGATGCTTCTGCTTAGGAAAAGAAGAAGAGTTCTAATTAGCATTTCACAGTATTTGGTGTTATATTAAGAATTTAAATTATTAAAAAATGTTCTGCATTAATCAGACCAACAAAATTATCATTCAATTCCAAATTGGACTGGCACTTACCATATTCTGAAAGTCAGATTACTTTATTGATTGATTTTATCAGCATATCAACCTGATAAGGGTTATTTTATGCCTAGAGGTTTGGGAATTATGCTCATTGTTCATTGATATCTACATTTTTTGTAGTTGCTTCTACAGAGTATTTTCCACACAGTTATATAATATCAAGTATTCCTATCTAATACAAATAATTTGTACAAAGTTATATGATATCAAGAATTCCTATTTAATACAGATAATTTTCACATAATTGTATGGTTTCAAGTATTCCAATTTAATACAAATAATTTTTAAACAGAACAAAGAAATGAACAAAATTATATGTCAAATTTGTGTTGAAATGCAAATCAAATAGCTAGTGTTACGACTTTTATTTTGTGTCCGGATGATAATCTTGATATTTTGATATTTCTTGTCCTGGACACATCAGCGACAAAGTACATAAACAAAAAAAAATTTATAATTTGTCCTATTTCCCCAAGTTTGTTGTAAGGGATATTTCACGGGTAATAATAATAATAATAAAAAAGGTATCAACAACAGGTCGGGGAATTATTTCATGGAAACTATGTATCAGAATGACTAGCAAAATAAAATTAAACACAACAGCAATTTCAACAACATATAAAATATGAGGTCCCTTCAATAAATTTCCAGACTTTTTTTGTACAGGCATTTAAAATTGTCGTAGACTCTTGAAAATTCACTATGTTATTCCTATACATCTTATGAGATGACTGACCAATTTTTATGATTTCAGGTTCAAATGAACAGCTACAGCAGCAATTGGAATACATCCTACTAAAGCCTGATTGTCACAGCAGGTGAATTTCAAAAATGCTATCTGGACGTGAGGACACTTTAGAAGAACGATATGCGATAAAATTCTATTTTGAACTTGGAAAAAAATGCCACTGAAACGTATGGAATGCTTCACACTGCTTTTGGACCATCTTGCATGAATCGAGCTTCAGTTTTTGAGTGGCATAAGAGATTCAAGGAAGGCAGGGAGTCTGTGAGGGATGATGAGAGGTGTGGGAGGAGTAAGGAAGTCAGAACACTAGAGTTGATTGGCCAAATAAAGAATTTCATGGATAAGGACCGTCGTGTGTCTATAGAGACAATAAGTGCACAGTTTGATGTCAGTGTGGAAACTGTACACACAATTATTCGCAAGGAACTGAAGATGTGGAAGATTTGCGCGAAGTTTGTCCCAAGGGTGCTCAGAGAAGATCAGAAAGAAAGACATTGTCATGACAGCAGGTCAAGCTGATCAATTCAGATCCCACAGTTCTTGATGCTCTGGTGACTTGCGATGAAAGCCGGATCTACTGCTATGACCCAGAGACCAAGAGACTGAGTTCCCAGTGGAAGCATGCTAGATCTCCCAGAACCAAGAAGGCCAGACAGAGCAAATCCACCCACACACTTTTGATGATCCCTTTTTTTGACAGCATTGGCATGATCTACATGCACTGGGTTCCCACTGGACAGACAGTCAACAAGGTTTTAAGGGAGTTCAGGAAGAGATTCCGTCAGAAGAGGCCAGCTCTCTTCAAATCGGCTCAGCGGCATTTCCACCTGGACAATGCACCAGTCCACAATTCCATCCTTGTCACAAGATGGGCATCAAGACAGTTCCTCAGCCTCCCTATAGTTCAGACCTTGCTCCCTGTGATTTTTGCTTATTCCCTAAACTTAAGGAAAAACTTAGAGGCTGTCGTTATAAGACAATTGAGGAGATGAAAGAGGCTGTGATGTAAGCCATTAACATGCTCACACCAGAGGACTTCCATGGGGCCTTCCAGAAGTTGTTGGAACGGTACAACAAGTGCATTGCAGCTGAAGGAGATTACTTCAAAGGGGACTAGAGTTTCATGTGTGTACTATCAATAAAAGTGCCCATACAAAAAAAGTCTGGAAACTTATTTAATGAGCCTTGTATATTTATTCCATTTAACATTTAACTAAAAAAATAATATAAACACATAATAAAGTTCAAGAGATATATAGATTGGACTTATCTAAGGAGTGATGATTAATGTGAAGACTCAACATAGATATGATAGAAAATTATGTTCTATTAGGCCTCTTCTCAGTTATCCGTTTTCTCACACATGGTCATACCTTTTCTTCCCAACTGCTCATACCGTATGTTTCTTTTCAACTGTACACACCACATTTCTCTTTCCAACAGTGTCATTTCAAGCTACCCCAACTCACATTCCAATTCACACCAGCTAGGCAAAAGGATCTCATTCTTTTTCCTCCTGGGGTTTCCTGTCAGCAACCTTCTACTACTCCTCTCCCAATGTGTCTACTGGCTGTCTCACTAGCTAGACACATACATCAATTGGGTTCTTCATGGTCTTAGTGATTTAATTCAGAACCTCTCCTTCATTCTTGCAGATTTGTAACAGCCAAAGTCTTAAAACTACTCACAGCCAACAACTTTTAATTTTGACAGTTTATATAGTATAAATATAAGCATATTATATCAGAAATATTTTATTTGGTGAGAAGTATCTTTTACCTGATTACAATAATACACTTTTTATTCCAGCATATTTATTTTGGTCACTGTAAAATATAAATGTTACTGTATATTAAAGAACACCAAATTTTAGCTTCCCAAGGGCATCAGGAATCCTTGGATCAGCCCTGGATCTAACATAAACTCAAATGGGGTGAAATTATAGTAGGAAGAATGTATTGCACCAAACTTCTGAGTGGAATAGATTTATCTGTCAAGAATCTTCATTTGGAATTCTAGCTTTTTACCTGAACTCAACAATTTCTTAAACTGATGAAGAGCTACTTTAGTAATCAAAACAAGACTAAAAACCTATTTATTTATCTATCTGTCAAACTGCATCCCTTCCTCCCTCCCTGGGAACATACTGCCTCAGCTGAATATATAGAGTTTGACATCTGGGGTTCCCCCTCACTTTTCCTGCTTTGATCACCCAGTGCTAAAGACATTAAGAAAATGAGATTCTTATCTATTGACCTCTCACCATACTGGTGCCAAAGATTTCAGTTTTTATAGGCATTAAAAAAAATAATCCTTTCATTTCCATCAAGAAATCCTCTTGTATTAGTTACCTTTTAAAATTTACTGACACAACTTGTTTAGCTTCCTCCTTCGATACTATTATACTCACACATCCAAGTACATATATATGTATATATTGTGCCGATGTTTGTCCAAATTCATACAGATATTCTTACACCTATATACAGAGTGGAATGGATAAATTGGCATTTAAATCATCAATTTTGTTCATGCACTTTAATTGTTTCAGATTTTGTCTATTGTACAGCAAACAAGAGTCAATTAGGCAATGTCTGTGAAGAAAGCAGCAGCATGACAAAATTCAATCCTCCAGAAATTTAGAAATGGCATATTATACTGGTGGGCATTCCTGCTGGAAGCTCCAATGTGAAGATTTCAATATTTGGGTGTCAATCTGATGACAGATTCATATTTATATTGATGAAAAGCAAACACCTCATTCACATCATGGTGTTCAGGGTGGTTACTGTCATTCATGATGTTATGCATCAATTCATCTTCCTACCTGGCCTCAAACTCAACACAGAGGCCTACAGCGTTTTCTGTGAGAAAATTTATATGACCACATCACCTCTTAGATCTTGTCACCTAACTCCCCAGATTGCTATCTCTTTGATTATTATGAGTGGGATGCAGTTGAGCAAGAGACAAACAAAACTCTGAGCAACACTAAAGATGGAGTGTTGGCAAGGATAATGGCAGCATTTCCCAATTTAAACAAGGAGACCATTAGAAAGGCTTGCAGGAGATCCCAAAATCATCTAAAGGCCTTAGTTGAAACCAATTGTGATTTCTTTGAATAAATTTGATGCCTAGTATTTTAAGATACTTTCATGTAATATTGGTAAATATATCCACTAATATGAAATGTTAGTGTTATTTTCATTTTTGCATAATTTAGAAGTCAATTTACCCATCCCACCCTATGTAAACATATATTTTAAACTTATATGCATACACTCACATGTAGATATACTCACACCTACATGCATTATTGTACCTAAAAATATGCATCTAAGGATGGAAGAGCTTAGAGTCACATGATAATATCTCTACACCCACACAAATATATCTTCTGATAATATCTCTACACCCAGACAAAAATTTCAAAGATATTTGCCCATTCTCTGTAGAAAAGGTCTAGTTTAGTTTGGTTTCATTATTGTTTAAAGACACATCAGCTCTTGTGGGTTATTGAATACCAAATTTTGTTTTTTGCATACATGATTTGTTAGTGAATAGTTTATAGCTAAATATTTTTATTTTTAAATGAATTGTTAGATCAAGACAAAGGTTACAAAAAATTTGTTTTATAGGCACAAGCTTTGTAGATGGCCTAACTTTGTAGACATATATATATATATATATATATATATATATATATATATATATATATATATATATATATATATATATATATACTGATTTGAGGTTTGTAACTATGGTGTTAGTTTCAATTTCAATATCTATACTTTCTACACTCTCAGCTCTATTTAGGACTTTGGTTTTATTGTGTTTTAATCCTTGGGAGTCACATTGTTTTTGTCTGTGTGTATTGTTTAATATTTTGTTTCTCTGATTTTGGAGGTGATTTTGTTCCAAATGTTGAGGGTTCTCAGGATTGAGATGGTGAAGAGTTTGATATTATCAGTTGATTTTGTTCAGTTGTAGTTTCAGCATGACTTATTTTGAATTGAGGGAAAGGTTCAAGTTTGGTTGGGGTAATTAAGATGTGTTTTGTTTTGGTGTTTAGTTGTGGATTTATTTTGGTAATTGATAGATGGATCAGTGATCTTGGTGATTTTTCCATTGGGTTACTCATTTTGGTTAAATATTTGAGGTTATGAATCAGTTATCAGTGTAGTTGTATGGTTGTGTTGAAAAGGAATGGTTAACTGATTCAAATGACACCCACATAACTAGGACCACAAATAGTGAGACAACACAACAATAATACCTGTTTGGTGGGTAGCTTATATGAGTAAAGATGGAAAATTGTCATTGTCTTTTAAGAGAACTATGAGGTCAGTCTATTAAATTATGAGAATGGCTTTCATTATCGGCTCAATTACAAATTCATTATCAACTTTTCTTTATTGAATATTTTTCTTCGTTATCTTCATTATTAACTTTTCCAAATCAACTTAATTACAAATCAACTTTATCTCCTTCAAACTTCCTTGGAAAAAGATTAAATTTCGATAATCTAATCTATTTTTTAAAGATATATATTATGAAGTTAGAATGTTCAGCTACTAAAGAAAAAATGTTTTACATCTTATCTGTTATCTGTTTATTTATTGTTAGGTAAAAAAAAAACAAAAAAAACAAAAAAAAAACACATGTACTCTAAATGTGCTAATTCCATAATTTTTGGCAAAGTACATCTTGATTTTAAAAATCAACCAAAAATCAGCTTTTTAACTAGATTCAGTAGAATTTTCAGTATTTATTCATTTATAAACAAATTTACTTATGAAATAGGTATTTCGTCAATAAAAAGTTTAAATACTTTTTAAAAAATAAAGATATTTTTAACTTTGCTTCCTTTTATTTATTTATTTATTTTTAAAAAAGATTTTTCTACATTTCTTCAGATATATTGCATCCTTGGAACTCAGTTGTAGAGTCTGCTGGTCTCATTTACTGTCACTGCTATAGTCAGAGATTGAATTAAGGGTTTGGTTTAAAATTCATAAGTTTACCAAATTTAACTGACATCTGAAGAAGAGAGGCAAATACAACAGCCAAAATGTTATGACGATTACAACCAAGACGAGGAAACTAGACTGAATAGATCAGTGTTGATTCCTCTTCTTATAAATTCAAAAATGTTATTTTTGTTCAAACTAAGTATAGCTTCGATTTAGTATAATACTGAAAGTATCGAACACACAATAAGGACCGAACTCACAACTCAGTAGTTAACCATTACTCCACAATGAGATGCACTAATTTTACTAAGCTTTGTTTAGTACAGCACATGGGCCTTTTATACCAAACATAGCTTAAATATGGCTTAAGGCCACAAGTATGGAGAACTCAGTGAGAATCAAATCCACTACTCTGTTGTAATTGCTTGCTAACTGTTACACTACAAAAAGAGCCCTAAATTTTCTAAGATTTGCACACTGACCTCAAATTGCTTACAATACCTTCATGCTCATTGCATTTTCATAATTATCTTATTTCATATCTTTACATGTAAGTGTTGATAGATTTTTTTCATAAAAGAAGAGTTATTTCTATTATTAACTTCTTATTGATCCATTGGCAAGCTTAGTTAATAGTAATGCATGTGGACACTTCCTGTGTATATGCGCAGTAACAAAAAGGAAAAAAAAGGCAACAGAAATTGGTTGTTTTATTTATATATACTTAAAAGCCACCTTTTACTGCCATGAAGGTCAATGTTGAGTCACATCCAATCTATAAAATTTAGCAGCAGAGGTACCTGGCAAGGCCCAGGATAAAAATAATATCCAAAAGCACATTTTGTTTAACAAAATTTTATTCCTTTAGAACCTTGGAATATTTTCTTCCCTAGCATAGCTTTTTAGAGATATACTGAAATCAAATTTTTAAAAGAAATTAACTTTTTTAAAAAGTAGGATATTTTTTTACACTTAAAAATTTTTTTTTTTGGTGGGGGGTTAGAAATTCCATGGATGTTCCTATACTTACCAATTTGAAGTGGGTGTTATCTGACCTTGACTAAAATTATCATGAATAAAAATGTAGACATGTGGTTTTTTGGGACAGCAAAGTCCACTATATAGCAAGTTCTTTTTTTTCTTTTTTTTTTGTTAATTATCACGAGGTTTGGTCTTTCGGCCAAGATTAGGTGATCAATTTGTATCTCAAAATCCCAGAGAATTTTATGGTTCTGGTTTGTACAAGTACCATTTGATAGTATGGTTAAATTTCAATTTCTTGCACAATTCCCAGTGGCTCACCTTCTCCACCCATTCATATCTAGTCTTATATTTCTTTTGTGCTAGTTTACAGCATTCACTTATTATGGGATTAATGGTTTCATATTATTATGTTACTCCTTGAGAGTTTTTCACACCAGCATTAGCTGATGGTCTTTCACTGGATTCTGAGTGACAGCAAGTTTCCTCAGGTCTTCAGGACTCTTCTCAGTATTCTGGCCAATCTTAATAATTCTGTAGTTTGGATGATATTGGTTTGTCCTCTGATTTCTAACTCTTCCAGTACCCTTTCCAAGCCTTTAGGGAGTATTCCAAGCACACCAACTACAATTAGTATCACGGTAATCTTCATGTTTCATAGCTTTTTTAGTTCTCTGGTAAGGTTTAAGTACTTGTCTCTTTTTTCCTTTTCTTATATTTTCACTTTGCCATCCTGGTGGATGGCAAAATCCACTATTCAGCAGGTTCTCAATTTTTTGTTAATTATCACTAGGTCTGGTCTTCTGGTCCAGATCAGATGATCTGTTTGTATCTCAAAATCCCAAAGAATTTCTATCCATCTCGTTCACTAGAACGGATTCTGGTTTGTACATATACCATTTGGTAGTATAGTTTAATTTCAATTTTTTGCACCATTCCCAGTGGATCACCTTACCCACCCAGTCATGTCTAATCTTATTGTCCCTTTGTTCTAGTATGCTACATTCACTTGTTATGTGATTAATCATTTCATCTCTATCACCACATAATCTACACTTGTAATTCTGTTGCATATTATCAATTTTCACTTTAACATAATTGGTCCTTGTGGCATTGTTTTGTGCTGCTATGAGAAGAGATTCAGTTTCTCTCTTAAAATTTCCATTTCTTAGCCATGTCTAGATCTTCTCATGTGAGATTTTGTCAGTTTGTCACTTAAAATATCCATACACTTGTTTTTCTATTCATTTCTGTTTCCTGGTTATAGTTGTTCTGTTGATCTTTATGCTTATGTTGTCAGTGCAGTTTCTGGTCATTGTAATTAGTCTTTCTTTGCCCTTTTTTATGTAGTCTTTGAGTCATCATATCGATGCAGCCACACTATCTTCAATGTTGGCGAATCCTCTTCTGCCTTCTTTTCTTGACACATATTGCCTGTCTATGTCAGCTCTCAGATCTAAGGCCTTGTGCATCATCATTAGTTTTCTTATCATCTGGTCTATATGTTGAAGTTCTTCTCTCATCCATTTCAGGAATAGTCCTGAGTATTTATATATTTATTGCTTTGATAAGATTCCTGCTGTTGAGCTTAGTTTAAGAAGTTTTCTCATTCATCTGAGATACTTTTTTGTTATTTTTTCCTTTATCTCCACTTATTTAATGGTATCCACTTCCAATAATACCCGAGTACTTGTAATTTTCCTTTTCTCTAAGCATTGATTCTTTCTCAATTTGGCAGTTCTATTATATCCATTATTTGTCTTTTTCTACATCTCATTATTAACATGGCATGCTTTTCTATACCACATTCCATACTTATATCTTGATTGTATATTCTTATTGTTTATATTAGAGTGACCAATTCTTTTCTATTTTTTACAAACAGCTTGATGTTGTCTATGTACATAATATGATTGATCTTTTCTTGTGATTTAGTAAATTTGTAGCTCCCAATGCATTTTCTTCTTCTTCTTCTTCTTCTTCTTCTTCTTATTATTATTATTATTATTATTATTATTATTTTTCTTTGCAAGTTTCTCACACCAGTGTTTGCTGGTGGTCTTTCACAGGAGTCTGAGTGACAGGAAATCTCCTCAGGTTTCCAGACTCTTCTGAGTATTCTGGCTGATTTCAACAATGCTGTAGTCGGGATGGTCTCAATTCTTACTCTAATTTTCAATTCTTCTAAGTCTTTAGGGACTCTTCCAAGTGCACCAACTACAATTGGTATCACTATCACCTTCACATTCCACAGCTTTTTTAGTTCTTTGGCAAGGTCCAAATATTTGTCTATCATTTTACTTTCTTTTATTTTTAATCTGTGATCAGCAAAATTCATTAGACACAAATTCTGGTTTGGTCTTCTGGATGAAATTGGGTGATCAGTGTGTATCTCAAAATCCCAGTAAATTTTATGCATCTCATTCTCTATGTGCATATACCATTTGGTAGTATAGTCAAATTTCAATCACTTGCACAATTCCAAGTGGATCACCTTTTCCACCCTGTTTTGCCTGGTCTTGCACTTTTTTTTGCACTAGTTTTCTGCATTCACTAACTATAAAATTAACCATTTGATCTTTGTCAGCACATAATCTACACTTGCTATTCTATTGTGCATTAACAATTTTTGCCTTAATATAATTGGTCCTTATGGCATTGTTTGTGCTGCTATTAAAAGAGATTCAGTTCCTTCTTCTTCTTCTTCTTCTTCTTCTTCTTCTTCTTCTTCTTCTTATTATTATTATTATTATTATTATTATTATTATTATTATTATTATTATTATGATTAGTAGTAGTAGTAGTTGTAGGAGGAGGAGGAGTAATAGTAGTAGTATTTGTAATAGTAGTAGTAGTACAGTTACAGTTAGTGTGCAGTGTATAACTACACATTACAGACAAGGTTAGTCCAAATATCTATCACAAGAAGTACTCAGTGTTACAACTGTATTATCCCAGGTAGCCATTATAAGGTCATATAATGTTTCAGAAACATTTGACACTCTGTCCTTTCTGTGTGGTATTTTCAGCCAGACCTCCTAGTATAGTTGAAAACTTTTCATGTGTGACTCAAACAATTCCAGAGAAGTTTGTTTGAAACCAGGCCCCAAATAGTGGATCCTTAGGTAGACAGACGGATGGTCATTTGGTGAATTATGCCATGTTGCCTTTTAGGAAATGTAATAAACTATAAAAATAGACTGAATACACAGTCAGAGACTAATTTTATTTCATTTATTTTATCATTATTATTTCTTAATTAGCTGCTGCAGACCATATTATTGTTATTATTCCTATTCCAATTACTACTACTGCTATAGCTATTGTCCTTACAATACTCTGCTGACAAGGATAGTTTAATATCTATTATTAACAGAAATACTCAGTATTGCCTGGGATAAATATAATATCCTAAAGTATATTTTGTTAAACAAATATTTATCCTACATAAACTTTAGATGTTTTTTCCTCAGCATACTGTTATTTTTCACATTGACTTAACACTTGAAAATCACACTTCTAAAAGAAAGTTCATTAAAATTATCACAAATAAAATTCAAAAATATAAATTAAAAATCTATAACTTATCAAATATTGTCAAGCAGCAGTCTTTCATTAATAAAAGTCTGAGTAAAGATGATTGACAACTCAATAAATAGTTTTCACTTTTATCATGTTTGATGATTAGCTATTTAGTTGTAGTGCAAGGCCCGAAGTATAGGGCACCCAGTGAGAATTAAAATGAGAAGACAACATTACATGCATTGAAGCTTTGATTCAAGATGATAGACAATGCAATCTTTGTGATATGATTTCAGAACTTGATCTCTGAAGTCAGTGGTTCTTAAAATTGTCCAAAAGAAGTTGAGATATTCTCTCTTTTACTTTTGAAGGGTGCTTCATATTTTAGATATGGAGATAATATTTAAAATAATTTTTTTCTATTTTAAAAAAAACAAAAAAACATATTGCCCAGTCAGCTGGGGCTGTGGAATACACTGACTGCATCTCTGCAGAGGGGTCCCCCCCCCCAACGAGTGTCTTGGATATGACACTAAACAATCTAATGGTGAGGCTCTAGTGATGCTGGAGCTTTGGGGAATGCGGAGCACCTCTTCATTTCCATTGCCTTCAGGTCCACTGACCCGGAGTGGTAGCACCTGATAGGGCTCTATCTACGGGTTAAATAGAACTAAACTGTGTACTTATGCTAAACTGAATTGTTTGAATTAGAACAGTTTGATTAAACTGAATAGCTTGAAATAGAAATGTTTTTGACAATTAAACTGTGTACTTGCCACGACCTGTTCACAAACATAGACAGATTGGATTACTCACTCGCCCTAGAAAAATTACATCTGGGTACGGCCGATAATGACTAAGCCCTTTTTCGACCCTGACCTGCCGTTTCAGCAAAGAAAAGGGAATAAATTAAATTTAACAATATTTACAAAACACTTCTGCCAGAAATAACTCTATAAAAATGGAATTAATTATCTTCGCAAGCCTATATCAGGCTAAAGAAGTACTTTATTTCTACACCCAATTTTTATGAAAGAACTTTCTATTTACATGCCCGGCAGAAGTGGTGTTGTGTTCCCTTCATATAAACAAGACTTCAGCGGTGAAAATTTCGGAGGTCCCATGATGCTCACAGAGTGGGCTCCGAAAGGCGGAATCCTACATCTAGTGGTTGTGTTCGCCTTTCCCATCACATTGATATGCACAAAAGGTCCTTTTAAGGGCCATTAGAGGTCTCCTTCTGCGGGTTGGAGCATCTCTGACTGTCTTTATTGACCAGTCAAAGTAGACAGCCTGGAGGCAAACACGAAGAGGACTCTAAGACCACCCGGTCTTAACCATTCCGTCGATTCCCCCTCAATCGCTTGGCAGTGCAGGGCTAAAAGCACAAGTTAGCCTTTAGCTACCGCTTCACTATCTGCGCAGCGCTAAGATAATGCCAATCTTAGCCGCGGCCTCCAGGCCTGTTCGCTCGACAGTGCCGAGCTTTGGCCTTAGCTACCGTCCCGATATGTCTGCACAGCTTTGGCACGGAACAACATGAACTACCATCTTGATACATCTGAACAGCTTTGGCACAGAAAAACCATAGCTATCGTCTCCGATACGTCCACACAGATTTGGCGCGGCAAAGCAATAGCTACCGTCATCGAAACGTCCGCACAGCTTTGACACGGCAAAGCCATAACTACCATCTCTGATACGTCCGCACAGCTAGGGGCATGACAAAGCCCTAGTTTCACTGATTCACTCGCTTGACTTTGTATGTACTAAGGCCTGGCAAACCTTAGCCACGGTTTCCCCATCCGTTCACTTGGTCCGCAGTGCTAGGACACGACTCAGTCACCAGCTCGCCCAACTCTATGCGACCAAGCTGCCAACACCAACTTCAACCATGATGCTCCTGCAATGCAGCATCCAGTCTACGTATGACTCGCGGTACGGACTGCCCTAGCATTGCAACAACTAGCCTTTGTACAACTCGCTGTACAGGCTAGCAACTATATCAACGCACCCCCGGTTAACCCAACGTACTGTCAAAAATGGGACTTTGATTAACCAACCTCAGCTTCCAGCAACGATCGTCCAGCTGCACTTCTACAATTCGACTGACCTCAGCTACCCGCAACAATCGTCCAACTGCATTCAACGACTTGACCGACCTCAGCTACCTGCAATGATCGTCCAGCTGCATTCAATGACTGAACTGACCTCAGCTTCCTGCAACGATCGTCTAGCTGCATTCAACAACTTGACTGACCTCAGCTTCCAGCATCTAGCTGCACTCATCTATGACTCAACCATACCAGCTATCGACATCACCCATCAAGCTGAAGACCAATTACAACCGTCATGGACTTTACACACACGTTTGTCAGTCTGACAATAAATTGTCACTTTTGTTATATTTGTTATCTCGCCTTTGTTTCCTTCATTGTCTTTGGCTGTCAATTACTCACAGGCATTAAACTTAAAACATTTGCGGGGTTGACATGTGTGGGGTTTGAAGGTTTTTCGGAGGTCAGTGGCCAAGGGCAAGACTGTGTTGCCGTAAGATATCTGACTCCATATTTTGGTTATATCATTTTACCCCACGTTGACTGGCTGGCACAATGCCTTGCCCAAAGAAAGTCCAAAAGAAATATACAAAAAGAAGAGATAGAAACAGATAAGAGACGAAAACATTTCTTCCATACTTTCCTTTATTTACTTGGTGAATGGACTAACCAACGCTACATCCCAAGACGCAGCGTGGTGCCCAAAAACACCAGACAGTAAAATCGGTGTTGTCGGTTCGACGTCACTACCCGAAAAAGAGGTCGGTTCACAGAAAACCTGAGTATTTATCTCTCTTCACCGGCTCCAAATTCGCCACTCCAAAATCCTTCTAATTTTGGCGCGACCGCTTCCATTGGCTACTTTACTTTTTATTATTTTTCTTTTTTCTGATTTTAACTGGATGGATGCGTGGAGCCTTATGCGTGGCGACACGTTTATACATTTTGTATCTGGCAGCCGACGAGTCAATATCCGGTTGGGAGTTTTACTGTTAATTCCTAAATCCCCACACATGCTTATCGGCTCTACAACAGATATTTAACTGTGTGTAAACAAAATCTATACTTATACTAAAATGAATTAGCTGAATTAGAACTGTTTGAATAAACAGAATACCTTGAAATAGAAATGTTTTTGACAATTAAACTGTGTGCTCATACTAAACGGAATTGTTTGAAATAGAACTGATTATTTGTATAAAAATAGATATTCCATTAAATAACCTACAAAGGTTGATATGCCATAAAACCAACCAACCATAAATTTATAATTGCCTATATGAAATTTTAAATTCTATATTTGGTAAACACTGCGCCTTTTCTCTTTCATAATGATACCTGCATCAGAAAAATAAGGTCTAAAAAAGTTTGGCTTCGAGTTACCCTTACGGTGCTTTTAAACCTGGACTACTCATCATGATAAATTATATGACCAAAAGATTAATTTATCAAAGTAAATAAATACAAATTTATAACTTATTAAAAACACTTTAATAGTAGTCTATTTCTCGAATATTTTACAAGCCTTTTATCTTCAAGCAAAAACAAAAATATTTATTCTTTTAATATTTTTCTTTTTTAAAATTTTGGACCCATAATAAGTTATTTAGCCTTTCTTTTTAATTACTACAAAAACTTTCTCTATTTTTAAAATTTTATTCTTAACTCATTTATGCAATTATTCGGTTAAATTTTTTTTTGTTTTAGTGAATGTTAGTTTAAAAATTTAAAAAATAAATACATTTAAACAATAATTTGTGTGTGTGTGTGTGTGTGTGTGTGTGTTTTGGGGTTTTTTTTTCGAGGGAGTGTAGATGAAACAGCGAGACATTTTCTTCGATTTAATCTAAAATAAAACATCTGTAGAAGTGATTTTTTTTCTGAAATCAAATAAAACAAAAAAGAAATAAGACATCAAAATTACAAATAACTTTTGATATCTGCTATATTGTTCAATCCTTGACCTTTCATCATAAACAAAGTTATAAATAAACACATTTATTGTTTATTACAAAAGGTGTGACCTACTAAACCGATGACGTGTTAGCCGAAGAACCATGATTTCATGGAGCATAAAAGATTCTACCACAGCTTCAATCAAATAAATTCTTTCTGAGAAATATTTTTATTAATCTATTTAGTTATCGCCTATTATTTTTATGTTTCGTATATATAAAAACTATCAAAGTTTAATTCCTGAAATTTATAATAATTGTTTTCTTGATGCACTAGTTTCTTTCAACATGCGTATGAAGACAGTGAACAGGCTTAGCAGGCGACTTACACATATAAAAACCAGTTCTTCCTCTTTTGACGCTTAGATGACTGCGAAATGAGTTGCTGATGGGATGTGTGACTTTGCGGCTGATAAAAAAAAAAAAAAAAAGAAGCTTCCAGGAAGAAAGGAAATAAATAAATCGTAACTAGTATCGTTTTGTGTTTTCAGAAAAAGTTTGGTAAGATCGTGATGTATTCGATTTGATTAATAAAAATTTTTTTTTTAACTGTTTTTTCGTCTGATTATCATTTGGCTTGCCTTTTTCTTTCGCAGCTGCTTTATTCGTGTCCGGGTTTCACATCAGGTTTAGATGGCTATGTTTCTTCCTTCGTTCCTTCCATGCGAAACTTGTGCAAGTCCGACGTTGGTAGAAAAATGTGAGAAAGACGCGTGTTTCCTGTGTACATTTCGAGTCTACTCGTCCTCTTCTAGTGCAACTTTATTACCTACTACGACTCCTGATCACACAGTTCTCCATTTGGTCTCTGATAATTTCGAGGGAAGCTGAAAGCAAGGCTCTTGGGTTGAAAACTACTGCTACAGGCGCTTATTCACACCGAAATCCCCCACTATGTCCGTAAGGTTAGGTAACGGTAAGCTATGAGAACTGACACTGAGTTGACGCTATCTTTTTCGCATATATTCGCTATTGGGAAGATTCTTGAGATAATGGGTGTCATACTCAGAACCATCGAACGTTACTAATTCATCCAATTTGTCTTTTCATTTATTCAAGTTAGAATGAGAAAAGGAATTTTCTATGGCATTGATTGAATCATTTAATCTTCCTATTAAATGTATATAATAATCTATTTTTAATGAATGAAACCTAGAATTTTATTTTTTCATCGGTTAAGAAATTTGGAGTATTTTAAGTGCTTGACGAAATGTTTCCAGTATTTTTGCTCCTAATTTTTTTATTCTATATAGCTTCTGCTTCCTTGATTGAATGAACCATGTGCAGTAGTGATTGCAATACCATTTTTGGTAAACAACCAGTGCAAGATTACTACTGGAAACTGGGGAAAAATGTTAAGCTACTTAAGTGGCTGTTGAGTTGTTTAGGCCGACCTGCAGTTCCTTTGTGTCAAGTTAGAAGCTCTGATTTCACCCTGAGGTCATTCATCTTTGTCCAACTAACAATCGCTGGTGGAAGAATCTGCTTTTTGATGTGGGTACAAAAGGGACAGCTCTGGTGATAATGTAAGTGAATCTCTTTAGTATCAAGTTACAATATCCATAGTTTTTATTTCCATTTGGTACAAAAAATTATTTTGCTTACAATATCTGTAGTTCTTGTTTTTTAAAACCAAAGTTTTATTTCAGATATTGAATTGTAGGTGTGATATCAGTATGTTTTTATTCCAGCCCTTTGTTTTTGTATACAAAGACTAGGCTTACTAAATTTAATAATGGTTACTTTTTGTCCAAAGTTATACAATGAAAATATCTAGTTTTTGACTTGATTTTACAATTGAATGGTTGTCGTTTGTCTTCAATTACATTTTGTACATTGATTTTATTGGGCATTTCTAGTTTTTCTTAAAGTTCTTAAAAAAATCTATTTGTATTTGAAAACAATTGGTGATATTTTCTAATGAGATTGTTTATCGAACGAATTTAAACACTTTACTGACTTGATAATTATTACTTAGTGTAGATATGAAAATGAATATATGTGCATATTGAATAGCTTGCAATCTGACTTTCAATAAGTTTTCAATTCACTCGGATAATTGATATCGACCGAAAATATTTAAATGCATTTTTTAGAATCAAGGTTTCAAATCTTTAAACAATTTTTACTTAACTACTCAGGAATGCAAATACACTTATGACGTGTGCTTAATATAGAAATCTATTTTTAGACTTGCAACAACCTGTAATAGTTTATAAAATGTAAAGATTTCATAATACATTTTGGTTAAAGATAACTGATTTTTACGGTTTTTTGTCTGCTTTAAAATTTACTGTGCACAACACTAACGCCGTTTGTATAATTATTGAAGATTGGACATACATCAACTGAAAATATCATTCGATCTTATTTGTAAAATATCAGCAATTAATATATCAGCAGTACAGTTTTTGTCGAACATATCAGTTAGATCGTGATAACGAGAAATGTTTCTACATTTACCTCACCTTTTAATTCTTTTTACTGTTGAGTTGCAAATAGTTCACATCGACGTTTACTTATTGCTAGCATTGCCTTATTGGTTTTATGAATTGGTAATCCGATCGTCAAGTTTACTTATGTATTCTATATTTTGAATTTGCATATTAAATTAAATTGGACACTGAACAATATTTCATTTTTTTTCGATCTGAGAGAAATGAGAAATTATAAAATGCAACATAGCTTCAGTTGTAGTAATTGATTTTAACGTGTAGAAAACTTGGACGAATTTTTAGGCAATTGAGTTTATTTATTTTTTTGAGAACAATTGTTTTTCTCGAAATAACATTCCTTTCAAAACTGATTTCACGGCACATAAAATGTTTAAAATTTTTTAATTTACCTAAGTTTAGAATTACTATCGTTTTATGCAAATGGTTTTTGAATTTTATTTCCTATTCAAAACAAATCCAATTAGCGTAATTCTTAAGTCATTTAAAAATTTTACAATTTTTAAATGACTTAAGAATTACGCTAATTGGATTTGTTTTAAATTTTTTACCATATTAAATTATTGGATTTAAATTTTGACTATATCATTTTTTTCGTTGAATGTACATTTTAACTTTGCTGTTACTATATTAAAATAGTAATTATTGACCCATTTTCTAATTGGGTTAATTTTACGTAAGGCAATTTCGTAAATTTAGCTAAAACTGCTGTGAATTGCAAATATCAGGTTTTAGCGTCGTTTTGAATTCTGGTCAGTTTTTAATTTTAAATTGGTTATTTAGAAAATGAAAGCACACCGTAAACTATATGGAAATTTTTAGATTGAAAATTTCAGGACTTTGTCAAGTTTCAGCTTGTTTTTCATTTATTTTAAATCTTCGTATAATTGTCTTGGGTTTTTTAAAAGATGTATAGCAACTTTTTTTTTAATACAAAAATCTTAATTGTTGAACATCATTAACGACTTTACCAAAAGACTTATTTGCTTTCGTAGATGAAATGTTTGTTTTTTTTACTTTTTTATTGAAACTTTAAGGAATCTAGTTTTTAATTTTTAACACTTTACTTAAAAGCAAATTATTCTGATTCATCTTGACCGAAAAGTAATTTCTCATACTTTGTTTTTCAATTTGGCATAATTTAAAATTTGAACATCACATTTTAGAATTTTAAACAAAGTTGAACTCTACTCAATTCATTGTGTATGCACACACAACTTATCACGTATTTTTGCCTAATGTTTTCATTTGCCGCATTTAGGATTTTAAAGTTGAATTTTCGACAGCAACCTCGCATGAAAATTTTAGGGTCTTAATTTTGGAATAGTTATCGTAATTTTGCTTCTGTTTTAGAATTTGTAGTTTGTGCTTTTTTTTTTTTTTTTTTTCCAAATAAAACTGTTTGTACCAATTTATTTCCCTGGCTACAGAAAAGGAAGACCAAAATCCATGCTCTGACCTCAGCAGACAAGTGTCTACATTATCTGCCCCTCTCAACAGTGAAGTGTACCCTTGTGAATTTGCTCCCTTTTACAGTTTGGACACAATGATAACTGCAGGTAATAAATATGGTGGTGTTTTACTCCATATTGTGCCAATGTTACTCCTGTTTTCTGCAGAAGATGTGTTAGTTTGTTATTTAATATTATCATCATCATAGGAATATACGCAACTGATTACCAATATATTATACCTTTTTATTTTATATCTATTTTGTTATATCTATGAATTTCGTCCTTTGGACAAAATCATTAACTTTTGCATCTATGAAGAATATTTGACAAAAGTAACATTTTTCTCTATTTAAAATGTAAAATAGGTATATTGATTTAATGATACAATGGTTGTCTTGCAAAAAGCCTTTTAGGCTTAACATGAATTTCAGCTTCCCATAGAGCTTGTGATTATGAAATTTTGGGCCTCATCAATTATAGTTCAAAGTTCTGGACATTTTAAGGTTTGTGGTATCATTTATTAAATAGAATACTCAGGAAATTTGTAAGATCTTTATGAAATAACAAAACGTCTGACTGCACAGATTATGAAGGAAATTCATTGCCTATCAACAAAACTTGCATTGTTCAATAAAGTAAAGTATTCAAAATCTTGAAAAATTAACTTAAATGGGTGTTAACATCTATACATAAAAAATGTTTAAATTTATGGACATACAAAATTTTGAATTATCACATATTTTTTGAATGAGTTGAATTTATTCAATTTTCATAGACTTTTTTCTGATAAATGAATATCGATGTAACTTAGTTTATATTACCATTACTTTTGGCCAAATAAATTACTGAAGTATCAAGTAATTACAATGAAATAGTAATATTTAAATGTATTTTCTGAAAAGGAGTTAGAATTAAATTGTTTATAACTTTATTGAACAAAACTCTTGCTTGACATTTTAATTACCTACAATGTTCTTTCCCCCCACATCAGCCTCCAGTTTCTGGAAAGCTCTAATGGCTATTAGCTGTCACAGTGGTACTAGGACCACATTTAAAGAGAAAGGTGCTTATGTTCAGCAAACCCCCAGATATATTGTCAACTTGGGCAAAGGATGGAAACTCAGCTTTATTGACTTCTCTTCTGAGGAAATAGTTTATGCTTATTGGTTTCATGGAATTCTCCTGGGTATCATGTGCCTTCTAATTCAAAAATGGCATAAAAGACTGTAACAGCCAACCCAAGGGTTTGGCTGCTTCTAAAAAAAATACAGGCTTCTTGACCAAGTGTTTGTTTCATAAACAAATAAGGTAAGTGCATGGATAATGATTTTAGTTTCGATTTTAGTGTGTCCACAAAACAAAACAATGATTAAGCTTAACATTTGAAAGCTTTTATGGATTTTTAAAGTTGAATTTTGCTTAATCTGTACTCTATTTTTATCAATTATAACTTTCCTAGATAATACTTAATATGAAAGTCAATGCTTAAAAATTAAACTGACAAGGAAATCAAATATTTCATGTTTATTACATGTAATGTTGTATACTGCAATTTAAGAAACTTTAAAAATATTCTACATTGTTTACAAATCTGAGTGACTTATAGAACTTGTGACTTGGGTGTTTGTGAATGTTTAGTTTTAATTTAGAAAGAACAAAATGGTCTGACTTGATTATTACTAAAGGGGAAAGTTTTTGGATGGAAACAAATACAAATGTTTACTTCTCTAATAAGTGAAAGAGATAATTTACTAAGCTTTTTTGCTTAGATGTAGCACAAGGCCGCATGAATTGGGCACCCAATGAGAATCGAACTCACTCGTGTAGGTTTGCTAGTCTACCTTGCTAACCATTACACCACCCGAGGTGCCCTCTAATAAGTGAAAGAGACCTTTGAAAGATGTTTCAGAATTAAGTACTGCTAAATATAAAATGTTATAACTTTTAAAAAATTCTAATCAACATTAATCTGAGCCTTACCTGTAAGTAAACATTTACATAGAAGAAACCTTTGCACTTTCATCTAGATTTTTTAAATTGTTTCTTAAAAACAGCTATAAAACTTGTGATGTATTTGGTACTATTCTAGCTCACAGATTAAAACAAATTTGCCCAAAATACTTCCAGGCAAGCAACTTAAAGGACTTAAAAAATCCCAAACCAGATGAAATCTTGTTTTCTATAAGAAACCAACCTCTTCATCAAAATCTAACCAAATATGTTAACAATACCCCAAAAACATACAAGATAAAACCAATGTATCTCTTCTGGCACTAAATAACCCATAGGGGTTAATATGCCATTAAATAAAATTCAAACCTTGAACATTTACATTGCAGGATAAAATATTTAATTATGCTTATCAGGGTGTAGCACAAATCTAGTTTTAATTTGAGTACAGCTGATTTGAATTAAATTTTTCTTCTAGACTGCCTAACGAAGACTAAAGAACCCAATCTACCCTATTTACATAAAGCTGGAACAATGAATGGATTCATGCTTTTACTGAGGGTATTAGTATAAAGTGAAATGCTTAGTCTCAAGGATTTGGACTCTGCTGATTCCATTTCTGATAAACCATTATGTAAGCTTCCTTGTATGTTTGTGCCAGACTAAGCTGTGAATTTAGTAAAAATCTTTTTCTCTAATCATTAGAAATTAAGCCTTTCCCATTTGAGATACTAATAAATAATTTATAGGCATTGTTATAAAACAAAAGGTACAATTTTCCTTTTATGTGCTCCCATACCACAAATGATTATCATTTTATGAAAATCTTTCCCGATCCAAGCTTAAAGAGTAAGTGAATAAAAAAATTTTTCTAAGCAACCCAAACAATTTTGAAATCTTGTCTTTAAAACACCTTTTGCCAGTATTTAAAGTAACAAGAAAAATGGAAAAGAAAAATCATTTTTACTTTGGTCAAAACATTCAAAGATCGGAAGAAATCAGCAAAATACGTAAAATGCATTCTTTGAACACTAATTATTGAGAATTTAGAAACCCGTTTGCTTTATTGATGCTTCTAAAAAAATGATTAAAGGATTCTATTCATAGTTATCTCCCTTATGTCACTTTGGAGAATAACATTTTAATCTAATGACAAATTACCTTTTTGGTCAGAAACTTGGTTTTAGAACATGTTTTGTGCTAACAAAAATCTCATTTTGGCATGTCTCCCCCTCCCTGCTGCTAGGTTTGTTATAAAGAATTTCAGTAATGTGATGTTTAATATCTGATCTACTCATAATATTTGCAGCAAAAAATTTAATGGTTACTATTTTAAAAAATGCTATTTAATGGTATGCATGTATAACTTTAGAGAATTTAAATCCTTTAATATACTTTATATAAATTAAAAATGCCAAAAAAATCTGCATCCAGGAAATATCTCTTAATAGTACTGTTCAAGGTAAAATGTATTCTGCTTGAAATTTAGATTGGCATTAGGTAGGATCTGTTATAGGAGACTGAATACTGTAGTAGGCTGTACAGTTTAATGATAGCATAGATAGATCCATTTGAAAATTAGCCAATAGATTTTCAAATTTCTTAACCAACTATAACCTATTAAGTGTTGGCACTAAAAATTAAAATTAAAATTCTGTATTATGCTCCTAAATGATAATTTTCTTTATTCCAAAACTCATAAACTAAATTCAAAAAGATTTTTAAAGTTTACTTGGGATTACATATTTGAATATACACTTGGAACTGTTTAGTTTTATTTTGAAATGACTGCTTTCCATAAATGATTATATACTGATCAGCAAGTTTGTCTTGGCTTTCAAGTGGAGAAAACTAGAAAGAGTTGCAAAATGTTAACTGTTAAAAGTACAAAAAATGTTCTATATAATAGATTTATTGTCCATAGCAGTATTTGCCTATCTGCTAACAAGAAACCTGATGTCACTAATAACAGAATCTGTTGCTACTAGGCATGCGTGCCCAGTGCCACAAGTAAGCAAGCATTCTAATCTAATAAAATTTTAGATTTAAGATGACTAATAAAAACCCAAATATGTTCACTTGGCCTACTCTGAAAATGCTACTCATATTTTTAAAACAATTTTAGAAATTTAAATATTTTTCATGACTCGTTGCAGTATCATAAATGACTTTAGAGATGAAACTAGATTTTTAAAAATTTTCATATTAGCTACTGGCATTTGCTTCCATCCAGTAAACTTATTCTGATATATATATATATATATATATATATATATACCCAAAACATTAATTTTTCATTAGTACAGAATTTATGAAGAAACTGGTTTGTTAAATATCAGTGATAAGTAGTATATAAACCAGCTTCATCTCATTTTTAGGATGCAATGTTTTCCTTGTCTTTCATTGTAAAAATGTTTGGAGAAATTCAGTGGGAATGGCTGCTTCAGTGAGTGAAATGAACAGTAGCAACACAATGGAACAATTCAGCAGAACAACAAAAACTGAGAAGCAGATGTTAAAGGTCCACCAGACTAGAAGGCAGCAGCAGTTATGAGAGGAACAAGGTAACAGCAACTTTGAAGTACTCCCAAATTTGATTGTGGCATTGTTTATAAAAAGTAAAGCAAAGCTTAAAGAAAAAAGCTGCAAATAATTACGGCTTGAAATATTTCTATAAAAAAATTTTGGTATCCTAACATTCAAATTTTACTACACATGTTTAATAGCTGAAAAACTCTAGGAAAATATAGGTTATTAGACGATAACTTGATTTAGAAGCATATTTCAACTTAGAATGTTCTGAAAAAAAAAATACAAAAATCTTGTATTTCATAAACCGAATATTGCAAATCAGTTTGAACTGAAAGGTTTTAGTAAAAACAATTTCAAAACTTAGCAACTTCAAGTAGTTAAGACAAAAAATGAGAATACCGGAGATAATGGTAAAAATAACAATTTGGTATTTAAAAAAAAAAAAAAAGCTGAACTGATTATAACAATACTCATGACAGTATTTGGATGAAGAGAACAGGAATTTGGTAAGTAGGATCAATTTCTGGAGGTAAGTAAATTGAGCAACAGGAGCTAAAAGTAACAGCTGCTTTAGAGGTAAATGCATAAATAGCAGTCTTGAAAAAAAGTATTAGTGGATTGGACTGTGTAGAAAAGTGATTTTGATGCAAGGGAGACAACAGTTAGCAGCAGCTGAAGATTGCAATACAGTACTACAGAAAAGTGTAGCAGTTTTACTATGGAGGAATGAAAGTGACTTCATGAAATGTATTACAGAAAAACCAGCAACTGGAACATGAAAAGACAAGCAAGATTTATTTGTTGGGCAGTAACAGAGGGAAATAAAATATAAAAAGCAGTAAAAGTGGGAATATTGATTTTATAGCAACTAGGGATGGAGGATGACAGCAGATTTTAGATATGGTGGATGCAGCAGTTAAAGGTGGATTAGCACAAGAGATGGGCACTGGTGGATGCCAATGGTAGCAGATGAAAGCTGCAAGTGGAACATATCAGATGGCAACAGCATCAAGGACAACATGGTAGATCTTGTGGCAGCAACTGAAACATTGCATAACAGCAAGAGCAGCATGGTCATTGGCAGCCAATAGAACGTGGTGGATCTTAGCAAAAAGAAAAACATGGTGGGTGTCAAAGAACAATATGGTTGATAGCAATAGCAGAAATGGTGACAGCAGCAGCGGGAACAACATGATGGATGACAGCAGCAAGTACAGCATGGTGAATGACAACAGAAGACATAGTGGATGGTTGTGACAGTGGAGAAGACGTGATGGATGACAGCAGTGAAGATAACAGGTTTTATGACAGCATTGTAAAGAACAAGAGAGTATGGTATAGTGGATGACAGCAGAAAATACGGCATGGTGGAGACAACACACTGCATTAAAGCAGAAGGGGCAACATGGTGAATGACAGCAGAGAGAACATGATAGATGACAGCAGCAAGTACTGCATTGTGAATAACAGCAGAGAGGACAGCATGGTGGATGAAAGCAGCAAGTACAACAGGGTGGATGGCAGCTGAGAGTGAAACATGGATGACTACAGCCAGTACAGCATGGTAGATGACAGCAATGAGAATAACATAGTGGATGGCAGCTGAGAGGGCAACATGTTGGACGACATCAGCCAGTACAGCATTGTGGATGACTGCAGAGAGGACAGCATGGTGTGAAAGCAACATGCTACATGAATGCAGAGAAGACAACATGGTTGATGACAGCAGCAGGTACAGCATGGTGGATGACATCAGCCAGTACAGCATGGTGAACGACGACAAGAGGACAACATGGTGGATGAAAGCAGCAAGTACAGCATAGGGAATGACAGCAAAGAAGACAACATGATGGATGAGAGTTAAGAGGACAATATGGTGAATATCAGCCAAGACACCATGGTGAATGACTAGAGAGGACAACATGGTGAGTGTAGGCAGCAGAGGGGGCAACATGGTGGATGACAGCAATGAAGAGAACAGCCTATTACATGTCGGCAAAAGAGACAACGTGGTGGATGACATCAGCCAATACAACATTGTGGATGAAAGCAGCAAGTACAGCATGGTGCATGACAGCAAAAGAGACAACGTGGTGTATGACTGAGGTAAGTAAAGCATAGTACATGACAGCAAAGGAGTCAACATGGATGACATCAGCCAGTACAATATTGTGGATGGAAGGAGAAAAGCAGCAAGTACAGCATGGTGGGTGAAAGCAGCAAGTACAGCTTGGTGTGATAGCAACATGGTACATGAATGGAGTGAAGACAATATGGTTGATGACAGTAGCAGGTACTGTATACTGGATGACAGCCAAGAAGTCAACATGGTGGATGTAAGCAGCAAGTACAGCATAATGACATACAGCAAAGGAGACAAGATAGTGCATGACTGCAGAGAGGACAACATGGTGGATCACAGCCGAGGAGAAAACATCATGGATGACAGCAGAGAACACAGCTTCTTGGATTAACTCAGGAAGTACAGCATGGTGGATGACAACAAAGAGGACAACATGGTGATTGACATCAGCCAGAACTGCATGGTGGATGACAGCGGAAAAGACAACAACGCGGATGACAACAGTGAAGACAGCATGGTGGAAGAAAAAGGCCAGTACAGCACGGTGGATTAAAGTGGAAAAGACAACATTGTGGATGACAACAGAGAAGACAGCATGGTCGATGAAAGCAGCCAGGACAGCATGTTTCATGACAGCTGAGAGGGCAACATGGTGGATGACATCAGCGAATACCGCATTATGGATGACTGCTGAGAGGACAACATGGTGGATGAAAGAAGCAAGTACAGCATGGTGTAACAGCAACATGGTACATGAATGCAGTGAAGACAACATGGTTGATGACAGCGGCAGGTACAGCATAGTAGATGACAGCCGAGAGGACAACATGGTTAATGAACGCAGCAAGTACAGCATGGTGACATACAGAAAAGGAGACAAGATGGTGCATGACTGCAGAGAGGACAACATGAGGGATGACAGCAGAGGAGACAACATCTTGCATTGACACGGGAAGTACAGAATGGTGGATGACAACAAAAAGGACAACATGGTGATTGACATCAGCCAGTACAGCATGCTGGATGAAATCAACAAGAACAGCATGCTGGATGAGAACGGAAAAGACAACATAGCGGATGACAACTGAGAAGACAGCATGGTAGAAGAAAGCAGCCATTACAGCACGGGGGATAACAGCGGAGAAGACAACGGAGAGTACAAATATGGTGGATGACAGCGGCCAGGACAGCATGTTTCATGACAGAATAGGTGACAACATGGTGGACAACATCGGCAAGTACAGTATTGTGGATGACTGCAGAGAGGACAGTATGGTGGATGAAAGCAGCAAGTACAGCATGGTGTGCCAGCAACAAAGCCACATGGTACATAAATGCAGTGAAGACAACATGGTTGATGACAGTGGCAGGTACAGTATAGTGGATGACAGCCAAGAAGTCAACATGGTGGATGACATTAGCCAGTACAGCATGGTGGATGACAGCCGAGTGGACAACATGGTTGATGAAAGCAGCAAGTACAGCATGGTGACATGCAGCAAGGGAGACAAGATGGTGCATGACTGCAGAGAGGACAACATGGTGGATAACATCATCGAAGAAGTGGTGGATCACAGCAGAAGAGATAACATCATGGATTAACAATGAGGTACAGCATCGTGGATGGCAACAAAGAGGACAACATGGTGATTGACATCAGCCAGTACTGCATGGTGGATGACAGCTGAGAGGACAAAATGGTGGATGAAATCAACAAGAACAGCATGGTGGAAGACAGTGGAGAAGACAGCATGGTGGATGACAACAGAGAAGACAGCATTGTGAATGAAAGCAGCAAGTACAAACCTGGTTGATGACAGCAGCCAGTACAGCATGTTTCATAACAGCAGAGGTGACAACATGGTGGATGGCAGCTGAGAGTGCAACATGGTGGACGACATCAGCCGGTACAGCATTGTGGATGACTGCAGTGAGGACAACATGGTGGATGAAAGCAGCAAGTACAAACATGGTGTGATAGCAACAATGCAACATGGTACATGAATGCAGCGAAGACATGGTTGATGACAGTGGCAGGTACAGCATAGTGGATGAAAGCCAAGAAGACAACATGGTGGATGACATTAGCCAGTACTGTATGGTGGATGACAGCCGAGAGGACAACATGGTTGATGAAAGCAGCAAGTACAGCATGGTGACATACAGCAAGGGAGACAAGATGGTGCATGACTGCCGAGAAGACAACATGGTGGATGAAAGAAGCCAGTACAGCACGGTGGATGAATGCAGCCAGGACAGCACGGTGGATGAGAGCGGAGAAGACAACATGGTGGATGAGAGCGGGGAAGACAACATGATGGATGACAGCGGAGAAGACATCATGGTAGATGACAACAGAAAAGACAGCATGGTGGATGAAAGCAGCAAGTACAAACATGGTGGATGACAGCAGCCGGGACAGCATATTTCTTGGCAGCTGAGAGGGCAACATGGTGGACTATATCAGCCAGTACAGCATTGAGGATGACTGCAGAGAGGACAACATGGTGGATGAAAGAAGTTAGTACAGCATGGTGTGACAGCAACAATGCAACATGGTACATGAATACAGTGAAGACAAAATGGTTGATGACAGTGGCAGGTACAGCATTGTGGATGACATTAGCCAGTACAGTATGGTGGATGACAGCTGAGAGGACAACATTATTGATGAAAGCAGCAAGTACAGCATGGTGACATACAGCAAGGGAGACAAGATGGTGCATGACTGCAGAGAGGACAACATGGTGGATGACATCATCAAAGACATGGTGGATCACAGCAGAGGAGACAACATCATGGATGACAGTAGAGATCACAGCTTCTTGGATTAACACAGGAAGTACAGCATGGTGGATTACAACAAAAAGGACAACATGGTGATTGACATCAGCCAGTACTACATGGTGGATGACAGCTGAGAGGATAACATGGTGGATGAAATCATCAAGAACAGCATGGTGGATGACATTGGAAAAGACAATATGGTGGATGACAACAGAAGACAGCACGGTGGATGAAAGCAGCCAGGACACCATGTTTCATGACAGCAGAGGTGACAACATGGTAGGTGGTAGATGGCAGCTGAAAGGGCAACATGGTGGACGACCTCAGCCAGTACAGCATGGTGGATGACAGCCGAGAGGACAACATAGTTGATGAAAGCAGCAATACAGCATGGTAACATACAGCAAGGTAGACAAGATGGTGCATGACTGCAGAGAGAATAACATGGTGGACGAAATCAACAAAAACAGGATGGTGGATGAAATCAACAAATACAGCATAGTGGTTGAAAGCAGCAAGTACAAACCTGGTTGATGACAGCAGCCAGGACAGCATGTTTCATAACAGCGGAGGTGATAACATGGTGGATGGCTGCTGAGAGTGCAACACGGTGGACGACATCAGCCAGTACAGCATTGTGGATGACTGCAGTGAGGACAGCATGGTGGATGAAAGCAGCAAGTACAGCATGGTGTGACAGCAACAATGCAACATGGTACATGAATGCAGTGAAGACAACATGGTTGATGACAGTGGCAGGTACAGCATTGTGGATGACAGCCAAGAAGTCAACATGGTGGATGAAATTAGCCAGTACAGCATGGTGACATGCAGCAAGGGAGACAAGATGGTGCATGACTGCAGAGAGGACAACATGGTGGATCACAGCAGAAGAGATAACATCATGGATTAACAATGAGGTACAGCATCGTGGATGGCAACAAAGAGGACAACATGGTGATTGACATCAGCCAGTACTGCATGGTGGATGACAGCTGAGAGGACAAAATGGTGGATGAAATCAACAAGAACAGCATGGTGGAAGACAGTGGAGAAGACAGCATGGTGCATGACAACAAAGAAGACAACATGGTGGATGAAAGCAGCAAGTACAAACATGGTGGATGACAGCAGCCGCGACAGCATATTTCTTGGCAGGTGAGAGGACGACATCAGCCAGGACAGCATTGTGGATGACTGCAGAGGGGACAACATGGTGGATGAAAGAAGCAAGTACAGCGTGGTGTGACAGCAACAAAGCAACATGGTACATGAATGCAATGAAGACAACATGGTTGATGACAGCAGCAGGTATGGTATACTGGATGACAGCCAAGAAGTCAACATGGTGGATGAAAGCAGTAAGTACAGCATAGGGAATGACAGCAAAGTAGAAAATATGGTGGATGAGAGCTAAAAGGATGATATGGTGAATAATATCAGCCAAGACAACATGGTGCATGTAAGTAGCAAATTCAGCATTGGGCATGACAGCAGATGAAAACATGATGTATGAAAGTGCCAAGTACAGCATGGTGGATGACGGCATAGCGGACAACAGCCAGTACAGCCTGGTTCATGTCAGCGACAGTGACAACATTGTTGATGGAAGTGGATGAAAGCAGCAAGTACAGCATGGTGCATGACAGTGAAAGTGACTACATGGTACATGAATGCAGTGAAGACAACATGGTTGATGACAGTGGCAGGTACAGCATTGTGGATGACATTAGCCAGTACAGTATGGTGGATGACAGCCGAGAGGACAACATTATTGATGAAAGCAGCAAGTACAGCATGGTGACATACAGCAAGGGAGACAAGATGGTGCATGACTGCAGAGAGGACAACATGGTGGATGACATCATCAAAGACATGGTGGATCACAGCAGAGGAGACAACATCATGGATGACAGCAGAGATCACAGCTTCTTGGATTAACACAGGAAGTACAGCATAGTGGATTACAACAAAAAGGACAACATGGTGATTGACATCAGCCAGTACTACATGGTGGATGACAGCTGAGAGGATAACATGGTGGATGAAATCATCAAGAACAGCATGGTGGATGACAGTGGAAAGGACGATGTGGTGGATGACAACAGAGAAGACAGCACGGTGAATGAAAGCAGCCAGGACAGCATGTTTCATGACAGCAGAGGTGACAACATGGTGGATGGCAGCTGAAAGGGCAACATGGTGGACGACCTCAGCCAGTACAGCATGGTGGATGACAGCCGAGAGGACAACATTATTGATGAAAGCAGCAAGTACAGCATGGTGACATACAGCAAGGGAGACAAGATGGTGCATGACTGCAGAGAGGACAACATGGTGGATGACATCATCAAAGACATGGTGGATCACAGCAGAGGAGACAACATCATGGATGACAGTAGAGATCACAGCTTCTTGGATTAACACAGGAAGTACAGCATGGTGGATTACAACAAAAAGGACAACATGGTGATTGACATCAGCCAGTACTACATGGTGGATGACAGCTGAGAGGATAACATGGTGGATGAAATCATCAAGAACAGCATGGTGGATGACATTGGAAAAGACAATATGGTGGATGACAACAGAAGACAGCACGGTGGATGAAAGCAGCCAGGACACCATGTTTCATGACAGCAGAGGTGACAACATGGTAGGTGGTAGATGGCAGCTGAAAGGGCAACATGGTGGACGACCTCAGCCAGTACAGCATGGTGGATGACAGCCGAGAGGACAACATAGTTGATGAAAGCAGCAATACAGCATGGTAACATACAGCAAGGTAGACAAGATGGTGCATGACTGCAGAGAGAATAACATGGTGGACGAAATCAACAAAAACAGGATGGTGGATGAAATCAACAAATACAGCATAGTGGTTGAAAGCAGCAAGTACAAACCTGGTTGATGACAGCAGCCAGGACAGCATGTTTCATAACAGCGGAGGTGATAACATGGTGGATGGCTGCTGAGAGTGCAACACGGTGGACGACATCAGCCAGTACAGCATTGTGGATGACTGCAGTGAGGACAGCATGGTGGATGAAAGCAGCAAGTACAGCATGGTGTGACAGCAACAATGCAACATGGTACATGAATGCAGTGAAGACAACATGGTTGATGACAGTGGCAGGTACAGCATTGTGGATGACAGCCAAGAAGTCAACATGGTGGATGAAATTAGCCAGTACAGCATGGTGACATGCAGCAAGGGAGACAAGATGGTGCATGACTGCAGAGAGGACAACATGGTGGATCACAGCAGAAGAGATAACATCATGGATTAACAATGAGGTACAGCATCGTGGATGGCAACAAAGAGGACAACATGGTGATTGACATCAGCCAGTACTGCATGGTGGATGACAGCTGAGAGGACAAAATGGTGGATGAAATCAACAAGAACAGCATGGTGGAAGACAGTGGAGAAGACAGCATGGTGCATGACAACAAAGAAGACAACATGGTGGATGAAAGCAGCAAGTACAAACATGGTGGATGACAGCAGCCGCGACAGCATATTTCTTGGCAGGTGAGAGGACGACATCAGCCAGGACAGCATTGTGGATGACTGCAGAGGGGACAACATGGTGGATGAAAGAAGCAAGTACAGCGTGGTGTGACAGCAACAAAGCAACATGGTACATGAATGCAATGAAGACAACATGGTTGATGACAGCAGCAGGTATGGTATACTGGATGACAGCCAAGAAGTCAACATGGTGGATGAAAGCAGTAAGTACAGCATAGGGAATGACAGCAAAGTAGAAAATATGGTGGATGAGAGCTAAAAGGATGATATGGTGAATAATATCAGCCAAGACAACATGGTGCATGTAAGTAGCAAATTCAGCATTGGGCATGACAGCAGATGAAAACATGATGTATGAAAGTGCCAAGTACAGCATGGTGGATGACGGCATAGCGGACAACAGCCAGTACAGCCTGGTTCATGTCAGCGACAGTGACAACATTGTTGATGGAAGTGGATGAAAGCAGCAAGTACAGCATGGTGCATGACAGTGAAAGTGACTACATGGTACATGAATGCAGTGAAGACAACATGGTTGATGACAGTGGCAGGTACAGCATTGTGGATGACATTAGCCAGTACAGTATGGTGGATGACAGCCGAGAGGACAACATTATTGATGAAAGCAGCAAGTACAGCATGGTGACATACAGCAAGGGAGACAAGATGGTGCATGACTGCAGAGAGGACAACATGGTGGATGACATCATCAAAGACATGGTGGATCACAGCAGAGGAGACAACATCATGGATGACAGCAGAGATCACAGCTTCTTGGATTAACACAGGAAGTACAGCATAGTGGATTACAACAAAAAGGACAACATGGTGATTGACATCAGCCAGTACTACATGGTGGATGACAGCTGAGAGGATAACATGGTGGATGAAATCATCAAGAACAGCATGGTGGATGACAGTGGAAAGGACGATGTGGTGGATGACAACAGAGAAGACAGCACGGTGAATGAAAGCAGCCAGGACAGCATGTTTCATGACAGCAGAGGTGACAACATGGTGGATGGCAGCTGAAAGGGCAACATGGTGGACGACCTCAGCCAGTACAGCATGGTGGATGACAGCCGAGAGGACAACATGGTTGATGAAAGCAGCAAGTACAGCATGGTAACATACAGCAAGGGAGACAAGATGGTGCATGACTGCAGAGAGAATAACATGGCGGATGAAATCAACAAAAACAGCATGGTGGATGACAGCGCAAAAGACAGCATAGTGGATGACAACGGAGAAGACAGCATGGTGGATGAAAGCAGCAAGTACAAACTTGGTTGATGACAGCAGCCAGGACAGCATGTTTCATAACAGCAGAGGTGACAATATGGTGGATGGCAGCTGAGAGTGCAACATGGTTAATGACATCAGCCAGTACAGCATTGTGGATGACTGCAGTGAGGACAGCATGGTGGATGAAAGCAGCAAGTACAGCGTGGTGTGACAGCAACAAAGCTACATGGTACATGAATGCAGTGATGACAACATGGTTGATGACAGTGGCAGGTACAGTATAGTGGATGACAGCCAAGAAGTCAACATGGTGGATGACATTAGCCAGTACAGCATGGTGGATGACAGCCGAGTGGACAACATGGTTGATGAAAGCAGCAAGTACAGCATGGTGACATGCAGCAAGGGAGACAAGATGGTGCATGTCTGCAGAGAGGACAACATGGTGGATAACATCATCGAAGACGTGGTGGATCACAGCAGAAGAGATAACATCATGGATTAACAATGAGGTACAGCATCGTGGATGGCAACAAAGAGGACAACATGGTGATTGACATCAGCCAGTACTGCATGGTGGATGACAGCTGAGAGGACAAAATGGTGGATGAAATCAACAAGAACAGCATGGTGGAAGACAGTGGAGAAGACAGCATGGTGCATGACAACAAAGAAGACAACATGGTGGATGAAAGCAGCAAGTACAAACATGGTGGATGACAGCAGCCGCGACAGCATATTTCTTGGCAGGTGAGAGGACGACATCAGCCAGGACAGCATTGTGGATGACTGCAGAGGGGACAACATGGTGGATGAAAGAAGCAAGTACAGCGTGGTGTGACAGCAACAAAGCAACATGGTACATGAATGCAATGAAGACAACATGGTTGATGACAGCAGCAGGTATGGTATACTGGATGACAGCCAAGAAGTCAACATGGTGGATGAAAGCAGTAAGTACAGCATAGGGAATGACAGCAAAGTAGAAAATATGGTGGATGAGAGCTAAAAGGATGATATGGTGAATAATATCAGCCAAGACAACATGGTGCATGTAAGTAGCAAATTCAGCATTGGGCATGACAGCAGATGAAAACATGATGTATGAAAGTGCCAAGTACAGCATGGTGGATGACGGCATAGCGGACAACAGCCAGTACAGCCTGGTTCATGTCAGCGACAGTGACAACATTGTTGATGGAAGTGGATGAAAGCAGCAAGTACAGCATGGTGCATGACAGTGAAAGTGACTACATGGTACATGAATGCAGTGAAGACAACATGGTTGATGACAGTGGCAGGTACAGCATTGTGGATGACATTAGCCAGTACAGTATGGTGGATGACAGCCGAGAGGACAACATTATTGATGAAAGCAGCAAGTACAGCATGGTGACATACAGCAAGGGAGACAAGATGGTGCATGACTGCAGAGAGGACAACATGGTGGATGACATCATCAAAGACATGGTGGATCACAGCAGAGGAGACAACATCATGGATGACAGCAGAGATCACAGCTTCTTGGATTAACACAGGAAGTACAGCATAGTGGATTACAACAAAAAGGACAACATGGTGATTGACATCAGCCAGTACTACATGGTGGATGACAGCTGAGAGGATAACATGGTGGATGAAATCATCAAGAACAGCATGGTGGATGACAGTGGAAAGGACGATGTGGTGGATGACAACAGAGAAGACAGCACGGTGAATGAAAGCAGCCAGGACAGCATGTTTCATGACAGCAGAGGTGACAACATGGTGGATGGCAGCTGAAAGGGCAACATGGTGGACGACCTCAGCCAGTACAGCATGGTGGATGACAGCCGAGAGGACAACATGGTTGATGAAAGCAGCAAGTACAGCATGGTAACATACAGCAAGGGAGACAAGATGGTGCATGACTGCAGAGAGAATAACATGGCGGATGAAATCAACAAAAACAGCATGGTGGATGACAGCGCAAAAGACAGCATAGTGGATGACAACGGAGAAGACAGCATGGTGGATGAAAGCAGCAAGTACAAACTTGGTTGATGACAGCAGCCAGGACAGCATGTTTCATAACAGCAGAGGTGACAATATGGTGGATGGCAGCTGAGAGTGCAACATGGTTAATGACATCAGCCAGTACAGCATTGTGGATGACTGCAGTGAGGACAGCATGGTGGATGAAAGCAGCAAGTACAGCGTGGTGTGACAGCAACAAAGCTACATGGTACATGAATGCAGTGATGACAACATGGTTGATGACAGTGGCAGGTACAGTATAGTGGATGACAGCCAAGAAGTCAACATGGTGGATGACATTAGCCAGTACAGCATGGTGGATGACAGCCGAGTGGACAACATGGTTGATGAAAGCAGCAAGTACAGCATGGTGACATGCAGCAAGGGAGACAAGATGGTGCATGACTGCAGAGAGGACAACATGGTGGATAACATCATCGAAGACGTGGTGGATCACAGCAGAAGAGATAACATCATGGATTAACAATGAGGTACAGCATCGTGGATGGCAACAAAGAGGACAACATGGTGATTGACATCAGCCAGTACTGCATGGTGGATGACAGCTGAGAAGACAAAATGGTGGATGAAATCAACAAGAACAGCATGGTGGAAGACAGTGGAGAAGACAGCATGGTGCATGACAACAAAGAAGACAACATGGTGGATGAAAGCAGCAAGTACAAACATGGTGGATGACAGCAGCCGCGACAGCATATTTCTTGGCAGGTGAGAGGACGACATCAGCCAGGACAGCATTGTGGATGACTGCAGAGGGGACAACATGGTGGATGAAAGAAGCAAGTACAGCGTGGTGTGACAGCAACAAAGCAACATGGTACATTAATGCAATGAAGACAACATGGTTGATGACAGCAGCAGGTATGGTATACTGGATGACAGCCAAGAAGTCAACATGGTGAATGAAAGCAGTAAGTACAGCATAGGGAATGACAGCAAAGTAGAAAATATGGTGGATGAGAGCTAAAAGGATGATATGGTGAATAATATCAGCCAAGACAACATGGTGCATGTAAGTAGCAAATTCAGCATTGGGCATGACAGCAGATGAAAACATGATGTATGAAAGTGCCAAGTACAGCATGGTGGATGACGGCATAGCGGACAACAGCCAGTACAGCCTGGTTCATGTCAGCGACAGTGACAACATTGTTGATGGAAGTGGATGAAAGCAGCAAGTACAGCATGGTGCATGACAGTGAAAGTGACTACATGGTACATGAATGCAGTGAAGACAACATGGTTGATGACAGTGGCAGGTACAGCATTGTGGATGACATTAGCCAGTACAGTATGGTGGATGACAGCCGAGAGGACAACATTATTGATGAAAGCAGCAAGTACAGCATGGTGACATGCAGCAAGGGAGACAAGATGGTGCATGACTGCAGAGAGGACAACATGGTGGATGACATCATCAAAGACATGGTGGATCACAGCAGAGGAGACAACATCATGGATGACAGCAGAGATCACAGCTTCTTGGATTAACACAGGAAGTACAGCATAGTGGATTACAACAAAAAGGACAACATGGTGATTGACATCAGCCAGTACTACATGGTGGATGACAGCTGAGAGGATAACATGGTGGATGAAATCATCAAGAACAGCATGGTGGATGACAGTGGAAAGGACGATGTGGTGGATGACAACAGAGAAGACAGCACGGTGAATGAAAGCAGCCAGGACAGCATGTTTCATGACAGCAGAGGTGACAACATGGTGGATGGCAGCTGAAAGGGCAACATGGTGGACGACCTCAGCCAGTACAGCATGGTGGATGACAGCCGAGAGGACAACATGGTTGATGAAAGCAGCAAGTACAGCATGGTAACATACAGCAAGGGAGACAAGATGGTGCATGACTGCAGAGAGAATAACATGGCGGATGAAATCAACAAAAACAGCATGGTGGATGACAGCGCAAAAGACAGCATAGTGGATGACAACGGAGAAGACAGCATGGTGGATGAAAGCAGCAAGTACAAACTTGGTTGATGACAGCAGCCAGGACAGCATGTTTCATAACAGCAGAGGTGACAATATGGTGGATGGCAGCTGAGAGTGCAACATGGTTAATGACATCAGCCAGTACAGCATTGTGGATGACTGCAGTGAGGACAGCATGGTGGATGAAAGCAGCAAGTACAGCGTGGTGTGACAGCAACAAAGCTACATGGTACATGAATGCAGTGATGACAACATGGTTGATGACAGTGGCAGGTACAGTATAGTGGATGACAGCCAAGAAGTCAACATGGTGGATGACATTAGCCAGTACAGCATGGTGGATGACAGCCGAGTGGACAACATGGTTGATGAAAGCAGCAAGTACAGCATGGTGACATGCAGCAAGGGAGACAAGATGGTGCATGACTGCAGAGAGGACAACATGGTGGATAACATCATCGAAGACGTGGTGGATCACAGCAGAAGAGATAACATCATGGATTAACAATGAGGTACAGCATCGTGGATGGCAACAAAGAGGACAACATGGTGATTGACATCAGCCAGTACTGCATGGTGGATGACAGCTGAGAAGACAAAATGGTGGATGAAATCAACAAGAACAGCATGGTGGAAGACAGTGGAGAAGACAGCATGGTGCATGACAACAAAGAAGACAACATGGTGGATGAAAGCAGCAAGTACAAACATGGTGGATGACAGCAGCCGCGACAGCATATTTCTTGGCAGGTGAGAGGACGACATCAGCCAGGACAGCATTGTGGATGACTGCAGAGGGGACAACATGGTGGATGAAAGAAGCAAGTACAGCGTGGTGTGACAGCAACAAAGCAACATGGTACATTAATGCAATGAAGACAACATGGTTGATGACAGCAGCAGGTATGGTATACTGGATGACAGCCAAGAAGTCAACATGGTGAATGAAAGCAGTAAGTACAGCATAGGGAATGACAGCAAAGTAGAAAATATGGTGGATGAGAGCTAAAAGGATGATATGGTGAATAATATCAGCCAAGACAACATGGTGCATGTAAGTAGCAAATTCAGCATTGGGCATGACAGCAGATGAAAACATGATGTATGAAAGTGCCAAGTACAGCATGGTGGATGACGGCATAGCGGACAACAGCCAGTACAGCCTGGTTCATGTCAGCGACAGTGACAACATTGTTGATGGAAGTGGATGAAAGCAGCAAGTACAGCATGGTGCATGACAGTGAAAGTGACTACATGGTACATGAATGCAGTGAAGACAACATGGTTGATGACAGTGGCAGGTACAGCATTGTGGATGACATTAGCCAGTACAGTATGGTGGATGACAGCCGAGAGGACAACATTATTGATGAAAGCAGCAAGTACAGCATGGTGACATGCAGCAAGGGAGACAAGATGGTGCATGACTGCAGAGAGGACAACATGGTGGATGACATCATCAAAGACATGGTGGATCACAGCAGAGGAGACAACATCATGGATGACAGCAGAGATCACAGCTTCTTGGATTAACACAGGAAGTACAGCATAGTGGATTACAACAAAAAGGACAACATGGTGATTGACATCAGCCAGTACTACATGGTGGATGACAGCTGAGAGGATAACATGGTGGATGAAATCATCAAGAACAGCATGGTGGATGACAGTGGAAAGGACGATGTGGTGGATGACAACAGAGAAGACAGCACGGTGAATGAAAGCAGCCAGGACAGCATGTTTCATGACAGCAGAGGTGACAACATGGTGGATGGCAGCTGAAAGGGCAACATGGTGGACGACCTCAGCCAGTACAGCATGGTGGATGACAGCCGAGAGGACAACATGGTTGATGAAAGCAGCAAGTACAGCATGGTAACATACAGCAAGGGAGACAAGATGGTGCATGACTGCAGAGAGAATAACATGGCGGATGAAATCAACAAAAACAGCATGGTGGATGACAGCGCAAAAGACAGCATAGTGGATGACAACGGAGAAGACAGCATGGTGGATGAAAGCAGCAAGTACAAACTTGGTTGATGACAGCAGCCAGGACAGCATGTTTCATAACAGCAGAGGTGACAATATGGTGGATGGCAGCTGAGAGTGCAACATGGTTAATGACATCAGCCAGTACAGCATTGTGGATGACTGCAGTGAGGACAGCATGGTGGATGAAAGCAGCAAGTACAGCGTGGTGTGACAGCAACAAAGCTACATGGTACATGAATGCAGTGATGACAACATGGTTGATGACAGTGGCAGGTACAGTATAGTGGATGACAGCCAAGAAGTCAACATGGTGGGATGACATTAGCCAGTACAGCATGGTGGATGACAGCCGAGTGGACAACATGGTTGATGAAAGCAGCAAGTACAGCATGGTGACATGCAGCAAGGGAGACAAGATGTGCATGACTGCAGAGAGGACAACATGGTGGATAACATCATCGAAGACGTGGTGGATCACAGCAGAAGAGATAACATCATGGATTAACAATGAGGTACAGCATCGTGGATGGCAACAAAGAGGACAACATGGTGATTGACATCAGCCAGTACTGCATGGTGGATGACAGCTGAGAAGACAAAATGGTGGATGAAATCAACAAGAACAGCATGGTGGAAGACAGTGGAGAAGACAGCATGGTGCATGACAACAAAGAAGACAACATGGTGGATGAAAGCAGCAAGTACAAACATGGTGGATGACAGCAGCCGCGACAGCATATTTCTTGGCAGGTGAGAGGACGACATCAGCCAGGACAGCATTGTGGATGACTGCAGAGGGGACAACATGGTGGATGAAAGAAGCAAGTACAGCGTGGTGTGACAGCAACAAAGCAACATGGTACATTAATGCAATGAAGACAACATGGTTGATGACAGCAGCAGGTATGGTATACTGGATGACAGCCAAGAAGTCAACATGGTGAATGAAAGCAGTAAGTACAGCATAGGGAATGACAGCAAAGTAGAAAATATGGTGGATGAGAGCTAAAAGGATGATATGGTGAATAATATCAGCCAAGACAACATGGTGCATGTAAGTAGCAAATTCAGCATTGGGCATGACAGCAGATGAAAACATGATGTATGAAAGTGCCAAGTACAGCATGGTGGATGACGGCATAGCGGACAACAGCCAGTACAGCCTGGTTCATGTCAGCGACAGTGACAACATTGTTGATGGAAGTGGATGAAAGCAGCAAGTACAGCATGGTGCATGACAGTGAAAGTGACTACATGGTACATGAATGCAGTGAAGACAACATGGTTGATGACAGTGGCAGGTACAGCATTGTGGATGACATTAGCCAGTACAGTATGGTGGATGACAGCCGAGAGGACAACATTATTGATGAAAGCAGCAAGTACAGCATGGTGACATGCAGCAAGGGAGACAAGATGGTGCATGACTGCAGAGAGGACAACATGGTGGATGACATCATCAAAGACATGGTGGATCACAGCAGAGGAGACAACATCATGGATGACAGCAGAGATCACAGCTTCTTGGATTAACACAGGAAGTACAGCATAGTGGATTACAACAAAAAGGACAACATGGTGATTGACATCAGCCAGTACTACATGGTGGATGACAGTGGAAAGGACGATGTGGTGGATGACAACAGAGAAGACAGCACGGTGAATGAAAGCAGCCAGGACAGCATGTTTCATGACAGCAGAGGTGACAACATGGTGGATGGCAGCTGAAAGGGCAACATGGTGGACGACCTCAGCCAGTACAGCATGGTGGATGACAGCCGAGAGGACAACATGGTTGATGAAAGCAGCAAGTACAGCATGGTAACATACAGCAAGGGAGACAAGATGGTGCATGACTGCAGAGAGAATAACTTGGCGGATGAAATCAACAAAAACAGCATGGTGGATGACAGCGCAAAAGACAGCATAGTGGATGACAACGGAGAAGACAGCATGGTGGATGAAAGCAGCAAGTACAAACTTGGTTGATGACAGCAGCCAGGACAGCATGTTTCATAACAGCAGAGGTGACAATATGGTGGATGGCAGCTGAGAGTGCAACATGGTTAATGACATCAGCCAGTACAGCATTGTGGATGACTGCAGTGAGGACAGCATGGTGGATGAAAGCAGCAAGTACAGCGTGGTGTGACAGCAACAAAGCTACATGGTACATGAATGCAGTGATGACAACATGGTTGATGACAGTGGCAGGTACAGTATAGTGGATGACAGCCAAGAAGTCAACATGGTGGATGACATTAGCCAGTACAGCATGGTGGATGACAGCCGAGTGGACAACATGGTTGATGAAAGCAGCAAGTACAGCATGGTGACATGCAGCAAGGGAGACAAGATGGTGCATGACTGCAGAGAGGACAACATGGTGGATAACATCATCGAAGACGTGGTGGATCACAGCAGAAGAGATAACATCATGGATTAACAATGAGGTACAGCATCGTGGATGGCAACAAAGAGGACAACATGGTGATTGACATCAGCCAGTACTGCATGGTGGATGACAGCTGAGAAGACAAAATGGTGGATGAAATCAACAAGAACAGCATGGTGGAAGACAGTGGAGAAGACAGCATGGTGCATGACAACAAAGAAGACAACATGGTGGATGAAAGCAGCAAGTACAAACATGGTGGATGACAGCAGCCGCGACAGCATATTTCTTGGCAGGTGAGAGGACGACATCAGCCAGGACAGCATTGTGGATGACTGCAGAGGGGACAACATGGTGGATGAAAGAAGCAAGTACAGCGTGGTGTGACAGCAACAAAGCAACATGGTACATTAATGCAATGAAGACAACATGGTTGATGACAGCAGCAGGTATGGTATACTGGATGACAGCCAAGAAGTCAACATGGTGAATGAAAGCAGTAAGTACAGCATAGGGAATGACAGCAAAGTAGAAAATATGGTGGATGAGAGCTAAAAGGATGATATGGTGAATAATATCAGCCAAGACAACATGGTGCATGTAAGTAGCAAATTCAGCATTGGGCATGACAGCAGATGAAAACATGATGTATGAAAGTGCCAAGTACAGCATGGTGGATGACGGCATAGCGGACAACAGCCAGTACAGCCTGGTTCATGTCAGCGACAGTGACAACATTGTTGATGGAAGTGGATGAAAGCAGCAAGTACAGCATGGTGCATGACAGTGAAAGTGACTACATGGTACATGAATGCAGTGAAGACAACATGGTTGATGACAGTGGCAGGTACAGCATTGTGGATGACATTAGCCAGTACAGTATGGTGGATGACAGCCGAGAGGACAACATTATTGATGAAAGCAGCAAGTACAGCATGGTGACATACAGCAAGGGAGACAAGATGGTGCATGACTGCAGAGAGGACAACATGGTGGATGACATCATCAAAGACATGGTGGATCACAGCAGAGGAGACAACATCATGGATGACAGCAGAGATCACAGCTTCTTGGATTAACACAGGAAGTACAGCATAGTGGATTACAACAAAAAGGACAACATGGTGATTGACATCAGCCAGTACTACATGGTGGATGACAGCTGAGAGGATAACATGGTGGATGAAATCATCAAGAACAGCATGGTGGATGACAGTGGAAAGGACGATGTGGTGGATGACAACAGAGAAGACAGCACGGTGAATGAAAGCAGCCAGGACAGCATGTTTCATGACAGCAGAGGTGACAACATGGTGGATGGCAGCTGAAAGGGCAACATGGTGGACGACCTCAGCCAGTACAGCATGGTGGATGACAGCCGAGAGGACAACATGGTTGATGAAAGCAGCAAGTACAGCATGGTAACATACAGCAAGGGAGACAAGATGGTGCATGACTGCAGAGAGAATAACATGGCGGATGAAATCAACAAAAACAGCATGGTGGATGACAGCGCAAAAGACAGCATAGTGGATGACAACGGAGAAGACAGCATGGTGGATGAAAGCAGCAAGTACAAACTTGGTTGATGACAGCAGCCAGGACAGCATGTTTCATAACAGCAGAGGTGACAATATGGTGGATGGCAGCTGAGAGTGCAACATGGTTAATGACATCAGCCAGTACAGCATTGTGGATGACTGCAGTGAGGACAGCATGGTGGATGAAAGCAGCAAGTACAGCGTGGTGTGACAGCAACAAAGCTACATGGTACATGAATGCAGTGATGACAACATGGTTGATGACAGTGGCAGGTACAGTATAGTGGATGACAGCCAAGAAGTCAACATGGTGGATGACATTAGCCAGTACAGCATGGTGGATGACAGCCGAGTGGACAACATGGTTGATGAAAGCAGCAAGTACAGCATGGTGACATGCAGCAAGGGAGACAAGATGGTGCATGACTGCAGAGAGGACAACATGGTGGATAACATCATCGAAGACGTGGTGGATCACAGCAGAAGAGATAACATCATGGATTAACAATGAGGTACAGCATCGTGGATGGCAACAAAGAGGACAACATGGTGATTGACATCAGCCAGTACTGCATGGTGGATGACAGCTGAGAGGACAAAATGGTGGATGAAATCAACAAGAACAGCATGGTGAAAGACAGTGGAGAAGACAGCATGGTGCATGACAACAAAGAAGACAACATGGTGGATGAAAGCAGCAAGTACAAACATGGTGGATGACAGCAGCCGCGACAGCATATTTCTTGGCAGGTGAGAGGACGACATCAGCCAGGACAGCATTGTGGATGACTGCAGAGGGGACAACATGGTGGATGAAAGAAGCAAGTACAGCGTGGTGTGACAGCAACAAAGCAACATGGTACATGAATGCAATGAAGACAACATGGTTGATGACAGCAGCAGGTATGGTATACTGGATGACAGCCAAGAAGTCAACATGGTGGATGAAAGCAGTAAGTACAGCATAGGGAATGACAGCAAAGTAGAAAATATGGTGGATGAGAGCTAAAAGGATGATATGGTGAATAATATCAGCCAAGACAACATGGTGCATGTAAGTAGCAAATTCAGCATTGGGCATGACAGCAGATGAAAACATGATGTATGAAAGTGCCAAGTACAGCATGGTGGATGACGGCATAGCGGACAACAGCCAGTACAGCCTGGTTCATGTCAGCGACAGTGACAACATTGTTGATGGAAGTGGATGAAAGCAGCAAGTACAGCATGGTGCATGACAGTGAAAGTGACTACATGGTACATGAATGCAGTGAAGACAACATGGTTGATGACAGTGGCAGGTACAGCATTGTGGATGACATTAGCCAGTACAGTATGGTGGATGACAGCCGAGAGGACAACATTATTGATGAAAGCAGCAAGTACAGCATGGTGACATACAGCAAGGGAGACAAGATGGTGCATGACTGCAGAGAGGACAACATGGTGGATGACATCATCAAAGACATGGTGGATCACAGCAGAGGAGACAACATCATGGATGACAGCAGAGATCACAGCTTCTTGGATTAACACAGGAAGTACAGCATAGTGGATTACAACAAAAAGGACAACATGGTGATTGACATCAGCCAGTACTACATGGTGGATGACAGCTGAGAGGATAACATGGTGGATGAAATCATCAAGAACAGCATGGTGGATGACAGTGGAAAGGACGATGTGGTGGATGACAACAGAGAAGACAGCACGGTGAATGAAAGCAGCCAGGACAGCATGTTTCATGACAGCAGAGGTGACAACATGGTGGATGGCAGCTGAAAGGGCAACATGGTGGACGACCTCAGCCAGTACAGCATGGTGGATGACAGCCGAGAGGACAACATGGTTGATGAAAGCAGCAAGTACAGCATGGTAACATACAGCAAGGGAGACAAGATGGTGCATGACTGCAGAGAGAATAACATGGTGGATGAAATCAACAAAAACAGCATGGTGGTTGAAAGCAGCAAGTACAAACCTGGTTGATGACAGTAGCCAGGACAGCATGTTTCATAACAGCAGAGGATGATGACAGCAGAGTTCACAGCTTCTTGGATTAACACAGGAAGTACAGCATCGTGGATGACAACAAAAAAGACAACATGGTGATTGACATCAGCCAGTACTACATGGTGGATGACTGCTGAGAGGATAATATGGTGGATGAAATCATCAAGAACAGCATGGTGGATGACAGCGGAAAAGAGAGCATGGTGGATGAAAGCAGCAAGTACAAACCTGGTTGATGACAGCAGCCACGACAGCATGTTTTATAACAGCAGAGGTGACAACATGGTGGCTGGCAGCTGAGAGTGCAACATGGTGGATGACATCAGCCAGTACAGCATTGTGGATGAAAGCAGCAAGTACAGCATGGTGTGACAGCAACAAAGGTACGTGGTACATGAATGCAGTGAGGACAACATGGTTGATGACAGTGACAGGTATAGTATAGTGGATGACAGCCAAGAAGTCAACATGGTGGATGACATTAGCCAGTACAGCATGGTGGATGACAGCCGAGTGGACAACATGGTTGATGAAAGCAGCAAGTACAGCATGGTGACATGCAGCAAGGGAGACAAGATGGTGCATGTCTGCAGAGAGGACAACATGGTGGATAACATCATCGAAGACGTGGTGGATCACAGCAGAAGAGATAACATCATGGATTAACAATGAAGTACAGCATCGTGAATGGCAACAAAGAGGACAACATGGTGATTGACATCAGCCAGTATTGCATGGTGGATGACAGCTGAGAGGACAAAATGGTGGATGAAATCAACAAGGACAGCATGGTGGAAGACAGTGGAGAAGACAGCATGGTGCATGACAACAAAGATGACGACATGGTGGATGAAAGCAGCAAGTACAAAAATGGTGGATGACAGCAGCCACGACAGCATATTTCTTGGCAGCTGAGAGGACGACAGCAGCCAGTACAGCATTGTGGATGACTGCAGAGAGGACAACAACATGGTGGATGAAAGAAGCAAGTACAGCATGGAGTGACAGTAACAAAGCAACATGGTGCATGAATGCAATGAAGACAACATGGTTGATGACAGCAGCAGGTATGCTATACTGGATGACAGCCAAGAAGTCAACATGGTGGATGAAAGAAGCAAGTACAGCATGGTGTGACAGTAACAAAGCAACATGGTGCATGAATGCAATGAAGACAACATGGTTGATGACAGCAGCAGGTATGCTATACTGGATGACAGCCAAGAAGTCAACATGGTGGATGAAAGCAGTAAGTACAGCATAGGGAATGACAGCAAAGTAGAAAATATGGTGGATGAGAGCTTAAAGGATGATATGGTGAATAATATCAGCCAAGACAACATGGTGGATGACTAGAGAGAACAACATGGTGCATGTAAGTAGCAAGTTCAGCATTGGGCATGACAGCAGATGAAAACATGATGTATGAAAGTGCCAAGTACAGCATGGTTGATGACGGCATAGAGGATAACAGCCAGTACAGCCTGGTTCATGTCAGTGAAAGTGACAACATGGTTGATGGAAGTGGATGAAAGCAGCAAGTACAGCATAGTGCTTGACAGCAGAAGAGACAACGGTAAGTAAAGCATAGTACATGACAGCAAAGGAGTCAACATGGTGGATAACGGCAGCCAGTACATTGGAGAAGACAGCATGGTGGATGACAACAAAGACAACATGGTGGATGAAAGCAGCAAGTACAAACATGGTGGATGACAGTAGCAGCAACAGCATATTTCTTGGCAGCTGAGAGGACGACATCAGCTAGGATAGCATTGTGGATTACTGCACAGAGGACAACATGGTGGATGAAAGCAGCAAGTACAGCATGGTGTGACAGGAACAAACATGGTACATGAATGCAGTGAAGATAACATGGTTGATGACAGCAGCAGGTACGGCATACTGGATGACAGCCAAGAAGACAGCATGGTGGATGAAAGCAGCCAGTACAGAAGAGGGAATGACAGCAAATGAGACAATATGGTGGATGAGAGCTAAAAGAATGATATGGTGAATCATATCAGCCAAGTCAACATGGTGCATGTAAGTAGTAAGTTCAGCATTGGGCATGACAGCAGATGAAAACATGATGTATGAAAGTGCCAAGTACAGCATGGTGGATGACGGCATAGCGGACAACAGCCAGTACAGCCTGGTTTATGTCAGCGAAAGTGACAACATTGTTGATGGAAGTGGATGAAAGCAGCAAGTACAGCATGGTGCATGACAGTGAAAGTGACTACATGGTGTATGACTACGGTAAGTAAAGCATAGTACATGACAGCAAAGGAGTCAACATGGTGGAAAAAAGCAGTAAGTACAGCATGGTGACATACAGCAAGGGAGACAAGATGGTGCATGACCGCTGAGAGGACAACATCATGGATCACAGCAGGGGAAACAACGTCATGGATTAAAACAGGTAGTACAGCATGGTGGAAGACAACAAAGAGGACAACATGGTGATTGACATCAGCCAGTACTACATGGTGGATGACAGCTGAGAGGATAACATGGTGGATGACAGTGGAAAAGACAATATGGTGGATGACAGCAGAGAAGACAGCACGGTGGATGAAAGCAGCCAGGACAGCATGTTTCATGACAGCAGAGGTGACAACATGGTGGATGGCAGCTGAAAGGGCAACATGGTGGATGACCTCAGCCAATACAGCATGGTGGATGACAGCCGAGAGGACAACATGGTTGATGAAAGCAGCAAGTACAGCATGGTAACACACAGCAAAGGAAACAAGATAGTGCATGACTGCAGAGAGAATAACATGGTGGATTAAATCAACAAAAACAGCATGGTGGATGACAGCGGAAAAGACAGCATAGTGGATGACAGCAGAGAAGATAGCATGGTGGATGAAAGCAGCAAGTACAAACCTGGTTGATGACAGCAGCCAGGACAGCATGTTTCATAACAGCAGTGGTGACAACATGGTGGATGGCAGCTGAGAGTGCAACATGGTGGACGACATCAGCCGGTACAGCATTGTGGATGACTGCAGTGAGGACAGCATGGTGGATGAAAGCAGCAAGTACAAACATGGTGTGATAGCAACAATGCAACATGGTACATGAATGCAGTGAAGACAACATGGTTGATGACAGTGGCAGGTACAGCATAGTGGATGACAGCCAAGAAGTCAACATGGTGGATGACATTAGCCAGTACAGTATGGTGGTTGACTGCCCAGAGGACAACATGGTTGATGAAAGCATCAAGTACAGAATGGTGACATACAGCAAGGGAGACAAGATGATGCATGACTGCTGGGAAGACAACATGGTGGATGAAAGCAGCCAGTACAGCACGGTGGATGAATGCAGCCAGTACAGCACGGTGGATGAGAGCGGAGAAGACAACAAGGTGGATGAGAGCGGAGAAGACAACATGATGGGATGAGAGCGGAGAAGACAACATGGTGGATGACAACAGAAAAGACAGCATGGTGGATGAAAGCAGCAAGTACAAACATGGTGGATGACAGCAAGGGAGACAAGATGGTGCATGACTGCCGAAAAGACAACATGGTGGAGGACATCATCGAAGACATGGTGGATTACAGGATTAACACAGAAAGTACAGCGAGGTGGATGATAACAAAGAGGACAACATGGTGATTGACATCAGCCATTCTGCATGGTGGATGACTGCTGAGAGGATAACAAGGTGGATGAAATCAACAAGAACAGCATGGTGATTGACAGTGGAAAAGACAACATGGTGGATGAAAGCAGCAAGTACAAACTTGGTGGATGACAACAGCCAGGACAGAGTATTTCATAACAGCAGAGGTGACAACATGGTGGATGGCAGCTGAGAGTGCAACATGGTGGACGACATCAGCCGGTACATCATTGTGGATGACTGCAGTGAGGACAACATGGTGGATGAAAGCAGCAAGTACAAACATGGTGTGATAGCAACAATGCAACATGGTACATGAATGCAGTGAAGACAACATGGTTGATGACAGTGGCAGGTACGGCATACAGGATGACAGCCAAGAAGTCAACATGGTGCATGACAGCTGAGAGGACAACATGGTTGATGAAAGCAGCAAGTACAGTATGGTGACACACAGCAAGGGAGACAAGATGGTGCATGACTGCAGTGAGGACAATATGGTGGATGACATCATCGAAGACGTGGTGGATCACAGCAGAGGAGACAACATCATGGATGACAGCAGAGATCACGGCTTCTTGGATTAACACAGGATGTACAGCATCGTGGATGACAACAAAAAGGACAACATGGTGATTGACATCAGCCAGTACTACATGGTGGATGAGAACAGTAAAGACAGCATGGTGGAAGAAAGAGGCCAGTACAGCACGGTGGATTACAGTGGAGAAGACAGCATTATCAATGAAAGCAGCCAGGACAGCATGGTGGATGACAGCTGAGAGGATAACATGGTGGATGAAATCAACAAGAACAGCATGGTGGATAAAATCAACAAGAACAGCATGGTGGATGAGAGCAGAAAAGACAACATGGCAGATGACAATGGAGAAAGCAGCCAGTACAGCACGGTGGATGGCAGCAGCCAGGACAGCATGTTTCATAACAGCAGAGGTGACCACATGGTGGATGGCAGCTGAGAGTGCAATATGGTGGACTACATCAGCCAGTACAGCATTGTGGATGACTGCAGTGAGGACAACATGGTGGATGAAAGCAGCAAGTACAGCATGGTGTGATAGCAACAATGTAACATGGTACATGAATGCAGTGAAGACAACATGGTTGATGACAGTGGCAGGTACAGCATAGTGGATGACAGCCAAGAAGTCAACATGGTGGATGACATTAGACAGTACAGCATGGTGGATGACAGCCGAGTGGACAACATGGTTGATGAAAGCAGCAAGTACAGCATGGTGACATGCAGCAAGGGAGACAAGATGGTGCATGACTGCAGAGAGGACAACATGGTTGATGACATCATCAAAGACATGGTGGATCACAGCAGAGGAGACAACATCATGGATGACAGAGAACACAGCTTCTTGGATTAACACAGGAAGTACAGCATGGTGGATTACAACAAAAAGGATAACATGGTGATTGACATCAGCCAGTACTGCATGGTGGATGACAGCTGAGAGGACAAAATGGTGGATGAAATCAAGAACCGCATCGTGGAAGACGGCGGAAAAGACAACATGGTTGATGACAACAGAGAAGACAGCACGGTGGATGAAAGCAGCCAGTACAGCACGGTGGATGAATGCAGCCAGTAGAGCACGGTGGATGAGAGCGGAGAAGACAACATGATGGATGACAGCGGAGAAGACAGCATGGTGGATAAAAGCAGCATGTACAAACATGGTGGATGACAGCAGCCGGGACAGCATATTTCTTGGCAGCTGAGAGGGCGACATGGTGGACGATATCAGCCAGTACAGCATTGTGGATGACTGCAGAGAGGACAGCAAGGTGGATGAAAGAAGCATGTACAGCATGGTGTGACAGCAACAAAGCAACATGGTACATGAATGTAATGAAGACAACATGGTTGATGACAGCAGTAGGTATCGTATACTGGATGACAGCCAAGAAGTCAACATGGTGGATGAAAGCAGTAAGTACAGCATAGGGAATGACAGCAAAGTAGAAAATATGGTGGATGAGAGCTTAAAGGATGATATGGTGAATAATATCAGCCAAGACAACATGGTGGATGACTAGAGAGAACAACATGGTGCATGTAAGTAGCAAGTTCAGCATTGGGCATGACAGCAGATGAAAACATGATGTATGAAAGTGCCAAGTACAGCATGGTTGATGACGGCATAGAGGATAACAGCCAGTACAGCCTGGTTCATGTCGGTGAAAGTGACAACATGGTTGATGGAAGTGGATGAAAGCAGCAAGTACAGCATAGTGCATGACAGCAGAAGAGACAACGTGGTGTATGACTACGGTAAGTAAAGCATAGTACATGACAGCAAAGGAGTCAACATGTTGGATGACGGCAGCCAGTACAACATTGTGGATGGATGGGAAAAAGCAAGTACAGTATGGTGGATGACAGTAGAGTTGACAACATGGTTGATGAAAGCATCAAGTACATCATGGTGACATACAGCAAGGGAGACAAGATGGTGCATGACTGCCGAAAAGACAACATGGTGGAGGACATCATCGAAGACATGGTGGATTACAGGATTAACACAGAAAGTACAGCGAGGTGGATGATAACAAAGAGGACAACATGGTGATTGACATCAGCCATTCTGCATGGTGGATGACTGCTGAGAGGATAACAAGGTGGATGAAATCAACAAGAACAGCATGGTGATTGACAGTGGAAAAGACAACATGGTGGATGAAAGCAGCAAGTACAAACTTGGTGGATGACAACAGCCAGGACAGAGTATTTCATAACAGCAGAGGTGACAACATGGTGGATGGCAGCTGAGAGTGCAACATGGTGGACGACATCAGCCGGTACATCATTGTGGATGACTGCAGTGAGGACAACATGGTGGATGAAAGCAGCAAGTACAAACATGGTGTGATAGCAACAATGCAACATGGTACATGAATGCAGTGAAGACAACATGGTTGATGACAGTGGCAGGTACGGCATACAGGATGACAGCCAAGAAGTCAACATGGTGCATGACAGCTGAGAGGACAACATGGTTGATGAAAGCAGCAAGTACAGTATGGTGACACACAGCAAGGGAGACAAGATGGTGCATGACTGCAGTGAGGACAATATGGTGGATGACATCATCGAAGACGTGGTGGATCACAGCAGAGGAGACAACATCATGGATGACAGCAGAGATCACGGCTTCTTGGATTAACACAGGATGTACAGCATCGTGGATGACAACAAAAAGGACAACATGGTGATTGACATCAGCCAGTACTACATGGTGGATGAGAACAGTAAAGACAGCATGGTGGAAGAAAGAGGCCAGTACAGCACGGTGGATTACAGTGGAGAAGACAGCATTATCAATGAAAGCAGCCAGGACAGCATGGTGGATGACAGCTGAGAGGATAACATGGTGGATGAAATCAACAAGAACAGCATGGTGGATAAAATCAACAAGAACAGCATGGTGGATGAGAGCAGAAAAGACAACATGGCAGATGACAATGGAGAAAGCAGCCAGTACAGCACGGTGGATGGCAGCAGCCAGGACAGCATGTTTCATAACAGCAGAGGTGACCACATGGTGGATGGCAGCTGAGAGTGCAATATGGTGGACTACATCAGCCAGTACAGCATTGTGGATGACTGCAGTGAGGACAACATGGTGGATGAAAGCAGCAAGTACAGCATGGTGTGATAGCAACAATGTAACATGGTACATGAATGCAGTGAAGACAACATGGTTGATGACAGTGGCAGGTACAGCATAGTGGATGACAGCCAAGAAGTCAACATGGTGGATGACATTAGACAGTACAGCATGGTGGATGACAGCCGAGTGGACAACATGGTTGATGAAAGCAGCAAGTACAGCATGGTGACATGCAGCAAGGGAGACAAGATGGTGCATGACTGCAGAGAGGACAACATGGTTGATGACATCATCAAAGACATGGTGGATCACAGCAGAGGAGACAACATCATGGATGACAGAGAACACAGCTTCTTGGATTAACACAGGAAGTACAGCATGGTGGATTACAACAAAAAGGATAACATGGTGATTGACATCAGCCAGTACTGCATGGTGGATGACAGCTGAGAGGACAAAATGGTGGATGAAATCAAGAACCGCATCGTGGAAGACGGCGGAAAAGACAACATGGTTGATGACAACAGAGAAGACAGCACGGTGGATGAAAGCAGCCAGTACAGCACGGTGGATGAATGCAGCCAGTAGAGCACGGTGGATGAGAGCGGAGAAGACAACATGATGGATGACAGCGGAGAAGACAGCATGGTGGATAAAAGCAGCATGTACAAACATGGTGGATGACAGCAGCCGGGACAGCATATTTCTTGGCAGCTGAGAGGGCGACATGGTGGACGATATCAGCCAGTACAGCATTGTGGATGACTGCAGAGAGGACAACATGGTGGATGAAAGAAGCAAGTACAGCATGGTGTGACAGCAACAAAGCAACATGGTACATGAATGCAATGAAAACAACATGGTTGATGACAGCAGCAGGTATGCTATACTGGATGACAGCCAAGAAGTCAACATGGTGGATGAAAGCAGTAAGTACAGCATAGGGAATGACAGCAAAGTAGAAAATATGGTGGATGAGAGCTAAAAGGATGATATGGTGAATAATATCAGCCAAGACAACATGGTGGATGACTAGAGAGAACAACATGGTGCATGTAAGTAGCAAGTTCAGCATTTGGCATGACAGCAGATGAAAACATGATGTATGAAAGTGCCAAGTACAGCATGGTGGATGACGGCATAGAGGATAACAGCCAGTACAGCCTGGTTCATGTCGGTGAAAGTGACAACATTGTTGATGGAAATGGATGAAAGCAGCAAGTACAGCATAGTGCATGACAGCAGAAGAGACAATGTGATGTATGACTACGGTAAGTAAAGCATAGTACATGACAGCAAAGGAGTCAACATGGTGGATGACAGCAGCCAGTACGACATTGTGGATGGATGGGAAAATGCAAGTACAGTATGGTGAATGACAGTAGAGTGGACAACATGGTTGATGAAAGCATCAAGTACAGCATGGTGACCTACAGTAAGGGAGACAAGATGGTGCATGATTGCCGAGAGGACAACATGGTTGATGACATCATCCAAGACATGGTGGATTTCAGCAGAGGAGACAATGTCATGGATGACAGCAGAGAAGACAACATCTTGGATTAACACAGGAAGTACAGCGTGGTGGATGATAACAAAGAGGACAACATGGCGGATGACAACAGAGAAGACAGCACAGTGGATGAAAGCAGCCAGTACTGCATGGTGTATGACAGTGAAGACAACATGATGGATGACAGCTGAGAAGACAGCATGGTGATGAAAGCAGCAAGTACAAACCTGGTGGATGACAGCAGCCAGGACAGCATGTTTCATAACAGCAGAGGTGACCACATGGTGGATGGCAGCTGAGAGGGCAACATGGTGGACAACAACAGCCAGTACAGCGCTGTGGATGACTGCAGTGAGGACAACATGGTGTATGAAAGCTATACGTACAGTATGGTGTGGCAGCAACAAAGCAACATGATACATGAATGCTGTAAAGACATGGTTGATGACAGCCAAGAAGTCCACATGGTGGATGAAAGCATCAATACAGCATAGTGAAGGACAGCAATGAAGACAAGATGGTGGATGAGAGCTAAAAGGACAACATGGTGAGTGTATACAACAACCACAGCATTGGGTATGACAAAAGATGACAACATGATGTTTGAAAGTGCGAAGTACAGCACGTTGGATGACGGCTGAAGAGACATGGTGGATGACGGCATAGAGGACAACAGCCAGTACAGCCTGGTTCATGTCAGCTAAAGTGACAACATTGTTGATGGAAGTGGATGAAAGCAGCAGGTACAGCATGGTGCATGACAGCAAAAGAGACAACGTGGTGTATGACTACGGTAAGTAAAGCATAGTACATGACAGCAAAGGAGTCAACATGGTGGATGACAGCAGTCAATACAACATTGTGGATGGATGGAAAAAGCAGCAAGTACAGTATGGTGGATGAAAGCAGCAAGTACAGCATGGTGACATACTGCAAAGGAGACAAGATGGTGCATGAATGCAGAGATGACAGCATCTAAGACATGTTGGAACACCGTGGAGGAGACCACATCATGGATTAAGACAGGAGTACAGCTTGTTGGATGACAACGAAGAGGACAACATGGTGGTTGGCATCAGCCAGTACTACATGGTGAATGACAGCTGAGAGGACATGGTGGATGAAAGCAGTATGGTGCATGGCAGCAACGGAGACACTGGTGGATGACAGAATCAAGTACAATTTTGTGGATCACAACAGAGAGGACAACATGGTAGTTGACAGCTGACAGGACAACATGGTGGATGAAATCAGCAAGTACAGCATGGTGGCTGACTGTGGAGAAGACCTTATAGCGGATGACAACAGAGAAGACAGCACTATCGATGAAAGCAGCAAGTAGAACATAGTGGATGACAGCAGCCAGGAGAGCATGTTTCAGGACAGCAGAGGTGACAACTTGGTAGATGGCAGCTGAGAGGACAACATCACCCAGGTTCATGTCGGCAAATGAGACAACGTGGTGTATGACTACGGTAAGTAAAGCATAGTACATGACAGCAAAGGAGTCAACATGCTGGATGACATCAGCCAGTACAACATTGTGGATGGATGGAAAAAAGCAGCAAGTACAGCATGGTGGATGAAAGCAGAGAGGACAACGTGGTTGATGAAAGTAGCAAGTACAGAATGGTGACATACAGCAAGGGAGACAAGATGGTGCATGACTGCCAAGAGGACAACATGGTGGATCACAGCAGAGGAGACAATGTCATGGATGACAGCAGAGAAGACAACATCTTGGATTAACACAGGAAGTACTGCATTGTGGATGACAACAGAGAAGACAGCATGGTCAATGAAAGCAGCAAGTACAACATGGTGGATGACAACAGCCAGGACAGCATGTTTCATGACTGCAGAGGTGACAACATGGTGGATGGCAGCTGAGACGGAAACATGGTGGACAACATCAGCCTGTACAGCATTGTGGATGACAGCAGAGAGGACAACATGGTGGATGAAAGCAGCAAGTACAGTATGTTGTGACAGCAACAAAACAACATGGTTGATGATAGCAGCAGGTACAGCACAATGGATGACAGCAAGAGGACGTGGTGGAAAAAAGCAGCAATTAAACCATGGTGTATGGCAACAACGAAGCAAAGTGGTACATGAATGCAGAGGAGACAACACGGTGGATGACAGCAGACAACAACATGATGGATGAAAGTGGCAAGTACAGCATGGAGGATGACAGCAGAAAAGACAACATGGTGAATGGTAGCAGAGTGGGCAACATAGTGGGAGAAAGGAATAAGAGCATTCAGGATGACAGCAATGAAGACAACAGTCACCACAGCCTGGGTCATGACGGCAAAAGAAATAACGTGGTGAATGACATCAGTCAGTACAACATTGTGGATGGAAGTAGATAAAAGCAGCAGGTACAGGATGGTGCATAACAGCAAAGGTGACATCATGGTGGATGACCGCAGTGAGGACAACATGGTTGTTGAAAGCAGCAAGTACAGTATGGTGACATACAGCAAAGGTGACAAGATGGTGCATGACTGCAGAGAGGATAACATGGTGGATGAAAGCAGCTAGTACAGCATGGTGGATGACAGCGGAGAAGACAGTATGGTAGATAAAAGCAGGAAGTACAACATGGTGGATGACAACATGGTGAATGAAAGCAGCAAGTACAGCATGTTCAATGATGGCAGAAGAGACAACATGGTGGATGACGGCATAGAGGACAACATGGTCCATGACAGCAAAGGAGTCAACATGGTGGATGACATCAGCCAGTACAATATTGTGGATGGAAGGAGAAAAACAGCAAGTACAGCTTGGTGGGTAAAAGCAGCAGGCACATGGTGGATGAACGCAGCAAGTACAACATGGTGGATGGATGGAGAAAACCAGCTAGTACAGCATAGTGCATTAATGCAGCAGGTACAGCATGGTGCATGACAGCAAAAGAGATGAGGTGGTGTATGACTGCGGCATATAGTACATGAGAGCAAAAGAGTCATCATGGATGATGACATCAGTCAGCGGATGGAAGGAGAAAAGCAGTAAGTATGGTGGATGAAAATAGCTGGTACAACATGGTGGATGAAAGCCATAAGTACTGCATGGTGACATACAGCAAAGGAGACGAGATGGTGCATGACTGCAGAGAGGACAATATGGTGGATGACATCATCCAAGAGATGGTGGATGACAGCAGAAGACAACATCTTGGATTAACACTAAGTACAGCATGGTGGATGACATCAGGCAGTCCTGCATGGTGGATGACAGCTGAGAGGATAACATGGTGGATGAAAGCAGAATGGTGCATGGCAACAATGGAGACACCATGGTGGATGACAGAATCAAGTACAATTTTGTGGATCACAACAGAGAGGACAACATGATAATTGACATCTGCAAGTACATGGTAGATGACAGCTGACAGGACAACATAGTGAATGTAATAGCCAAGTGCAGCATGGTGGATGACAGCGGAGAAGACAACATGGTGGAAGACAGCGGAGAAGAAAGCATAGTGGATGACAGCGGAGAAGACAACATGGTAGATGACAACAGAGAAGACAGTATGGTGGCTGAAAGCAGCAAGTACACCATGGTGGATGACAGCAACCAGGACAGCATGTTTCATGACTGCAGTGTTGACAGCATGGTGGATGACAGCTGAGAGGGAAACATGGTAGACGACATCAGCCAGTACAGCATTGTGGATGACAGCAGAGAGGACAACATGGTGGATGAAAGCAGCAAGTACAGCATGGTGTGACAGCAACAAAACAACGCAGTTGATGACAGCAGCATGTACAGCAAAATGAATGACAGCAAGAGGACAAAGTGGTAGATGAGAGCAGCAAGTAAATGCAGAGGAGACAACCCAGTGCATGACAGCTGCACGTACAGCATAGTGGAGGACAGCCAAGAAGACAACATGGTGTATGACATCAGCCAGTACAGCATGGTGGATGAAAGCAGCAAGTACAGCATTGTGCATGACATCAAGAAGACAACGTGGTGGATTAGAGCTAACAGAACAATATGGTGAATAATATCAGCCAGGGAGAACAGCATTGGGCATGACAGCAGGGACAGCATGGTGGATGACGGCAGATGACAACATGATGTATGAAAGTGCCAAGTACAGCATGCTGGATGATGGACAACATTGTGCATTACAGCAGAGGAGACAGCATTGTGGATGGCAGCAGAGTGGGCAATTTGGTGGAAGGAAGGAATAAGAGCATGCTGGATGACTGTAATGAAGACAACTGCAAAAGACAGCAAAAGAGACAATGTGGTGGATAACATCAGCCAATACAACATTGTGGATGGTAGTGAATGAAAGCAGCAGATACAGAATGGTGCATGATAACAAAGGTGACATGGTGGATGATCACAGAGAGGACAACATGGTGGTTGAAAGCAGCAAGTACTCTACGGTGACATAACAGCAAAGGTGACAAGATGTTGAATGACAGCAAAGAGAATAACATGGTGGATGAAATCAGCAAGTACAACGTGGTGGATGACAGCATGGTGGATGGCATCAGCAAGGACAGCATGTTGCATGACAGCAGAGGTGACATCACGGTGGATGGCTGCTGAGAGAGCTACATGGTGGATGACAGCAGAGAGGACAACATGGTGGATGAAAGCAGTAAGTGCAACATGGTGCATGAATATGGAGGAGACAGCACAGTTGATGACAGCCAAGAGGATAATGTGGTGGATGATTTCAGCAAGTACAGCATTGGGCATCACAGCATGGTGGGTTACAGTAGACAACAACATGATGGATGAAAGTGGCCAGTACAGCATGGTGGATGATGGTAGAAGAGACAGCATGGTGGATGACAGCATAGGGCAGAACATGGTGCATGACAGCAGACAGTACAGCATGGTGGATGGCAGCAGAGTGGGCAACATGGTCGGCAACATGGTGGATGAAAGGAATAACAGCATGCTGGATGATAGCATCGAAGACAACAGCCAGTACAACCTGGTCCATGACAGCAAAAGAGACAACGTGGTTGATGACTGCGGAGAGGACAACATGGTGGATAAAGCAGCAAGCACAGTATGGTGACATACAGCAAAAGAGACAAGATGGTAGATGACATCATCCAAGACAGTGGATCACAGCAGAGGACAACATTGTGGATGACATCAAAGAGGACAACATGGTGATTGATATCAGCCAGTACTGCATGGTGGATGACAGCTGAGAGGACAAAATGGTGGATGAAAGCAGCATGGTGCATGGCAGTCGTGGACACACTATGGTAAATGCCAGAATCAAGTACAATTTTGTGGATCACAAAAAAGAGGACAACATGGTAGATGACAGCTGACAAGACAACATAGTGGACGAAATCAGCAAGTACAGCATGGTGGATGACAGGAAAGAGAATAATGGGTGAGAAGACAACATAATGAATGACAACAGAGAAGACAGCATGGTAGATAAAAGCAGCAAGTACAACATGGTGGATGGCATCAGCCAGGACAGCATGTTTCATGACAGCAGAAGTGACAACATGGTGGATGGCAGCTGAGAGGGCAACATGGAAGATTAAAGCAGCAGGTTCAACATGGTGGTGGCAGCAATGAAGGCAACATAGTGCAGGACAGCTGCAAGTACAGCATGGTGCAGCATAGCAGCAGGTTCAGAATGGTGCAAGACAGCAGAGGTGACAACAAGGTGGATGACAGCAGAGGTGACAACAAGGTGGATGACAGCAGAGGTGACAACAAGGTGAATGACAGCAGAGAGGACAACATGGTGTATGACATCAGCCAGTACAGCAAGAGGACAATGTGCTGGATGAAAGCAGCATCGTGCTTGACATCAAGAAGACAACATGGTGGATGAGAGCTAAGAGGACAATATGGTGAATAATTTCAGCCAGGAAAGCATGGTGGATGACTAGAGAGGGTAACATGGGGTGTGTAAGCAGCAAGTGCAGCATTAGGCATGACAGCAGAGACTGCATGGTGGATGACAGCAGACAACATGATGGATGAAAGTGGCAAGTACAGCATGGTGGATGACAGCATAGAGAACAGCATGGTGGACGACAGCATAGAGAACAACCTGGTGCATGACAGCAGAGGAGACAACATGGTAGATGGCAGCAAAGTGGGCAACATGGTGAATGAAAGGAATAACAGCACGCTGGATGACAGCAATGAAGACAACAGCCAGTACAATCTGGTTCATGACTGCAAAAGAGACAATGTGATGGATGACTGCAGAAATGACCACATGGTGGATGACATCATCCAAGACACAGTGAATTGCAACAAAGGAGACAACCTCGTGGATGACAGTAGAGAAGACAACATCGTGGATTAACACAGGACAGTGTGGTGGATTTCATCAAGGAGGACACCATGGTGATTTACATCAGCCAGTACTGCATGGAAAGCAGCATGGTGCATGGCAGCAGCGGGACACTATGGTAGATGACAGAATCAAGTACAGCTTTGTGGATCACATCAGCAAGTACAGCATGGTGTATGACTGCGGTAAGTAAAGCATAGCACATGACAGCAAGGGAGTCAACATGATGGATGACAGCTGACAAGACAACATGGTGAATGATATCAGCCAATACAGCATGGTGGATGACAGAGTGGACAACAGGATGGATGAAAGAGCATGGTGGATGACTGCAGTGAGGACATCATTGAAGATGACCAACCAGTACAGGATTGTGGATGACATCAAAGGAGACAACATAGTGGTTGACAGCAGAAAGGACAACATGGTGGACATGAACAGGTACAGTATGTTTCATGACAGCAAAGCAGACATCATGGTGGATGATATCAGCCAGTACTGCATCATTGAGGACAGCAGAGCTGACAACATGGTGGATGACAGCAGCAAGTACGGCATGGTGGATGTCCGCAGCAAGTACAGTATTATGCAAGACCGTGAATAGTACAACATCGTGAATAAAAGCAGCAAGTACAGAATGGTGCATGACAGCAGAGAGGACAATGTAATTGACAGCATAAGACAGTACAGTATGGTTGAGGACAGCTGAGATAAAAGCCATCAGCAGGTACAGTATGGTTGATGATAGCAGAGAGGACAACATGGTGTAGAAGATCCACCAGTACAGCATACAGGATGACAGCAGATAAGACCAGATATTGGATGACTGCAGAGAGGACAACATAATGGACAGCATAAGACTACAGCATGGTTGGGGACAGCTGAGTGGACAACATGGTAAATGAAAGCAGCAAGAACGGCATGGTGCATGACAGCGGATAGAACAACTTAGTGGATGAGAGCAGCAAGTGCATGACAGCAGAGAGTACAATGTTGTGGATGACTGCAGAGAGGACAACATGGTGGACAAGATCAGCCAGTAAAGCATGCAAGATGACAGCAGTGAGGAAAACATGGTGAATTAAAGCAGCAAGTCCAGCATGGTGCATGACAGCAGAGGAGACAACATGGTGGATGACAGACGGGAGGAAAATATGGATGACATCAGTCAGTACAGCATGGTGCATAACTGCAGAGAGGACAGCATGGTGGATGACAGCGGCAAGGAAAAAAATGGTGGACAAGATCTGTCAATACAGCATGCAGGATGACAGTGGAGATGACAACATAATGAATGAAAGCAGCTAGTATAGAATGGTGCATGACAGCTGGGAGGACAACATGATAGATGAAAGCTGCAAGTACAACACGATGGTGATAGCAATGGAGACAATATAGCAGAAAGACAACCTAGTGGACATCAGCAGGTACAGTATGTTTCATGACAACAGAGGTGACAATATGGTGCATGTCACCAGAGGTGACAATATGGTGGAAGACATCAGCCAGGACGGCATAGTACATGACTGCTGAGAAGCCAACAAGGTTGATGACAGCAGATAGGACAACATAGTGAATGAAAGCAGTGAGTACAGAATGGTGCATGACTGCAGAGGGGACAACAACATGGACGACAGCAGAGGGGACAACAAAATGGACACCATAAGACAGTACAGCATGGTTGAGGGCTGCTGAGAAGACAATATCATGGATGACAGGGGAGAGGACATGATGGATGACAGCAGAGAGGACAACATAATGGACAGTATGAGAGAGTACAGCATGGTAGATGAAAGCAGCAAGTAAAGCATGGTGGTGACTGCAATGCTTACAGCAGGAGTCAACATCATGGATAACAGCTGCCAGTACAGCATGGTGGATAACAGCAGAGAAGGCAACATCGTCGATGACAGTTGAAAGGACATGGTGGATGACATCAGCAAGTGCAGCATTGTGGATGACAATTAGAGAGGACATCATGGTTAATGAAAGTACAGCCTGGTTGATGTCAGCAGAGCCGACAACATGGTGGATGGCAGCAGAGAGGGCTACATGGTGGATGGAAGCAGCAAGTACAGCATGGTGCATGACAGCAACGAAGCAACATGGTACATGAATGCAGAGGAGACAACATAGTGAATGACAGCAGCCAGTACAGCATGTTCATGACTGCAGAGGAGACAACACATTGGATGACAGCAGCAGGTATATCACAGTGGATGACAGCTAAGTGGACAATATTTTGGTTGGCAACAGAGAGGACAGTTAGGCTATAGCAGGTACAGTATGGTTCATGATTTCAGAGGAGACAACATGGTAGATGACAGCTGAGAGGATAACATGGTGGATAAAATCAGCAAGTACAACATTGTGGATGACAGCAAAGAAGACAGCTTGGTTCATGACAGTAAAGGAGACAAGATGGTGTATGACTGTATTAAGTACAGCATAGTGCAAGACAGCAAAGGAGTCAACATGGTGGATGACCTCAGTCAGGACACTATGGTGGATGACAGCAGAGAGGACAACATGGTACATGAAAGCAGCATTGGGCATGACAGCAGAGTTGACACCATGGTGGACGACCACAGCAAGTACAGAACGGCAAATGACAGCAGAGATGACAAAATGGTGGATGACATCAGTCAGTGTAGCATGATCGATGACAGTCGAGAGGACAACATGATGGATGAAAGCAGCAAGTATAAAAAAGACCACATGGTGGATGACGTCAGAGAGGAAAGCATGGTCGATGAAAGCAACTTGTACAGCATGGTGCATGACAGAGGAGACGATATTGTGGATGAAAGCAGAGATGGCAACATGGTGGATGTCTTCAGCCAGTACAGCATGGTGGATGACAGCGGAGGTGACAACAACATGGATGACAGCAGAGGAGACAATATAGTAGTTGACAGCAGAGAGGACAACCTGGTGGACATAAGCAGGTTCAGTATAGGTCATGAAAGCAGAGGAGACAATATGGTGGACATCAGCAGGTATAGTATGGTTGATGACAGCAGAGAAGACAACTTACTAGATGACAGTAAGTACAGCATGGTGCATGACAACTGAGAAGACAACATAGTGGTGGACATCAGCAGGTACAGTATGGTTCATGACAGCAGAGAGGACAACCTGGTGGACATCAGCAGGTACAGTATGGTTCATGACAGCTGAGAAGACAAAATGGTGGATGACAGCAGCCAATGCCGCATGGTAGATGATGAGATCAGGGAGAACAACATTGTGGATGACAGCAGAGGTGATAACATGGTGACTGACAGCAGACAGTAGAGGATAGTGCATAACAGCAGAGAGGACAACATGGTGCATGACAGCAGTGGAGACAACATGGTGTGTGGCTGCAGAGAGGACAACGTTAGGCTATAGCAGGTACAGTATGGTTCATGACTTCAGAGGTGACAACATGGTGGATGACAGCTGTGAGGATAGCATTGTGGATGACAGCAAAGAGGACAGCATGGTGTATGACAGTAGAGAAGACATGGTGGATGAACGCAGACAATTCAGCATGGTGGATGAACACAGAGAGGACAACATGGTGAATGACAGCAGCAATACAGCATGGTGCATGACAGCAGAGAGGGCAACATGGTCGATGAAAACAGCAAGTACTGCATTGGGCATGACAGCAGAGGTGACATCATGGTGCATGACAGCAGAGAGCACAACCTGGTGGATGAGATCAGTCAATACAGGATGATAGCAGAGAAGACAACATAGTGAATGAAAGCAGCAAGTACAGCATTGAGCATGACAGCGGAAGTGACAACATCGTGGTTGACAGCTGAGAGGAAAACCTGGTGGACATCAGCAGGTACAGTATGGTTCTTGACAGCAGAGGAGACAACATGGTGAATGACAGCTGAGATGAAAAAATGGTTAATGACTGCAGTAAGAACGGCATGGTGGATAACAGCTGAGTGGACAAAATCATGGATGAAAGCAGCTAGTACAGCATGGTGTCATACAAGAAAGGAGACAAGTTGGTGCATGACTGCAATAAGTACAGCATAGTGCATTACAGGAAAGGAGTCAACTTGGTAGATGACAGCTGACAGGACAATATGGTGGATGACCGCAGCAAGTCCTGAATGGCAGATGACAGCAGAGATGGATGATAGCAGCAAGTAGAGCATGTTGGATGACATCAGCCAGTACAGCATTGGGCATGACAGCAGAGGAGACAACATGGTGGATGACATCAGCCAGTGTAGTGTGGAGGATTACAGCCGAGAGAATAACATAGTGGATGAAAGCAGCAAGTACAGCATGGTGCATATCATTAGGGAGGACAACATGGCGGATGACAGCAGAGAGGACAACATGGTTGATGAAAGCTGCTTGTACAGCATAGTGCGTGCCAGCAGAGACATGGTGGATGAAAGCAGAGAGGACAACATGGTGGTTGAAAGCAGCAAGTCCTGCATTAGGCATGACAGCAGAGAGCACAACATGGTGGATTAGATCAGTCAATACAGCATGCAGGATGACAGTAGATAGACCAACATAGTGAATGAAAGCAGCAAGTACAGCATGGTTGATGACAGCTGAGAGGGCAACATGATGGATGAAAACAGCAAGTACAGTATGGTGCATGACAGCAGAAGAGACAACATGGTAGTTGACAGCAGAGAGGACAACCTGGTGGACTTCAGCAGGTACAGTATGGTGGATGACAGAAGAGGTGAAGATATGGTGACTGACAGCAGCAAGTACAGCATGGTGCATAACAGCAACAAAGACAGCAAGGTGGATGGCATCAGGGAGGGCAACATTGTGCATGACCGCAGAACAGACAACACGGTGGATGACAGTTGAGAGGATAACATGTTGTATGACAACAGAGAAGACTGCATGGTGGATGACAGCAGAGGAGACAACATGGTGGATGAATGCAACAAGTACAACATGGTGCATGACAATGGAGAGGACAACATGGTGGATGATATCAGCCAGTACTGCATGCAGGATGACAGCAGAGAGGGCAACATTGTGAATGAAAGCAGCAAGTACAGAATGGTGCATGACAGCAGAGAGGACAACATAAGCCAGTACAGCATTTTCCATAGCAGCAGCAAGTACAGCATGGTGCATGACAGCTGAGAGAACAACATGGTGCATGACATCAATATAGTGGTCAACAGCTGATAGGACAACCTGGTGGACATCAGCAGGTACAGTATGGTTCATTACAGCAGAGAAGACATGGTGCATGACATTTGAGAGGACAAAATGGTGCATGACTGCAGTAAGTACAGATTATTGGATGTTAGCAGCTAGTACAGCAGTGAGCATTACAGCAGAGGAGACAACATGGTGGATGGCAGCAAAATAAATAACATTGTGAATGACTGCTAAAAGTACATCATGGTAGATGTGAACAAAGAAGATATGGTGGATGACACCAACAAGTACAACATGATGGATCACAGTAAAGGAGACAATATGGTGGATGATAGCAGCAAGTACAACATGGTACATGACAGCGGAGAAGACAAAACTGTGGAGGATAGCAGCAAGTACCGCATGGTAGATCAGAGCAAACCAGACAACATGGTGTACGACAGCAGCAAGCACAACGTGGTGGTAGAGAGCAGCAAGGAAGTTATGATGGGTAACTGCAGAGAGGACAGTATAGTAGATGACAACAGCAAGTACAGCATGGTAGATAACAGCAGAGGAGCATGGTATTGGACAACCAGTTGGATAATTGTAGCAAGTACAGTTTGGTGGAATCAACAGAAAAGGAGGCATGGATGACAGCAGAGAGGACAACATTGTGGATTACAGCAAAAATGAAAGCTACGTGAATGATAGCAGGAAGAACAGCAGTGGGGACAACAGGTTATATGACAGCATGGTGAAGAGCAGCAACTAAGGTATGGTAGATGACAGTTGAGAGGATAACATGGTAAATGACAGCAGCAGAGAAGGCATGGGTGATGTCACCAGAGAGGACAACATGGTAGATGACAGAAGCAAAGAAGGCATGGCGGAAGAACAGCAGCAAGTATGGAATGGTGCATGACAACAAGAGAGATAACTTAGTGGATGACTGTAAAGAGGTCAACTTGGAGGAGACAACATTGTGAATGACTGGAGGAAATACAGTGTGGTGAATGATAGCAGCAGTTAGAGCATGGTGGATGACAGCAGAGAGAACAACATGGTGGATGATATCATCAAGTTCAGCAGGGTGCATGAATGCAGAGGAGACAATATTGTGGATGACAGCAGCAAGTACAGCGTGGTGAGACCAGCAGAAAAAAAATCATAATGAGACCAGCAGAAATAACAGCATGATGAATGACAGCAGAGGACAACATGGTGGATGACAGCAGCATGTTAGCTGACAGCAGAGAGGTAGACATGGTGAATGACAGCTGAATTGATAGCATGCTGAATGGTAACAGCGAAGCCAGCATGGTAGATGACAGCAGAGGACAAGTTGATGACATTAGAGAAGATAACTGGTTTTATGATTGCAGCAAGTACAGTACGGTGGATGACAGCATTCTAGAGAGCAGCAGCAATTATGGCAATGTGGATGACAGCAGCAAGTACCACATGGGGGATTACAGCAGAAAAGACAACATATTGGATAACAGCAGCCATACAGCAAGTTGGAGACAACGCATATGACAACATGGTAGATGAAGGCTAAGGAGACAACATGGTGGATGATAGCAACAGGTACAGCATGGTGCATGATTGCAGAAGAGACAAGAAGATGGATGACAGTAGCAAGTACAGCATGGTGGGTGACAGCAGAGAGGACAATCCTGTGGATGATAGCAGCAAGTACAGCATGGTAGATAAGAGCAAAGGAGACATGGTCTATGACAGTAGCATGTACAGCGTGGTGTCGTGACAGCAGCTAGGAAGTTATGATAGATAACAGCAGAGAAGACAATATGATGAATGACAGCAGCAAGTACAGCATGGTAGAAGGCATGGATGACAGCAAAAATGAAGGCTAGGTGAATGATATCCAGGATAGCATGATGGATGACAAGCAATGGAAGTTTGGTGGATGACAGCAGTGGGAACCACAGGATATATGACAGAATGGTGGAGAAGAGCAGCAACTATGGTATGGTAGGTGACAGCAGAGAGGACAAGATGGTGTATATCAGCAGAGAAGGCATGGTGAATGACACCAGAGAGGACAACATGGTGAATAAAAGCCAAGAAGACAATATGGTGGATAACAGCATCAATTACAGCTTGGTGGAGGCAGCAGAGAAGACAACATGGTGGATGGCAGCTAAAGAGTCAACATTGTAAATGACAGCAGCAAATACAGCATGGTGCATGACAACAGGAGAGATGTAAAGAGGTCAACTTGGTAGATGGCAGCAGAGGAGAACATTGTGAATGACAGTAGCAAGTACTGCATGGTGGATGACACCAGAGAGGACAACATGGTCGATGATAGAAGCAAGTACAACATGGTGCATGACAACAGAGGAGACAATATGGTGAATGTCAGAAGAGAGGATAATGTGGATGACAGCAGCAAGTACGGTAGCAGCAAGGAATGCATGGTGGATGACCGCAGCAATTACAGCATGGTAGATGACAGCAGAGTCGATAATATGGTGGATAACAGCAGCAAGTACAGTGTGAAAGATGGTGAATGACAGCAAACCTGACAGCAGCAATGAGGCATAGTGAATGACGACAAAGAACACAGGTTATATAACTGCAACAAATACACTATGGTCAATGACACTATGGTGAAGAAGAGCAGCAAGTATGTTATGATGGATGACTGAAAAATTGATTGCATGTTGGTGGACACCAGTAAGGAAGGCATAATGGATGACAGCAGAGAGGACATACGAGAAGTCATGGTGGATAACACCAGAGAAGCCAACATGTTAGTACAGCATGTTGCATGACAGCTAAGAAGACATCATAGTGGATGACAACTGCAAATACTGCATGTTGGATGACAGCAGAGGAGACGGCATGGTGGAGACAGCACAGATGACATCATGGTGGTGGACAGCAGAGAAGACAACATGATGGATGACAGCAGCAATGAAGGCATGGTGGAAGACAGCAGAAGAGACAACATGGTAAATGACAATAGCAAGTACAGCATGGTTAATGAAAGCAGGAAGGACAGCAGCAAGGAATACATGTTCCTATTTACCAACCCCTCTGCTCGGGCAGGATATGACACAAGGTCAATTTTTAAGCGGAGTTTAACAGGTTTGAATTCAGAGTTTTCCTTCTCCTAGACTAGTTGCCTAACCAAGGCCTAAGAAATCAGTCTGTCCTAATAGGGATGTCAGCAAAGAGGACAACATGGTGGATGACAGCAGAGGAGACAATATGGTGGTTGACTTCAGCAAGTACAGTGTCGTGAATGATGAGACATCGTGGATGGCAGCAGCATGGTGCTGAGCAGCAAAAATTATAGTCAGGTGAATGATAGCAACAAAGGCAGCTTGGTGGATGACAGCAAAGTGGATAACAGGTAGGATGACAGCTGCTAGATAGGCATGGTGGTGCACAGCAGCAAGGTTATATAACTGCTGCTAGTAAAGTATGGCGGATGACAGCAGAAAAGACAGCATGGTGGAGCAAGGAAGGTAAGTGGTGGACAGCACTAATTGCAACATGGTGGATGACAGCAGAGAGGAGAACATGGTTGAGGACAGTAAGGATGGTATAGTGGAAAACAGCAGCAAGTACAGCATGGTGGATTGCAGCTGCAGGCATAGTGTGGTGAATGACAATGGGAAATACGATATGGTGGATGAAAACAAGAAGGACAGCATGGTACAGTACAGCATGGTGGATGACAGTGGGGAAAACAGTATGGTGGATGAAAGCATCTATGACAGCATGGTGGAGGACATCAGTGAGGAAGGTGTGATGGCTGATAGCAGAGGAGATAACATGGTGGATGACAGCAGCAACTACCATATGGTGAATGACTGCAGAGGAGACAACATGGTGGGTGACAGCCAAAAGTACAGTATGGTGGATGACAGCAGGGAAAACATGGTGGAGAACTGCAGGAAATACAACCTAGTGAATGACAACAGATTAGACAATATGGTAGATGATTGTTATGAGTACTATGGTGGACATTAGCAAGTACAGCATGATGGTGAACAGTTGCATGTACAGTATGGTGAATAAAAGCAGCAAGGAAGGCATGGTGGATGACTGTAGCAAGTACAGCATGGTGGATGACTGTAGCAAGTACAGCATGGTGGATAACAGCAAAAATGACAGTTGGTTTGGTGATTGCAGTAAAGGCAGTATGATGGATGACGGCAGAGAGGACAACATTGTAGATGACAGCTGCAAGGAAGGCATGGTTGACTAAAGCAGTAAGTACAACATCATGGATGACAATAGTACAGGCAACATAGTGGGTGACAACAGGAAGGACCACATGATGGAGGGAAAAATGGTGGATGACAGCATCAAAAACAACATTGTAAACGAAAGCACCAATGGTAGCTACATGAAGGGCACGGTGGATGACAGCAGGAAGGACAGTATGATGATTGACATTCTAGTAATTATAGCAGCATTGTTAATGTTTGTAGCAAGGACATGATAGCTGCAACAACAGCAACAAGGACAACATGGTGTATGACAGCAGAGAAGACAACACAATGGATGACAGCAACAAGGACAATACGGTTGATGCTAGCAGCAAGGGCAATATGAAGCATTACAGAAGGAATGACATGGTAGAGTGCAGCATAGTGGATGAGAGCAGCAAGGACAACATGGTGGTTGAAAGCAGGAAAGAGCTTGGGGGATGACAGCAGCAAGGATAATATGGTGCTTAAAAACAGCAAAGGTAGTGTTATAGATAACAGTAGACAGGACAGCATGGTTGATGAAAGCAGCAATGGCAGCAGAATAAAGGCATAGTGGATGGCAGAAGCAAAAGCCATATGAAGTTATTCCTACAACCCAGAAGAGTGCTAAAGCAGCATGTGAAGTGTGTTGCCTACCAGGCTGGCTGCATCTGGAGTCAGTCAACAATATGTCAGACTCCTGCTGTGACGATACCCCCTCGGCCCCCACGTTACATCAACTTCTTCGAACCATTTCACTTCTTCGAACCATTTCACTTCTTGGCCGGTGATCAACTTGTGGTTCTGATAGGGGCATTGCACATTTCTTTACGGCTACAAGAAATACAATCGAGGGAGTGGGAGAAAAAAGAACAAACGAATAATATGCTTGGGTTAACTCAAGTGCAGAAGGGGAGTTATGTAACATTGTGCATATGTAGACTAACGCTAGTGTGGATTTCTAGCGAAACTTCTACAAAGCTACTAGGAATTCCAACCTATCCTGACTGGTCTTCCTCACTGCTCTGGACCACATCTCATCCGACTGGTCTCTCTGCTGTCCGGTGTCGACTGCCCACTTGCATCACCCTTCACCAACTGTCTTCTTCGAGTCCCTTTGTCCAACTCCCTTCTCGCGTTCCCTTACCCACTTCCGGTCACGCCGAGATCTCGAGTCCAAAACCCTTTGTCTGGTTTCGCGCCAAAACAGACAAAGGAATCGTCTGCTTGGCGGACCACCTACATAGTGTTACACTGCCAACTGAGGTTGGATCTGTGGCAGATTGTCTGTACAGAGCTCACCCATTGCAGAGTGTTGCCATCAGCTGACCAAGTGTAGATGCAAGTCGGAATGCTGTGGTTGATGCAAATGCTACTGCTTTGGTTGATGCAAATGCTACTGCTGTGGTTGATGCAAATGCTACTGCTTTGGTATGACCTGCTCAGCACTGTACGGATGGGAGGTTTAGACATGTTATACAGCATCCAGGCGGCAAGACAATATGTGGTAAAGACAATATGTGGCAAGACAATATGTGGTAAAAACGTGTACGCCTACTGCTTACATGTATATCAAATATTATATGGAACTGATAGTGCCAATGATATGGGTACTTGTTACTTCAATTATGATTCCGAGACTGATATTATGGCATAAGGAAGCTAGTGAGAAGGTATATAGTTCCAAATTTGGATTCTACATAGTGAAAAATATATGATTTGACACCAAGATCATTCAAATAGGACAAATCCTTGTGATTTTATTGATTTCTGTATATTCAATGTTGGCCATCTTGGAAGATGGTCGCCATCTTAAATTTTTAGATGGCTAATGGGTTTTATCAAAAGAGCAATCCCCAAGGAGTATTTGTGCCAATTTTGATGCTTGTTTCCAGAAATGAAAGATTCTCCTGAAATCTTGCTGTTATCTGCTCCACTTATGACAGGAAGGACAGCATGGTGTATGACAAGAACAAAGTCAACATGATCCATGATAGCAGCAAGTACAACATTGTAGATGTCAAAAGCAACATGAAGAACATTGTGGATGTCAAAGCAGCAAGGTCGATGACCTGAGCAAGGACAACATTGAAAATTTCAGCAGCAAGAACAAAATAGTATAGTTGCTAGCTAGCCGAATATGAAGGATGGAGAACATGGTGAAGGATAGCCGCAAAAGGAACATAGACCACCACAAATTGGACTAGGATAGGAAATTTGATAGTAATTAGAATAATGTTGATTATTTTAATGGTATATTAAACCTTGTAGGTTATTCAATGCCAAATTCCTGTTAATACATATTTATTAAGTAGATATGATTTGTAAAAAAATAGTTTGTTGATAACATTTTTAAACAAGTTAGGAAAAGAAAAGCAGACATCAATTCTGAGAATCAACACCAAGAAACACTGACATTCATACTGAGAATCAACATTAATGAAAGTAGTCAATCATCTCACCAATCAACATCAAGAAAAACAAACATCCATCCTGAGAATCAACACCAAGAAGTGCTGAAATCTATCTTAAGAATCAACCCCAAGAAAAGCATTCATCTATCCTCAGAATTGACATGAAGTAAAGCAGACATTAACAAGGCAAGTAGACATTCATCTTGAGAATCAGGACTAGGAAATGTTGACCTCTATCCTGCAAATCAACGCCAAGAAATGCTGACATCTATTCCGAAAATCAACATCAAGACAAGCAGATATTTGTCTTGAGAATCAATACAATTAAATGCCAATATCTATCCTGAGTATTAACATAAAGAAATTCCATCATCAAGACAAGCTGACATCTATCCTGAGAATCAGCACCATGAAATGTAGATATCTATTCCAAGAATCAGTGCAAAGAAATGCCGACTCCTATACTGAGTAACGACATAAAGAATGACAGAACAAGCAGACATTAATCTTGAAAATCAGCATCAGGAAATGCCAACATCTATCCCAAAAATCAACCCCAAGAAATGCTAACATCTGTCCCAAGTATCAACACCAAAAAATGCTGACATAAACAAGATAAGCAGACATTTGTCTTGAGAATCAACACAAAGAAATGCCTACATTTATCTTGAGAATCAACAACAAAAAAATGCTAATATTTATCCAGAGAATCATCATCAAATAAAGCAAATGTCTTATCCTTAGAATGAACTTGAAAAAAAAGCAGATATTTCAATTATCAAATTTAAAAAAAACAAAAACAGAAAAGGCGGATGTTCAACTCTTGAATAAACATCAAGAGAAGTATAAATTCAGACAAAGAATCGGTATGAAAAAAACCTGCATTCATCCAAAGAATCAACTTAATCAAGAGCTTATATTTATTCTGAGAAACAACATTAAGAGAAGCTAACTGTCATCCCCAGAATAAACAGTAAGAAAGGCTGACATGCATCCCCAGAATGAACATCGAAATTCAATCATTCATTCGTAAATTCAACTCCAATAGAAGTAGAAAATCGCATGAATCGACATCAATGGAAACAGATATTTATCTCTAGAAGCAGATATTCTTCATATTTAGACTCAACATGAAGCATTTATCCTTAGTCAGCCCCAACAAAAGCTGACATTCATCCCCAGAATCAATACAAAGAGAAGTACATGTTCATATTGAGAGTCAACATCAAGAAAATTGACATTTGATCCTGAGAATCAACATCAAGCAGGCAGACAAGCAAATATTTTGAGGTTCAGACATTCATTCCAATAATTAACTTCAAGAATAGCAGACATCTATCCTGAGAGTCAGCATAAAGAGATGAGATTCATTCCTAAAATCAACACCTTAAACAAAAAAATAAAGACATTTATACTGAGAAGAAACATTGAGAGGCACACATTCATCCGGAGAAGCAAATTTATTGTTAAAATCAACACCAAGAAGCTGGCATCCAACCCAAGAATCAACTTCAAGAAAAGCAGATTTTTATCCTGAGAATAAACCCCAAGGAAAGCAGACATTCAAGAATCAGGAAAAGCAGATGTTTATCATGAGAATCATCCCTGAGAAAAGCAGACATTCATACTGAGAACCATTTCCAAGAAAGGCTGACATTCATTCCAAGAATCAATATCAAGAGCAGATATTCATTCCTAAAATCAACACCAAGAAAGAGCAGATATTCATTCCTAAAATCAACACCAAGAAAAAGCAGACATTCATTCCAAGAATTCACATCAAGAAAAACTTACATTCATCCCAAAAATCAACTGCAAGAAAAGAAAAATTGATACCAAAAAAGCAGGCATTCATCCTTAGAATCAAAATCAAGCATAACAGGCATTCATCCTTAGAATCAAAATCAAGCAAAACAGGCATTCATCCTAAGAATCAAAATCAAGCAAAACAAGCATTCATTCTAAAAATAACATCAAAAGAAGTAGATATTCATTCCTAAAAGCTACATCAAGTAAAGTCTACATAGATTCATGAATTTAACCTCAGAAAAGCAGACATCCTGAAAATTAACATCATTAGAAGCTGGCATGAATTCAGCCCCAAGAAAAAAATAATCCTCTGAGAAGCTAACATTCATCCAAAGAATCAACATGAAGAAAAGCAGACATGCATCTGAAGAATCAACATAAAAAAAGCAGGCATACATTTCAAGAATCAACACCAAGAATTTGCAGTCATTCATCCTGAGAATAAATGCTAATAAAGGAAGAATTAACTTCAAGAAAAGCAGAGACAAGAATCAAACACCAAAGCAAGCAGACGTTTTTCCCATAAATTAACATCAAGCAGACATTTATCTTGAGAACACCGAAACAAATCTACATCCAAAGACTCTGACATTTATTCATAAATTCAACTGCAGAAAAGCAGGTATTCACCCAAGAATCAACATCAAGAGAAGCTGACATTCCTTCTACACCAAGAAAAGTAGGCATTCATCTTATGATTCAAATTCAGAAGTATTCCTTCATTCCTAAAATCAACTTCAAGAAAAGCAGTCGTTTATCTTAAAAATCAACATTTAGAGAAACTGGCATAAATCTCAACAATCAACTCCAAGAAAGACAGATATTCATTTCAAGAATCAACAAGAAGAGTAGATATTTATTCTGAGGGTCAGTGCCAAAAAGGGAAGAGATAATCATCTTAAGAATTCATGCCAGGAAATGCAGACCTCTAACCTGAGAATCCACACCGAGCAGACATTTATCCTGAGAATGAAGGCCAAGAAAAGCAGATATTTTTTCTGAGAATGAAGGCTAAAAAAAGGAAGATATTAATCTCAAGAATCAACATCAAGAAATCCTAACATCTAACCTGATAATCAACGCCAAGAAAAGCAGACATTCATCCTGAAAATTAATTTCAAGAAAAGCATTTATGACAAGAATCAATATGAAAAAAATCAGATATTCATCATTAAAATCATCAAGAGAAGCAGGTATTTGTCTTGAGAATCAATGACAAAAATGGAAGAATATTAATCTCAAGAATCAACATCAAGAAAAGCAGACTTTCATCGTTAGAATCAACATCAAGAAAAGCAGAGAACCATCCTCAGAAGCAACTCGAAGAAATTCAGACGTTTATCTTGAAAATTAACATCAAGTAAAACTGACGTCCATCCAGAGAATCCACATCAAGGAAAACATTTATCTATCTTGAGAATTAACATCAGGAAATGCTGACATCCATTTCAAGAATCAACATCAAGAAATGCAGACATTCATCCTGAAAATCAGTATCAACTAAAACAGACATTTATCTTTAGACTCAATGCTTGAGAAACTGTCATGATACTCAACATCAAGAGTAGTATATATTCATTTTGTGGGTCCACATGAAGGGAAGTGGTTATTCTTAAGTCAATGTGAAGACACTTACACATTCATTGTAAGAATTGATTTCAAGAAAATAAAAAAGATATTAAACACCTAGAGAAGCAGACCATGTTTTTCAACTACTCAAATCCTGGCCATGCTGCAGGAACTGTAAAAAGCTAGGCCATATCGTCAAATTCTGCCCCCAAAAGGAACAAACCTCAACGATTGTCACCCATAGCCAACCCAGCAAGGAGGCAGAGAAAGAAAAGCCAGCTCCAGCCCAAAAATCAAATGAAGAGGGTTGGACAGAGGTGACTCGCAGAAAGAAAAAGGACTCCCCAAAGGAATTTGTTTCCACACCAAAAACACCAGTAACTCAAGAACCAACAGCATCGATGCCAGCCCCAACCACAAAATAACCAACACCATGCCAAAAGGTGAAATCACCAAAAAAAAACGGCTTCACCCACAAAAACCAAACCACCAGTACCACACCAAGCTTAAACACCAGCACCACACCAAGTCGCAACACCAGCTCCCAAATCATCCAAGAAAACCAAAAACAAGCCATTGGAAGAAACTCTGAATGAGACAACACTGAACCTCAAGAGAAGAAGCAATGAAGAGGGACTTTAAAAAAAAACTCTGCCCTAACACTCCTCAACACAAACAACCCCAAAACCAGCTTCAATCTACCCCCAAATCACAAACAACAAACAAACCCTCAAGCCACTCCTCCCCCTCACTCTATCTCTCCCCTCTTTCACCTTCTCTTCCTTCTCCTCTCCTGAACCTTTTCATGGACATTCCCAATCAGAGGCAAGACTTCCCCCTACCACAAAGGAAGACAGAAGCCGGTGAAGAACCTTAGAATCAGTATCTCATAACGTAGACAGTCTTCCTGAGAATCAACATCCAGTTGACGGTCATCCTGAGAATCACCATTAAGACATTCACCTGAGAACTGAGAATCAACATCAAGAGAAGCTGCCATTTTAGTAATAATTAGCACCAAGATCAGTGCACAATTATTCTGAGTCAGCATTAAGAGAAGTAGATATTCATCCCAAGAATGAACATCAAGAAAACAGACATCTTGAGAACCTACACCTAGAGAAGCAGTCATTCATATCAAAAATCAACATCAGTTGAAGAGTCTATACAGTATCACCCATAATTAAATGTGCCCCTGCTAACTTTTTAAAGATATTTAATTTTCTTCTAAAAAATGATTATAGATTTTATTTCTTGTGGAACATTATAAAAAATTGACATTAGTTATTGTTTTACTCAAGTCTACAGCAATAAAACTACTAACCAAAATTATGAGTATGTAACAGTCCAAAAATGAGTTCACCTCTTATTTATGCAATTTTATTTTTAACTAGCAGAATTTCACTGTTGTATATTTTAGTAATAAATAATACCTAACAATATTGATTCTAATTATATGATTTTACCCTTGAAATGATAAATGCTGATATTTTTTGGTTTATTTAAAAAAAAAAAAAAAAAGTAGGTAGGATAGTACTTATTTGTGGGCAGTCCTAATGTTCAACATCAAGATCTAAACATATTCATCCTTAGAACCATCAAGAACAGAACACATCCATTTAGAAACAATGGGGAGGGGGAAAAAGACTCTTTTAAAATCTACATGAAGACCAGCTGATAGTCATCCTGGGAATAAACATCTGCATTCAAGGACATTCATCTTGACAACTAAAAGCAGACATAATCATTTTGAAGCCATGCAGAACAAAAATCAAACTCTGTAACAGATATCTATAGAAATTTGACATTCATAATTATAGGTATTGCAGCTTTCCAACATAATAGTATGAATTCAAGGCAAATGGTGTTGCATTTAAGAGTAGATTATGTTTTAGAAATTTTCTTATCAATAACTGAAGACTGATTTTTAAATATTTTTTGAGGTTGCTGTTATAAGTCTTCATAGAAACTAAGTATTGAAAACATGATTGTCATGAAATGTATGGTAAGGAAAGATAACTCCAAAGGATGAATGTAGCTTATGTTGATTAAGAAACAAAAATGATATAAAGTCCTATCAAAATCAGCCACACTTAAAATGTCAAAGATTGACAATCTATAAATGTTTTTATGTTAAAAAGAATAGGTAAGTGTGTTTCTTGTACTAAAACGAATTTAAGAAAGGTAGTTCTTTGCAAAAGTATTTTATATTAACTCAAAAAGTGTTAGCAACAAATTTAGGAAGCTTTAAAAGAAAAAAATCTATTTTATAAAATAAAACAAAATTTCAACTCTGCATCAATCAAAGAAAAGGATTTTGAACAAGACAAAAAAAACCCCAAAAGTTGTGGTTAAGATAAACTGTCAACTTTTTTAAGGACAGACAACCATTTTAAATTGCTTAAAGTAGCTATTTAATATTCGAAATGTTTGATCTGAAGCCATTGAATTTTCTTCCTTAACGTAAAATCTGATAAAATTTTTAAAAAGTATTTTTGTCTCAATTAGAATTTCTGACATCATTTAAAAGATAAACTTATTTGATGTAAATCTAATGGTAAATATGAATAATATTTTTGCTAAAGATTTCAGTTCTGAGCTTTACTTTAACATAGTTTATCCCAGGAAATAAAATGATTTTCTGTTAATTTAAGTTAATTTGCAAGAAGAAGAAAAAACTTTGTACCACTTATTATCAGTATTGTATACATAAAAGTCTTATAAACTTCATTATCTTTTATTATTAATTTTTTGATTTTGTTAAAAATTAATATGAAGTAACTGTATGACAGGTTTTAAGATGGTCACAAAGTACTTGAGTATTAAGGTTTCTGCATCACACTGAAAACTATATAAATATTTTCATTATGGAATAACATGGACAGAGCGCATAATTGGTTTTTTAAAAATTCGGAAGGTGTCTATTTTAAGATCAGCTTAGTTATCTCCCTTTTGGGACACGAAGAAGGTAACTGGTAAAGCTTTATTCAATAACTTGACTGTTTTGGTGGAAATTGTTAAATAATTTATAGCGACCGATACAGGAAGAGACAACTTCACAAACCATAGGCTTAACATTTTGTCAAGTAAGTCACGACTAAATTTTAAATTGCTGGAATCACTCAAACGATTTTCCTAAAAGTCTGGTTGAAATCCAGCCAAAAGCGCCGGCAGTTTTAGAAGAGATGGACGGGCAGACATTTAACAAATTAAAACCTCGATTCAGTTTGAAATAAGGTTTTTATGAATTTTAGTAGTTATAATAAATCCGTTTAAGAAAATAATAGGGATAAAATTCAGTAGGATTTTGAGATCCAAATGGATCACCTAATCTCGGCCAGAAAACCAGAGAAAGAGCTAAGAAGAAAAAAAAACAAACTTGTCATCCAGTGGATCTTGTCAGAGCTTTAAAGAATGTGGAATATGAAGGTGACTATAATACCAATTGTTGATGGTGAGTTTAGAATGGTCCCCAAAAGCTAGGAAAGGAGACTGAAGAAATTGGAAATTAAAGGAAAAATTGAAAAATCACCAGCTATGACTGAAATGATAACTGTCAAACTATATAAAAAGTTAATGTATTTGTGACTTGTGTGCGTGTATTTATGCATATATTCGTGTATGTATTGATTTTTTGGCTTCTTTGTTTAATGGCACATGGATCTTCGCAGATTATTTAATGTTAAATCCAACTTTATAGAAGGACAGCAGTTAACACAGACGTTCACACCTTTCATAGGGATATTAGTCTGAAAGTAAATATAATAGCGCTACTGGAAGTTGAACATGCTTATGACTCATAATCCAGCACATTAGCCCCTACGCTTCAACGAGTTCCTCCGTATGTTTTTGTATGTAGGTGTGTCGTGTGTGAGTGTGAATAAGGGATTATGTGTACATAATTGTACCTGTCGTGTGTGTATTGTTATATAATGTTCATCCCTCACTAATTGCTTGTCAGCAGAAGTGTGACTACAGATTTTATATAGATAGATTACTGACACGAGTGTGTAACAGCAGGAAAACTTTGATCTAAGGGAGATAATCATCTTATATAAATGTTAAACTGTCAATTATCTTTATTTGTTCGAAACCAAAGCTATACTAATTCAAGACCTGGCAGCCATGCAACTGAAATCTGGTGCGTGATAAACTAGATTATATTTATGTATGTGTATATGTATTAATAGATGCTGAAAAAACTTGACTGAGAACTTGTAAATGATATCCAATAATTAGCTTATTCAATAATACCTATTTCAAAGAATCAATTATTTTTATTTATCTGAAATCAGAGAAAATGTATTTGTATAAATCAATCAGAAAGTGATTTCATCTTTTACAAAAAAAAAAAAATGCTCATCAACGAAGCATAAAAATACCTTAGGAAAAAAATAATCAACTATGAAACTTGGAGAAACAATAATTTGATAATATTTGAAAGTTTAATTCCACAATTTGACTTTCACACATTGTTTGCCTTTAATTCACATTATGTCAAGAAAATACTTACCTTGCTAAAATATTTAAAACAACTTCAAATTGATTCTTTAGTTGTCTTAAGAAACTCTAACAAAAAACAATTCTTGAAAAATATATTACCGGGGCATTGGCCTAATGAGTAGAGTGTTCGCCAATAGTCCAGGAGACCAGATCAAGTTATACCAAAGACTCAAAAAATGGTACTTGATGCCACCTTGCTTAACACTCAGCATTATAAGGAACGTTACAAGGGTAAAGTGGAACAATCCAGGGAATGGAGTAGCACCTTACCCTACACCTAGCAGCTATTGAAAATGGAGCCTTCAGGTCACCTTCGAATAAGGTCGCCAATTTACTAACTATATTTGACTATAATTCCGTTCTCTTTCTATATTGAAATAATGCATTTCGAAAATTAACAAAGATCTTCTTTAAGAATTTCTGAAAGCCTATAATTTAACAATACACAATCTATTTTTAAAAAAATCACACTCTTGTCAATGAAAAGCTGCATCATTAAATATTCCCTTTTCTCTGTGGCAATCTTTTAGTGTACATAACCTGCTACAATTTTGTTTTAAATGACATTTTAATACCTTCGGGGGATACGAATATCTTGGTCTACCTCTTCATCCAAAAATATCCACGTTTTGAGCATTGAATTATCAATTATAATCTTTAACAGCAACTTTCAATTAAGGAATTTTAAACATGAATAATAATTACTAATAGATAACAATTACTAATTGGTAATTATTTATCTGATTATCGGGTATCACTGACAAAACCCTTGCTAAAAATTCTCTGTAATTGTAGTTTAAAAGTAATCTCAGTCGCTAGATCATCACATCCAGTCAAAAGACTCCAGTTAGATTACTGTAAGGCCTTATGCAGAACCCTTATACTATATGTAAAAAGTGGGGTCCCATATCTACATTTTTTCTTTGGACAACCACTGAAACCTTAACTTTAATAAAACCTTAATTAACTGAAGCAACAAAAAAAAAGTTAATGTAATAGACACAAAAAGGAAACATTAAAATAAAAAGCAAGTCTTTTTATATTTGTTAGAAATTTGTAATTTTTAAAACAGGTTGATACACTTTCGTGTCGAGAATTTAGATCATTAAATAATGATGCAAATGAAAACCCTACAAAATTATCAGTCAGTTGATTCATTCTCCAAATGAGAGCATATATTGCTCATAAAAATATCGCTATAATGTGCCGTTTTTACTGGAGAGAGAGAGAGAGATGATACTGTTTTCATTTGACACAGCACTAATACCATTGGGAAAGGTATGCATCCAACTATTCTCTTTCAGCTATGAGTAAATAGTAGGCCAGAGGTTCTTTATTTTTAGCAATGGAAACTGGTGGAGGAGAAGAGAAAAAACACCACTTAAAAATTGACTTTGTGTCACATCTCGCTTGTGTGTTAAGGTTAGTAAGCACACACAGAAGAAGGAAATTAATGAATAATTGATAACTAACAGCAAGCTGACAGATGCTACTCATGCCTTTGTCATTTCACCAAATAATTCAACACAATGGGATTTTCTTCATTGAATGGAAGTTTTAGCTTTATTTCTTTTTCTTATTCGATAAATTCTATTTGGGTTATCAGGGGAGAATGAGCACCATTTCGGAGCCTTCTTCTCAATACACACACACACACACACACACACACACACACATATATATATATATATATATATATATATATATATATATATATATTATAGTATAGTTTGGAAAAAATTAGAAAATTTGGATCTTTGAATCATGAAAATCAGTGTTATATATCCATTATAGCCACCTTTAGCTTTTTGTGAATATACTCTGAGAGAAGTTTTCTTTTAAAATGAGATTCTGTTGATGTTACTGTACACTCTATATGTCTCCTGATTTTTTTACAATTTTTATATTTTTTACTTTATCTTTTTATTTTCAATATACTTATCTCTTGTTAGGAAGTGTCAAGTGTCACTTTCATTTCCCTATCCTTTTAATCTTATTACCTTCCTACCTTTTTGCTTCCGTTTATCCTCTCATACAGACAGTCACCGCTACTACTAAAACGAAATGAGGTGTGAAATAGCCAAGAACTTTATAAAAATATTAATCCAACATAACTATCACTTTATTTTTCTTTTAAAATTTCTATTATAAATTTATTTACAGACTGTTAGTTTATTTAAATATTATGTTCTATATATTTAAACTTTATTATATATTTACAAGAATATATATTTACAAGAATACACATAAAGAAATTTAGACAAAAGCATCAGTATAAAAATGATTTTTTTAAAAATATAATCTTGTTATTTTTATTTTTTATTTTTATTGCTATATTTATAACGTTTTGGCCGATCCATCCTTCAGCCTTCTTTAGGTGTTTCATGTCGGACTAAGGAACCCACTCAGAACATTGTATAGAACTCTTTATTTAATACTTTTAGTGATAAAAACTGGAATTGGAGTGTTTTATAAAAGTTTTTCCAATAAAGTTTTTATCAGATGATGACCCAGGGTTTAAACATTGTTTTATATATATATATATATATATATATATATATATATATATATATATATATACACTTCAGGAACGCCTTGAGTTAGAGGTATTGACGCGAAACCCCTGAAACTACACACACACACACATATATATATAATTTCGGCGTTATATATATATATATATATATATATAAGTAGGTAATGTTGTCGAGGGTGACCCAAAGATTCCCTTTTCAATAGCCACTACTACTGTAGCGGAAGGCGCAACTCCTTTCCCTGTATTGCTCCACTTTACCCTTGATATTTACCTTATAATGCTGAGTGTGAAGCAAGGATTTTTTGATTCTTTGGTATGACTCAACCTGGGATTGAACCCTGGTCTCCCAGGCCAATGGCGAACCCTCTACTCATTAGGCCATTGGACGTACGTGTCTCTGTGTGTATGTGTGTGTGTATGTATGCATTCCTCATGTAATGTTTGCCGTCGTGGAAAATGATCACTGTGAAGCAAGTTCAAATCCTGATAGAAACTGTTTACATTTCATATAGGTTTAATACCTTTAGGAAATTTATGAATCCAATTATTTTTCCTCCAGCTGTGAGTAAATAGGAGGATTGACTGGCACTTTAACCTTGGTGTGGCAACTGGTCTTGAAGAAGGAAAACTTTAAATTCAAACCTGTTCAAATCCGCTTAAAATTGACATTGCGTCGCATCCTGCTCGTGCGGAGGAGTTGATATATATATATATATATATATATATACATATATGATTTTTACTTGAAAGAATTTGCATGAACATTTATGAAAATTTCCCAAAATATACTTGGAATATATATGCATTTATTGCATATAAAGTTTTCTAAATTTTCTTTTACAGTAAATTAATAGTAAGTAAGCAAATTTGGTGACCTTAGTCGAGGGTGACCCGAAGGTTCCCTTTTCAATAGCTACTACATCACGGTGTAGGGGAGGGTGCTACTCCATTCACGAGATTGCTCCACTTTACCCTTGATACTTACCTTATAATGCTGAGTGTTAAGCAAGGTGACATCAAGTGCCATTTTTTGAGTCTTTGGTATGACCCGACTTGGAATAAAAACAAAAATATACATTTTGCCCTGGTCAAAAGTTAAGGAACGCATCATAAATCTTTGTTAGATTAATATATAAACAAAAGAAAAATCCAATACCAAGTAAATTTTCCTTTGCATTGGATTACCTCATTGCATCTTCGACCGCATGAGTCAATTAACTTCTTATAAAAGGCAGTAGTAATACTTTCTCTTTCTTCTTTCAGAAAACCCCATAAATCATTAATATTTTGAGGATTTCTGTTCTGAGCTTTCTCTCCAATGATTTTCCATGCATTCTCTATGATTCATGTCTGGGCTTTGAAGTGACCACTTCATAACAGTTATTCCTTCTTCTTCAAGAAAACTTTACACAGCTTTGTGGCAAGGTGTGTTGTCTTGCATAAATATTGGAGTTTCAACTGTCCCTTTGCGTATAAACACTGGCATTAATATTACTGTAAAAACAAACAATGAGTCCTACTCTCACTGAAGAAATCATCCTTCACATCATTATGCTCCCCCTCAAAATTTCAGTTTTCTGAAGAGATAAGCGTTCCCCATTTTTACGTCTTACAAACCTCTTACCATCAGATCCAAACAAGTTGAATTTAGATTCATCACTAAAGTGAACTATATTCCATAGTTCCTCTGTCCACATGATAAGCTCTGTAACGAAGTCAAGACAAACCTTTTGATTTTTCTTAGAAATCAAAGGTTTGCAACATGGAATCCGAACCACTAATTTTACCTTATTTAACCTACGAAAAACGGTTTTGAGATTGGCTTTCCTGTTCGCTCACAAAATGCACGTGTAATAGACGTTGCTGCATAGAAACGGTCTTTTAAAGACATTTTAACACTCATCCGATCTTCCTGTTTTGTAGTCATTAGAGGCCTGCCAGTTCTCGGTTTTGGTTCAAGTGTCGTGTCAGCTTTAAATCTATTGATTACACAATAAACAACGCTTGTGACCTTCGTACGATACAAGCAATTTCAGAATACGATTTGCCTTCTTCATTGCTAAAATGATTTTTTTCTTCTCGGATTAAACAATACGTGTTTTCGCCTCCATCTTGCTTAAAAGTAGTTCCAACAATGTATGGCAGTTAACTATAAATCAAAATTAGCAATCAAGTTGTTTAAAAATTACCTAAATTACTATAATTCAACAGCGTTTCTTAACTTTTGACCACGGCAAAATGTATATTTTTGTTTTTTATTGTTCACTATTAATTTATTGTAAGAATTTTTTTAGAAACCTTAATATGTAATAAATACATATATGTTCCAAGTATATTTTGGGAAAATTTCCTAAACGTACATGCAAGATATTTTCAAGTAAAAATCATTTGAATATTTGTTGTCATTCCGTTCCTTAACTTATGGCTGCTACTATATATATACATATATATATATATATATCAGTAAATTTCAGTCGGCGTCCGAAGACTATAAATGTGGATTATTCGTGTAAAGAATATATGAGGAATTTCATATTAATCTATGGGAGTACTCGATGTATAGCTATATACTCCTTTTCTAAAAGTCACCAACGCTCCTACTCAAGATAAAAACAGGTATATTGATTTTGATTGAATTTTATTGGAAAAAATAACAATAATTTCAGCAATTAATGGTATCATATGACGGCGGGGGGAGGGTACGTAGGGAAGGAGATTTTGGGAATCTTAGAAATTAATTCGCTATTGGGACTTTTGAATTTCTAGAGTGGTTAATCCCCTTTGACCGTTTTTTGGTTAATTAAAGGCCTCTGATGGCCGCCGAAATTGAGGGATTTAACACATGTAAAAGGAGTAAACAGAATAATATATGGAATAATAATTTAGTTTACAATTTTACATTATTCAAAAAATTATACCCGCAACGAAAAATCGAGCATATGTTCAAATTAGGATGGGTCAATTTACAAGAACACCCTTTTTCTGGTTTCTTAATTTTTCTAATACTTTATTGTTTTAACCCCTATTCCTTTTCACCTGAAAAATTGAATTTAAATATGTTATAATTTTTTTTCATACGTATATATTACTGTTATACATTTTTGCTGTTTTTTACCCTCAAATTAAGCGTGTAAAATCATCTGAAGAGACGAAGACTATAATGATATTCTTCGCCGAAATAAATTTATAATGACAATTTAACCAGAGTTGAGTTTTCTTCTAATCCCTATATATATATATATATATATATATATATATATATATATATATATACCGTACGTCACTTACAATGCAACTCTTCATGGGGCCTCAAAAGACAGTAAATTCGGACATTAAACAAGGTGGCCCAAAGATTAGCACAATGTTTTCGTCGACAGAAAAGCTGTTAAAAGAAAAGAAAAAAAGTGAACTGACCAGAATTCAGGATTGTTTTGATGTAATTCTTGAAGAATACATTTGCCTTATCAGTCGGGTTTACAGTACACTACTGTATCCCCTGCAAAAAAAAAAAAAAAAGGAGGACGTCTTGGATATAATACGAATCTGCATCCGGTGGGTAGGTTCCACTTCTGGTGATCTGGAGAGGGTGCAGAACTCTTTCATTATCGTTACTCTCAAGTTCATTCTGAGCTGGAGAGATAGTAATTGTTAGAGTCCCATCTATGAGTAAAATGGATCTGTTTGATAATTATTCGTATTCAAATGCAATAAATAAATAAATAAAATAAAAACTCTCAAGAAACAACAACACAAAAAATGTTAATACGAGCGTACAATAAACGCGATTCCCTAACCTCTAGGTATAGAATAACTTTAGACGGTTTGAGATGCCATTAAAATCAATCAATCAACAGAAGAATACACAAAAGAAGAGAAAAGAGAGACTAATTCCAGGAGCCAAAAAGTGTAATGAATAAATGAATAAATGAATAATAGCACAAGACTAAATCGGAAGCAAGAAGACATGATCCCATCACCATGAATAATAGAATGTTTAGAAATGTTTATAAAACTAACCATCTCCGAACATATAGTCAATTTTATCACGAGAGTTATGGAAAACTTAAACATGGAATTAACAGAAGAAAGACAATGACTAGTTGAAGTAAAAAACCAAAGAGGCTTTATCAATTAGAAGACGGGATAATGAATCCCTTCTTCTAATTGTTAAAGCGATGATAATGCTTAATTACACCCTAAGAAAACTCAAAAAAGGACACTTTGATTGAT
>OY757915.1:80410666-80600666 GCA_963585895.1 Sepioteuthis lessoniana
CGTAATGTGCCCACAGTAGTACAAGATATTTATTAATTAATCTTAGCGCCTAGAGCTTCATCATTACATTTACAATATTTCGACCGATACGTTCTTCGGCCTTCTTCAGGTATTTCATATCGAAATCAGGTGCCCACAAATAACTTTGTTTAATCCACAAGTGAAGATTGCTCAAATTCCGTTAACCATTACTGGGTACTAGTGTTAAGCTATCTTAAATATTTCTGGTTATTTACCTGTAGTTGGAGGTGAACCTGCAACCTCAAGAAAATTTCACTTAGAAGCACCTTTTAACTAAACACCAATAATCCGTTGCACCATGTGTCTTGCGGGACAAGTCAGAGTGGATTTTTGGGACTTATAAAACCTAATGTCTACATCAACACATGAGATACTACTCCCTACTATTATGTACTTATGTTCTTCACAGGAAGAATAGAAACTATCCAGGCTACAGTGTTGTTAAGATCGGCTAGAATACTCAGAAGAGACATGGAAACTTAAGGAGACTCCATAATAAGAACACCAGCTATCGCTGGTATGAAAAACTCACTACTACTACTACTACTACTACTACTACTACTACTAATAATAATAATAATAATAATAATAATAAGAAGAAGAAGAAGAAGAAGAAGAAGAAGAAGAAGAAGAAGAACCTGGACCTTGCTAGAGAATTGAAAAAGCTGTGGAATATAAATGTGACGATTGTACCAATTGTGATTGGTGCTTTTGGTACAATAACTAAAGGATTATTAAAAGGCCTGGAGGACTTGGAAGTTGACAGACGGGTAGAAACTATCCAAATGACAGCACTGATGAGAACGGTCAGAATCCTGAGACGAGTCCAGGAGACTTGAGGAGACTTACTGTCACTCAAATTCCAGTGAAAAACCATCAGCTAACACTGATATGAAAAACTCTAAAGGAGTAAATAATATGTGTATAAATGTGGTTATCTATATTCATTGATATCACCCCATGTTACGGGGGAATTTCGGATCCTGGATATCGTATTCCTAACCCGGTGGGCGACCACAGTGTGGGTGATCAGTTTCCCAGTATGAGAATTACAAAGGCCAGACACATACGCATAATCACCCACACCGCAAAAAAAGCGTGATCAAAGCGGTCAACCACATCATGACGAAGGAAGAGGAGTTCCTGTGATGTGCTGGCTAACGTGCTAGACTGTGACATGGTAGTAACAGAAATCGTAGTAACTCCAGTCGCGTTGTCATGTATACTGTCAGATTAATATCCCCAGGAAAGGTATGAAATCCTAAATCCTCTGCTATGGATTAATCGTACCACTACAGTTCTACTACAAATATGGCTTCAGCATTTAATAATCCACCCTTAGCTTATCTCTTAGAGCATTCGGACAATTGTCTTCATTGTTTATATTCCAAAATTTTCGGCCGATACGTCCTACTTCCGATATTTCATGGTTTGGTTTTGGTTTCGTTGTTTAAAGGCATATCAACCTTTGTAGGCTATTTAATGCCAAAGCTATTCTCCTAGAAGAACAGTTGTGGTACTATTTAACCCATAGCTGGGAGGATAAGGGGGTTCATACCTTTCCAAGGGTATTTATCTGAAAGTGAACGTAATAGCGCGACTGGAGTACGAACTCGCTTACTACGATTCCGCAATCCATCGCTTTAACAATTACACCACGAGGACACCCCCCGATATTTCATGTCGAACTTGGGAGCCCATACAGAACCTTATTTAATCAATAGGGTTGATTGTTCTAATTCTGTTAACCATGACCGGGTACAAGTACCAATAAACAAAGAAACCAAACTATTTATGAACGGTAGTTATGTACAACTACAGTGGATTGATTTTTGTTGATGCTCGTGAGAAGATAAAAATTTGCAAAATAAAAAATTCTTATTTTGTTTCTCTTTTCGATATAAAATAGAATAAAATATAAGTAAACAGCAATGCAAAGTCAACCGGATTTAATCGCATCGAATTTCACTAACGATTTGTTTAAAAAGATTTAAAGAAAGAAAGAAAGAAAGACGTTCTTAAAATCTGTTTCTTGCAGTTTTCAGATAATTTTGTTCTGTAATCAAATATTCATACAATTAATCTTTGTGGGGCTAATTTTATGTAATAAATATAATGTAAGGCCAAAATTTACACCTATGTATTCAGCCATTATTAAAAAAAAGTGTCAATAAATAAAACGATTTAAAAGATACATTTTTTTCAGTCACTATATGGATTTCGTTTGAAAAAATTGCAAGCGTAAACAGTGTGCTGCAATTGCCAACACCTTAAGCAATATTTCAGCTTATTTATTCAGTGATCCATATATATATATATATATATGTGTGTGTGTGTGTGTGTGTGTGTGTGTGTGTGTGTGTGTGTGTGTGTTAGTTCAATAAAACAACCAAGGAAACGTTTGGATTATTGGAAAAAAATCTCTTGTTTACATACAAAGGGACGTAATTCCGATTCTACATTCCTCTTTCGGTCTGACAGCTGTGCGCCCTACATGAAATGAATAAATAACTCCACAGAAACAATATTTTAATATTTTAAAGTTTTAAACCAGCAATTTTTATATAACTTTTCTTCTTTGCCTTTTATCTCTTTCTCTTTCTCTCTCACTCTCGCTCAATATATATATATATATATATATATAGTTTGTCAAATTTATAAATAAAAAGTGCTCAATATCCGTAAAAGAGTATATATATGTATGTATGTATAAGTTAGGATATCTTAGATATAGAGAGAGCGGGAGTTGGTCTAATGATCACATAGGCGAGAAACTGACTGTCGCCAAGCACCGTTAACTCTGTATCGACGCTATCCTAACTTTTATATATATGTTTGTGTGTGTATGTGTGTGCAAGTTACTCTCCGTCTCTCTCTCTCTCTCTCTCTCTCTCTCTTTCCACACACACACACACACACACACACATATATATATATATATATATAGAGAGAGAGAGAGGGGGGGCTGAGAGATAGAGAGTAACTTGCAAGACATGAATTCATTCCTCCACCTCCTATATATATATATTCATATATGTGTGTATGTGTGTGTGTGTGTGTGTACAAGCACACACACACACACACACACACACACACACACACACATATATATATATATATATATATATATATATATAGGAGGTGGAGGAATGAATTTTCCAAGACATTAGTGCGAACTGAAAACCAAACAGCTTTGTCCAGGATTTGAACTCGACTCGTCGAGTCCATATCCTACGACGATCACTATGGTGCCACTAGCGCCTCCCAATTTGCTGATTTAGATGGCTTGTTTAACTGGATCACCGTTCACTGTAAAATTGTAATGATTAAGAAAAGGAGGCTGCAAAATGATACAAAAGAAAATCCCCAAAAAGTTAACTTAAAACAACTTTTATTTAACTTTAAAAGTTAACCAATTCTAACTGGACTGAATTGATTGACTGATTGATTAATTCTAATGGAATTTCATCCTGTCAGGGGTCATTTTATGCCTAAAAGTTTGGGGATCGCGTACATTGTACGTTTGGATTTACAGTTTTTGTGTAGTTGTTCGTTAAGGCTTTTTTGCACACTGTTATATGACATTAAGTATTCTTATCTAATACAAATACTTTGCACCCAGTTGTGTCGATTCAATTACTCCTACCTAATAAAGGGTGAATCTCTGTAGGGTCGTGGCTAACGTGCTGCACTGTAACATTCTAGTAAACGAGTTTAAGCTCCGGTTGCACAATCATGTTCACTTTCGGACTAATACCCTCGGGAAAGGTAAGAACCCCCTTGTCCCCCAGTTATGGATTAAATCGTACCACTGCTGTCGTACACGAATGGCTTTGGTATTAAATAACCCACGATGGTTGATATGCCATTAAACGAAGTAACCAAACAAAAAAAAAATCAAACCATCAAATACTAATAATGTATAACCAATTATATAGTTTCAAGTAATAATTTCTATTCAAAATAATAATTTGTTTGCACATAGTTATATGGTATCAAGTTTTTTTTTAAACAAATAATTTTCAAATAAATCTATTAGAGCCATAGATGGGATCCTAACAGGTATCACCACTCCGGGTCAGAGTGAATCTCGGAGTAATAGCAATGAAAGGGTGATTCTACACTTTCTTGAGATCTAGAACTAAAGTTTCACCATACTCAGGACGTTCTTTTTTTTGTGAGGCGGGGGTCTTACCCATCTGCATGGGATACAGCCAGGGTATTCTAGTCTCCGTGACAAGGTGAGACTGGACCTAAGAGAAAAGTAGCAATTTTATATTGGCTTTTTATTAGAGAGTTAATGAAAAAAAATCTGTCAAGGGGGGTAACTCTTGTCAGTTAATGCAACTCCGCAATCATTGCAGTTTTCTTAGCTACGATATATATATATATATATATATATATATATATATATATATATATATATATATATATATATAGAATTAACTTAAATCGCGAGTCGAAAATCTTCTACTAAAGTTTCACCTTAACCGATCATCAGGAAGCCTAACCTCGACTAAATTTTAAAGAGAAATCGCCTTCTTTTATTCACCAAAAACCCCACCTAGCATAGAATTTGCATTAAAAAAAAAAAAACATTTATAAATACCTTTTAGATTATCAAATAACTCCTCCAATAGGGAAATTTTTCAACGAACTAAGCAGGAATATGAGAAGGCTTTAAAGAATGACGGATATAGGGTCAATTTAGAATATAGGAATAGGGATAGAATTGGAACACAAGGAAGGAGAAATAGACCTAGGAAAATTTTATGGTTTAATCCCCCTTACAACATGGAAGTAATTAATAACTTGGGAAAGGAGTTCTTCAAGATATTAAAAAGAAACTTCCCTAGTGGGAGCCAATTACACAAGGTATTTAATAAGAATTGTATTAAATTAAGCTACAGTTGCATGCCAAACATTAATGGAATAATAAATAGGAGTAATATAGCTAAATTAGGTACAAAGAAAAATAAGGAGATGGAGAAATGCAACTGTAGGGATAAGGTTAGGTGTCCCCTCGAAGGCAAATGTAAGCAGGAATGCGTAGTGTATAAAGTAGAAGTATATAGTGATTCGAATAATAAGGGAAATAAAAAGATATACTTTGGGTCGACACAAGGGGATTTAAAAACTAGGTACTATAACCATAGAACAAGTTTTTCGCACGAGAAGTATAGGTATAGCACTGCTTTATCTAGTTATGTGTGGGAACTTAAGGAAAAACAAGGAGTAGATCCTATAATGAAATGGGAAGTAATAAAGAAATGCCGCAAATATAGGGCAGGTAATAGAGCTTGTAATCTTTGTATGGAGGAAAAATTGGTAATAGCAAATTGTAAAAGTAAGAATATGTTAAATAAAAGATCGGAGGTGTTAAATAGTTGTAGACACAAAAGGGCGTGGTTACTATATAATTAGGATTAAGTTTTAGAATATATTTTTTTTTTCCCCCCCAACGAAAAATAGGGTATTTGTCATTTAGGTATTTATAAATGTTTTTTTTTTTTTTTTTTTTTAATGCAAATTCTAGGCTAGGTGGGGTTTTTGGTGAATAAAAGAAGACGATTTTTCTTTAAAATTTAGTCGAGGTTAGGCTTCCTGATGATCCGTTTAGGTGAAACTTTAGTAGAAGATTTTCGACTCGCGATTTAAGTTAATTCTATAATTTGCTCCATTGTATTGTGTTGAGCACTTTAGTAATTATAGCATTGCAGCATTCGCGGAGGGTTTTTTGGATTTCTTTTGACCACTGACTACGTACCCCTTGATTTTTTTCAAGGAGTCGGACGACGTTGGCCTTTTCTTTCTTTTTTACCCAAAAAACTTTTTTCTTTTTCCCCTGGGCGGTGATTCGAGGTACTTTTATCTCTTGTTACTAACCAGGGTTTTTTTGCTTTTTCCGATACCGTGAATACTGGTAGATATTAGAGTAGTAAATATATATATATATATATATATATATATATATATATATATATATATATATATATATATTTCGGGCATTTTTGTCAGAGGAACAAAAAAATCCAGACTACACAACAAGAACTCTCCGTCTATTTATGGCATGTCAAACAAGTGCTTTCGAAAAATATTTGATTTTTTTAATGAATCATTTTTTATTGTTCATGAAAACCGCAGAGTGGTCATTATCTGCATAAACAGATGAATATAAGCGTTTCCACTTTCTCCACCATTTGCATCCATCCCTTATCATCATCCCGGAATTCAAAGGTCATCATCACATCTCTCTAAAGTTAGTTCAACACCTTCCCCTATCATTTAACGCCTGATATGAAACAGCCATAAGTGTGAATGCCGACGGAACTGGGAAAACTTTAATCTTGCCGCTGGTGAAGATAGCTTACTGGGGTTCTCCGTGTTCATCCATCTTTCTATCATATTTAACTCTGCAGGTGATAAATACCCTTTCTGACGCTGGTTGGTTGGTTGATTTTATGGCATGTCAACCTTTGGTGGGTTATTTAAGTCTTTTTGCAAGCAACAGGTTCTGAAGAAACAAATGATAATCATTTGTAAGGAATTATAGCTTCAGGTAAAAATCCCAATATATATACGGAAGCAAAATATGGAATGATTTTTTAAACTTTTTTTAGTCTGATTAGTTCAATTTTTGAAGAAAAAAAACACACTATAAATCCAAATTTTCATGATTAGCACTTTTTGATTAAAATTAATTAAAATTCAGTCCAATATAAGTGAGCAAGAAAAGAAACAACAAAAAAAATCTATGATTTGCTTTACACCAAAACCTAGCCCCCAAAATAATTGGAGTTTCTTTTATGACCTCCATCAAGCTCAGACCTTAATCCCCTTGATCACGCTATATGTGGCGTTTTAGAAAACAAAACAAATGCAACTCCCCATCAAAATATTGGTTCGCTTAAGACTGCTATTGAGGAGAAAGGGAACAAAATGTCTGAAGAATTTATTTTGAAGGCATACAAATCGTTTCAAAGGCGTGTTGATAACTGAAAAAAGGGCGGCCATATTGTTTTGTGTCTATCTTCTTATTTTGTTTTTTATTTTTTTAAATTAAAATTAATCTTGTTTTATAATAGAGTCGTTTATAATCATACTAGAATATTCCTATTTTTGCTTCTGCACCTTTTAAATAAGTTTTTATTATATGGTTTCAATTATTCCAATCTAATACAATCAGTTTATACACAATTATATGGAGTGATACTATATACGGGTTTATCTCTGTGTGAACACATTTTAGCGAGGATTTTTAGCCGGCGATTTTTGTTTGTTTGTGTTTAGCGAGGAAGATGGTGTAACATATGTGTGTTTACGTTGAGTTGTTTCCTCGCTTAGTGTTGTTAGTCCCCTCGCTAATGTTTAAGGGTAAATAAAGGTAGAATGAAGAAGAAGTAAGATGGCGAGAGTCGAAATGGGTTTTTGTGAATAGGTTTTTATTTGCAGCATGGAATATTTGGGTTTGCTTTTGGTGCTGCAAGACTCGTGAAAGGTTGTGAGTATTTAGACGAAATTGAGTTATGAGAAGTTGAGAAGGTTGAGATGGCAGCGTGTGTCGTCGGACGTATGAGGGATTGTGTCCATTGCATTTTGACGAAAGACATGTTGCAGTTGTAGGAATTGAACTTTAGATGTCACCGTGTAGTTTTGTGTGTCTGGTATTTGGGGAGAGTATGCGTTATCTCAATTAAGGTGGCCCAGAGGTGAATTGAGAGCTAGCGTGTCGGGAGCGGGATTACGCGTCAGATCGACATAGCCAATTTTGGGGTGCCTGTGCGAGGCATGTTGAATGCATCTAATTCATATTCAACTAGATGGGTTCTCTCGTTTGTCCATGCTGCTGCTGCTGCCATTCTAGAGCCGCAATGAGATGTCTGCACTGGGCGGCATTGTCCAGCTAAAAAGTATCGCTATTGAAGAACGGCCAGTGTGACGTCTGCACTGATCGGCGTTCTCCAGCCAAAGAGAGTGTGTTTGGCAGCTCACCCGATTTGCTAGCCGGAAATGAAAGGTCCGGGCTGAATAGGATAGGTCACCCTGATTGGGTGAAATTAAGTGTCGAATTAAATTGCGCGCCAAACCAAAATACGAAAATTTTCCCTTCTCTACACATGTATGTACATGCAAGTGTATACATGTGTATAATTGTGGGTTGACCATGGATGTATGTATGTATACGCGTATATATGTGAGTGTCTTTATAGGGGTCGAGACAAATTTGCGTGGGAATCACTAATTAATTCGCTTGCTACGATGTAAAGTTCAGCATGTTAGCCACTATACCACCGAGACTACTCCGCAATTATATGGTCTCAAGTAACTAATAATAATAACCCTTTATAACCAATTCTAGTTTCAAGGGTACTTTTCTTAATACAAATAATTTGCTCGCAGTTATATGGTTTCAATTATTCCTGTCAAATACTAATCAGTTATAAGGGTTAATATTAGAAGAATGAGGGAAAGGAGGTGGAGTTAGCACAGAAATGTTCTTTTAGGCTTAAAAGCCGTTCAGAGAAAGTGTGCCTCGAATGTAATTAGATTGATTCCTTCTTACTTTTCAGATAGGCAGTTTTTATTGAAGATCGGCCAATCAATGTTAATTCATTACCGATTGTTCCCAGCGTCATACCTCAATCAGATCGATACTTTTGTCGCATTTTCCTCTGTTTCTTAAACAACCAGATCAGTGTTCATCTTTCATGATCTATCGCCCATCCAAAAATGCCTTGTCCCACCTAAAAAATTTTTCTTGAATTTCTTTTGTTAACTCGTTAAATGTTTCTGTCGCATTGTCCTGAAGTTTGATATGGAATTTGAACTTCTGTCCATTTTTATGACACACTAAACCAAACATGTGTTTTCGTACAAGTGTTGGCGCGCAATTTAATTCATCAACTGATTTTCAATCCGGGTTGCTGATCTGAAAAATAAAAATGATTAATTCTACTTTTAGACCAGAATAATTTTAATCATTCACTAAAAATAGCAGCTGATCTTATAAAAAGTATGATGTCACCAAAGAACATTTGTCGCTGTTGATATTTGTTTTGTGTCACGTCACTTAGACATACCGACAAAGGATTCCTGCAGTCGTACACTTTGTCTATGCGTAACACGCATTCCATTTGTGCATTCGCTTTCCCAGTCCACACACACACACACACACACACATATATATATATATATATATGCATGTGCGTGTATGTACGTCAATCTGCAAGAGTCTGTGTTGCAAATAGGAACATGCTTTCATATTTCGCATGTTGCTTACGGACTAACTGATCTCAGAAAAAAAAAACGCGCATTGGAATAGTCAAGTATACAAATAAATAAGAAAAAGAAATAAAAATAATGACTCTTACTTCTATCGCCATATGGTATGTCACTCATGACAAATGCACAGATAAAAACATAATAAAAGAGGCATAACTACATATTTCATTCTACTCTTGCTTGTTGGTCTCTCCTTTTTTTTCTCTCTCTCTCTCTCTCTCTCTCCCTCTCTCTTATCCTCCTCCTCCTCTTCCTCCTCCTCTCTTTGATAGATATGGACAGACTGAGATTGATAGATCATTGCCTATAAATAAGTAAACTCCAAAAAAATTTTTTTATAAAGAATAATTTTCTTCTAAACCAAACATATCAGGATATTAATTTCTACTTGAACATTATTCAGTCGAAGTGGATATTATTATTTATTAACAACCTGTCTAGCACTGAAAACGAATAACCAAAAATAAGAATGCATAGATATAAATAAGGAGTATATTTATTTTGTGGCTGTCAAATATTCACATGTTTAGTTACAAAGTTCCAATGCAGTAAAGTTTTGTTATAAATAATACCTAATGATATCCGTCTTTATTGTGCAATGTCCCACGAGAAATAACAAAATTTTTATATTTTTGTTTAGAAGAAAATTAACTTTTCGTAAATTGTTGTACTTATTTATGGGCGTGTGTAGATAGATAGATAGATAGATTCCCAATAAATAAGTATACACCTTACAATTTTTTTTAATAAAATGTTAATTTTCTTCTAAACCAAAGATACCAAAATTTTATCATTTCTAATGGAACATCATACAATCGAAACGAATATTATTAGGTATTACTCATTAACAAATTCTCTAATATTGAAACTCTATAACCAAAAACAAAAATTGCCATTCCTCTGGAGTTAAAACTAAACTTGCTTAGAAATGTATAAGGAATTGGTGTTTAACTGATCTCCCACCAAGCCAGAATGCGGCATAAGATCATTTTATAGTGGGGAGCCACGCACAAATAGAGACTCATACGAGACAGATCGAAAAATGCATGGCCTCGCCGGCATTTCCTTTTTAGAACGCTTCAGGCACCGAGCAAAACCCAACCTTGCAAAGCAGGTAAACCTTGGGGAGATGACTGTGAGACCAAGCATTCAAACTACAACTACCCTGCCCAGAAGAAAGGGAATCAAGAAATATATAAGGAGTTGTACTTATTTTGCACTGCTCCATGTTTATATTTTTGTTTTCAGAGTTTGATAATAAAAATGGGAACTAATCAATGGAACCTACTAATATCCATTTTGATTGTGTTGTGTTCCATTAGAAAGCGCCAACGGTCCAGGAGACCGGGGTTCAATCCCAGGTCGAGTCATGCCAAAGACTCAAAAAAATGGTACTTGATATTTCCTTGCTTAACACTCAGCAATATAAGGTATGGATCAAGGGTAAAGTGGAGCAATCCAGGGAAAGGAGTAGCACCCTCCCCTACACCATGGTGTAGTAGCTATTGAAAAGGGAGCCTTCAGGTCACCCCCGACTAAAGTCGCCAACTTTACTTACTCGTATTCAAGACAATTATGTTAAAAAATTGTTCGGTTTCAGTGTTTGATGACACATGAACCTTCGTGGGTTATGTAATGCTAAAACCATCCTTGTAAAAGAATAACGGTGATACAATTTAATCCATTGCTAGGGAAGAGATAAAGGGGTTAATGACTTCTACCAGAGTATTAATTCAAAAAGTAAACATAAGAACGCCACGGGAGTTTGAACTCGCTCACTTCGAGATCGCAGTCCAACACTTTAGTAATCCAGCTACGAGGACTACCCGCCCCCAATTTTTTTTCGGGGTTTTATTTATTTTATTGGCGACACGATATCTCCAACGCATTTTTCTTTGTTTATGAATAAGATCCACGTCACGTCTTTAACGCTATTCTTTCTTTTTTTTTATACGCAAACTTTTAACAATTTTTAGCGAGTAGTTCGACTTCCAATATAACTATAATGCTAAACTGAACCCCAACTTTATGTCTAAGACGCAAGCTAAACTGAATTTTTATCTTTTTTTTTTTTTCAACTGTATAAAGTAGACATCTATTTGAATTTTTTTTTTTTTTTTTTCAGACAGAAACCAAAGTTATGACTTTTTTCCCCCTTTGTCTTTCTTTTCCGGTCTCAGAAAACATTGAGGATTAAAATAATCATATTGTTTACATATGTAATATGAACAATTGCCACCAAAGAACCATAAACGTTAATCTCTTTACGATATTCATTAACTTATAAATCATCCCAAAGACATAGTGTACTAATGCGACCTAAGGGTTTATTTTAACGTATGTACGTTTGGACAAATAAACAACCTTCTCTTTTGAGGTCGGCACGAATACTCACTCTTCATCAGTTTTTAACAGAGAAGATTTACCATGAATCTCGAAGTAGAGAAGGATAATGTCGGATAGATTGATTATAACGGCATATCACCTCATCTGGGGTTATGTTATGCCTAGAAATTAGGGATTTACGTATATTATGTATTTTTATTTAGATTTTTTGTATAGCTGTTTCTTAAGATTTATTTTGTGCTCATATGATTCAAGTATTCTTATCAAATACAAATAATTTGCAAAGAGAATTATTTGAACTATAGATAGAACCATAGAAGAGTTTCAAGCAGAGGTCATCTTCAGTCTGTTGGATTGATGGAGTGATTGATTTTAACGGTATGTCAATCCATCTCGGGTTATTTTACGCCTTGAAGTTAGGAAATCGCATTTATTGTTTGTTTATATTTTCATTTCTTGTATAGTTGTCTCTCAAGAGCTTTTTTGCACACGGTGCAGTCGAATCCGAATTATTTTTTAAACATTTTATTTAACCCCTAAGTGGGACCCTCAAAATAACTACCACCTCGGCAAAGAAAGGGCACTCCATCCTCTCTATAGCTCTAGAACTTGAATTTTACAACTAGAAGCAGTTTAGTGTCATACCAAGGCCGCCCTTTTTTTAGGGGTCTTAACATTTTGTAGGGGATACAGACAGCGTATTTTAAGCTAAACCGACAGGGCGACGGATCATATCGGAATCGCCCAATTTATGACCCCTTTTTTAAATTTGGTACGTTCTTAGGGATGTCTATAGAATTTTCAAAAACCATTGGCTACAAAATTTAAGCTAAAAATTGGTTCTTTTTCTTGGTCCAGTCCAGTCGGCTGGAACCGAAGAATACGCCGATTGCATCTCTGCAGAGGGGTAAAACACCCTGCCAACAAGTGTCCTGGATATGACACTAAATTATCAGATGGTGAGGATCTAGTCCTCCATTACTTCCAAATTCACAGCGACCTGGAGTGGTAGTACCTGATAATGTCCCATCTATGGTTCGAATAGAGCTGCTTTACCTAGTTCACTGTATGCAAACAAATAAATGATGTTGAATTGAGTTGTTAGTGTTACATAGAACCCGTGACATAGTAGCTGGACCGCGAGTTCGAACTCCTGTCGTGCTATTACATTCACTTTTGGACTAATACCAACGGGAAAGGTATAAACCCTCTTATTTCCCCACCCAGCTATGGGTTGAATAACGCCGCTACTCTTCTTAGACAACGATGACTTTGACATTGAATAACCCACGAATACGCCATTAAAGAAAAAAACTGAGATCATGTTTTGGAGTGCAAGGAAACCATATTTAAAGAATATTTAATATTTCGAAGGCAATTAAAAAGCCAATAATATATTGGTTTATTAATTTTATTTATTTCAAAGACTACAGTTAAGAAAGGTTAATATATTCAACCGACTACTCACCAACCTCTCACCAGGTTAGAATTTGGGTTTAGATGATGGTGTATATATATATATATATATATATGTGTGTGTGTGTGTGTGTGTGTGTGTGGTGAAGAATAACATTTCGGCAGGCAACGTATTTTGCACTAAGGTGCTTTCAAGATCAAAAACACGCCAGGAAGATGATAGATAATAAAAGATAAAGAAAAAAAGAATTCATGATTAAATTTTATTTAACAATATAAAAAATTTTGACTGACATCAAATTTAAAATCGCATTTTTTTAAAAACTAAAACGAAACAAAACCAGAAAATGTATATTTGGAGCGCTATCTTTATAAAATCAGTTGTGTGTCTTTGAAAGGAAGTAAAGTTCTTTTACACAGTGACATCATGTATGCAAATCAGGTCAGCGAGTGTGTAACATTAGTCGTGGAAGAATTAACGCACGCGCTTGTAGCAAAGAAACGCTGGAGGTCTTCCGCTGTTTGGAGCTTTATCAGTTTTTCCCGGGTATATAAGATTGCATAAAGTGGGGAAAAGCATTGGTAAATATGAGATTGTCGCTGCATTTCCCGTTGGAAGTTAATAGATAAATTAAAAGAACTTAGCATACGAATTCACAAAGAAGAAGAAGAAGAAGAAGAAGAAGAAGAAGAAGAAGAAGAAGAAGAAGAAGAAGAAGAAGAAGAAGAAAGCTGTGCATAATTCCGAGGAAAAGATTGAAAAATAAAAAGGAAAAAAAAACAGGACGCTGTCAGATTTTGAAAACTGATATGACCAAATTTAAAGATGGCAACAAAGAAATTGAATTACCCGTTTTTTTTTTCTTCTTTCACTCTCTTTTTTTCTTTTCCTTACATTATATTTATGGAGGATTCAGAGTATATCATAAGTAATTAAAGTACGATTAAAAAAGTAAAGAAAAGAAAAACGAACAATATCACCGGATATGGTTAAGAAATACAATATCGCCCATAAGTAGTAACTAAAACACAAACAATTTTTAGAATAAAATGGTAATTTTCTTTCTATTTTATTATTTCCTGTTGAATATACAATCAAAACGTATATTATAGTATATTATCATTTATAACCAAACTCTACATCAATGAAACCCTGAAACCCAAAAATAAAATAGCAAATTTAAAAACAAGAATTTGCGTTATTGTTATTCGTTCACGTCAGTCTTAAAACATAATTAAAAACTTAACAAATACAGAATACTCATAAACATGTAATTTGGACTCTCTCTCTCTCTCTCTCTCTCTCTATATATATATATATATATATATATATATATATATGTATGTATATCTTTCTGTTTTCAGACAGATATATCAGATGATTGAAAAGTAACTTTCTATTTTAAAATTCTTATAATTTATTTCTTAACCATATTTTTCACAAGTCAGGAAATTATAATTATTCTAAAATATGGAATAACTTTTCAATCGCCCTGTACATACAGCATCAGCAATAAATAAGTACACGCCTAGCAGTTAAAGAAAATACTTTTGTTCTAAACCAAAGGTATTGGTATTTTATTATTTATAGTATATTTTTATACAAACAAAACGGATATTATTAGATATTAATTATTGCCAAACATTACAACATTGAAACGCTGTAACCAAAAATAGAAATGGATAGCAGTTCAAAAATAATAATAATGCTTATATATATATATATATATATATATATATAATTTTATTTATGGTCATGAAGGTGTTTATTGCCTCTTCTACACCCGTCATATATATATATATATATATATATATATATATATATATAATGATTGTCACTTCTGTACAGAAGGTCATCTTTTCAACCTTACAAAGAAATTCTGCCTCATATGAGATAATCAAAATACCTATTTTTGGCATTGACATGAGTTTCGAGCACTTTTATATGGCTTTTTAGATCCACTGCAGATCCTTATACTTTGTCACAGAATTTACACGAATTACCTTTAAGTATAAAATCAGCTTTTGATTGTTTGCTATCATGAGATCTCATATAACAAGCAAATCTCCCTTTGGGCAAACAGATCCGACTGCAGATGTTACAAACATGTCCAGGCTGAAAAATGTCCGGTATCGAGGTTGAGTCCTGTTTCCCTAGTGCTCATTTCAAATTGAAGTGTGTTTTTTCTCTCCTTATTTCAAACACGTATATCCAGTATCGAGGTTGAGCCCTGTTTCCCTAGTGCTCATTTCAAATTGAAGTGTGCTTTTTTTCTCCTTATTTCAAACACATATATCCGGTATCGAGGTTGAGTCCAGTTTCCGAAGAGCCTGTGTTCGATTTTACGTATTTTAAACGGTTGGAAGCTGCACCATCGAATTTCTTTTAATATTCCCTAAGTTCTCAAATGCTTTACTCTTGAGATTAATTTTTAATTTAGGAAATAACGAAAAGCATGGTCTGGTGTGTGTGGAGGGTATTTATATAATTATAATAATATTCAGCTTTTTGCTTGGTTCAGTTTCTTTGTTTAATGACATATCAACCTTTGTTGGTTATTTAATGCCAAAGCCATCCTTCTAGAAGAACAGTTGTAGTACTATTTAACCCTTAGCTGGGAGAATAAGGGGGTTCATACCTTTCCTAAGGTTATTTGTCCGAAAGTGAACGTAATAGCGCGACTGGAGTTCGAACTCGCTTACAACGATTCCAAAGTCCATCACTTTAACAATTATAACACGAGGACCCCCTCCCCATATTTGCTTTGGAAATTAGAAATAATTGCAAATAAATTAAGAACCGTTAAAATAATTAAATCAAACGGTCACTTGGTTTTGTGATAGCAACGAATATCAACATTTTTAGGCTCACAAATCGTTGTGACTAACACCGGCGGCTAAGATTCTACGAGGGATTTTTTTCGGGATTGTTCCGACCCCAACGCTCTGATAGCACTGAAATTTTTCTGTGAGCCATACGTGTGTATCATGAGACCCTCTCGTGGAATTTTAAGAAAATCAAGCTCATGAATTATTATTGTAAAAAATGTTGAGTGTGACTGCTCTTTTTGAGAGGCTGCAAACGCACGTCTTATCCAGTTGGTTAGCAAGACCCAAAGAATTGTGAGATATTTTATTTAATTCTATTCTTGTATTTCATTATTTGCTTGATTCTCGTTTTTTTATCATTTGTTTGGTTTTTGTATTTTATTATTGGCTTTATTTATCATTTACGTATTTTGTAAATTGTTTTATTTCAAACTTAATCTATGTATTGCTACTCACAGTATCACCTGTACTTAGACCTCATATTAATACATGCTTGGGTGCTAACTTTGTCTTTTCAAATTAGAAATTGATTGTTTAAAAGTCCAGTGATGGCAATGTTGTTTTTATGACGTTTTTTTAGCTACATAATTTTTGTTAGTTACTCAGTGTAAGATTTCGTAAGGAATTTTTTTCATGTATGTCCGGATGCCAACCCTATCGTAGTACCGTATTTTAAAAAATGGTTCATGGAAGTCCTGTAAGTATATATATATATATATATATATATATATATATATATATATTGAATAAGGAAGAACAGCATTGTCGGTGGTCTGGAATTAACATAAGCGTTACTTATACAAAAAATTGTTATGTATAATATTTAGAGGTCGACATTGTTCTTATAGTTTCCTGTTTTATATGACAGGGAACATTATATTTTTCAAAGCCACTCTCCTTCCCTTAAAAGTCTAACATTGCAGATGTTAGCATATCACTTCCACTTTTCACAAATTACAATTTCACTTATCGTTCCCACATTTTTAAAGCTAAAGTTTAAGGTTTTATGACCCCAGTGATAAAATAATCAATAAGAAATAAAAACTGTACTGTCGCCTGAGAATTTTCTTTACGCTGTACCTTAATAATAACTGAAAAATGATTCCATTTGAAACAGTATTTTAAATCAAGTTTGACTAGACTCTGACAAAACGGACAATGAAGATAACAGCGAAAAGATATCATTGTTCTCTTTAAACGCCAGACGGTTGTGTTACATTGTTGATATTTTCTCAATAAATTAGTAATAAAATAAGAGAGGCGAGTTTCATTACGCTCATCGTCATGAGAACTGGATCTGATTCGAGAGGAGCGGGAATTTTGGTAATTTATGCGTAACGAGTTCGTAACAAAATCTTGTAGAGGAGCCTTTTGAGTGCTGTGATAGAAAGGTCAATGCTGAAATGAATCATAAAATAAAACAAACCAAATAACTGGAGATTGAGTTGAACGTTATCATTTCATGTATAATTTTGGCAATAAACATAAATTCACAAAATACGTTTTTGCGTGAGTATTAATTGTATGAGTGTACAGATACATTTTTAATATTCTTTTTTTTAATTGCTTACTTACATGTTAATCCTGAATTTCTTTGAGGATAAAACTTGGTTATCATCGCAAAATTTGGGACTAATATTTTTTGGTTTGGAGGCTGGAATCCAAGGTCTGGCTCTCTCTTCTTTGACGACTGGACTGATTCTGACACAGATATAGGATCTAATATATTCAGACCAACTAACTTTTGGCGGCAAAATGAGGGAGAGTCTTTTTTAGAAGTTATAACACATGTGAATCCAGCCCAGTCGGCTGGGGCTATAGAATATACCGACTGCATCTCTGCAGAGAGGTAAGACACTCCACCCAACGAGTTCCCTGGATATGACACTGGGGCAAATAGAACAGTTTAACTGTGTGCAAATAAATGACTAATGCTAAATTGAATTCTTAGAAACAGAACTGTTTGATCATTTAACTGTGTAAACAAATGACGGGCGTTTAATTGAATTGTTAGTGATATATAACAATACCAGGAACCATTTAACTATGCTCGAATGAATGAATAGTATGGAATAGAATAATTAGTGTTAAATAGCAATGCTTGAAACCACTTCATTGAGTGCAAACAAACGGTTAATAGTAAATAGAAATATTCGTGTCAGAAAGAAATACTTGAAATCATTTAAAAGTGTACAAAAAGATGAGCTCAGACTCGTTCAAAAATTTCATCTACAAAATGAGTTGACATATCATATATACATGATTTTATATATATATATATATATATATATATATATATATATATATATATATATATATATATATATATATATATAAACAGGATTTGGCATTTAATAACCAAAAATAGTTGATATGCCATAAAAGCCAACCAAACCAAATAATATATATTTAAGATATAAGTATAAACAGGATTTGGCATTAAATAACCTACAATAGTTGGTATGCCATAAAACCAAACCAAATTTAATCAAACATATGGGTCTGTTTTAGAATTGATGAAACATTTGGGTCAGGTATAGTTACAAATTCGACAGATTACGTTCAATTCCTAGGATGTGTACATTTGACATTGAGCTGAAGTTCGTTACTTCTACGATTGTAAGGATCAGTGATGAGCAGGGGTAATAAACAATAAGCTCTCAGTAAGACTCAAATTCTCATCCCCTTTTGTCTCAGAGAGTCTGATTAATCGAAACAGCTGCTTTATCAACTAAGCTACGAAAGTTATTGGTTTGCATCAGAAAATCAAAATAAATGCTTAAAAAACTACTTGTTCAGATTTCCAGAAATATCCATCGATACAAGGAATAAAACTTAAAATAATATCCAATTAAAAAATAAACTAATCTATTTGTTTATCTACAGATAACACTGGTTTACAAAAAAAAAAAAATTGGTCTGTGACAAGAATTGGGATAAGTCTTTTTTGTTAATTTGGGTGCGCTGAATTCAAATTTATAAATAGTTTTGCTCTATCACCTCTAGTTTTCCGGCTTTTAAATAGTCTCATTTTAGTATAAACAAGCATATTTCAAGAGTTGCAGCAGCTTATAACAGATAAAACAGGATAGATAAAGAACACTGATTGAATCAATATACTTGGATGACACAATTACACAATTCATAGTACCACAGACAGTCAAAAGTGTGTTTTCTTAGAAGATCTGGTGTATTTTGCATCCGGGATGTCACGCAAGAGCATCCAACAGAAGTCTCCCATCATGCCGGGGTTCTTTTTGCCTTGATAGTTGCTCTCCATCTTCGTAATGTCTTGGTGGAATCTTTCTCCATGCTCATCACTCACTGCTCCAAGGTTTGGCGGGAAGAAGTTGAGGTGGGAATGGAGAAAATGAATCTTGAGTGACATTCGGCACCCCATATCCTCGTAAGACTTTAGCAACTTCTCAATACAGGCTTGGTATTCTGGTACACGTGTATTACCAAGGAAGCCACTACAGACTGACTTGAATGCTTCTCATGCTCTCAGTTCCTTTAAGTTAAGAAGCTCATCAAAATCAGTATACTTCAGCACTTCTCAGATCTGAGGTCTGACAAAGATGCCCTCTTTGAGCTTAGCAGCACTAAGACCTGGGAACACAGTAGACAAGTGTTGCACCATTTTTGTGCAGTGCCTTCACGAAATTCTTCATTAAACCAAGCTTGATGTGAAGAGGAGGAAGAAGTACCTTATTCATGTCCACCAAAGGATTCTCCTTGAGGCTGTGTTCGTCAGGAACAAAAGTCCTTCTAGACCCCCAGTCTTTCTGCTTGTAATGCTGGGATACAGCTGGACTATCCCAGAGACAGAGAAAACAACAGTACTTTGTGAAGTCCGCTTGCATATCCATAAGAAGACCAATGACCTTATTTGTTCCGATTCCTGAAACTGGTGATTCTTACATCTTCCTGGACTAGGTTCCACTGTTTAAGCCGAGAAGCCAAGAGCTCTGACTGCTGTTTTGACAGATACAAATCACGAGCAAGATCATTCAGGTCTTCTTGCGTGATCCAGTGTGGCTCATTGCCACTTGTTCCGGAATATGTAGACTCAATATCTTCCAAAGATATTGACTCAGCAGAAATGCCTTCAAAGGAGGCCTTGAAGGCATTTCTTCATCTGATGTGGAAAGAAGATCCTTATTTACTGGAGGTGTGGGTACAGGAAGATCATCTGAATGGGGAACGGGTCTCATAGCAGATCGAAGGTTGGGATATTTGATCTTTTTCCTAGAAGATGCATTGAAACCAGTTATATTAGTTAAACAAAAATAACAATCATCTGCGTGGTTTCGCAGCTCTCTCCAAACCATCGGGACGGCAAAGTTGAAAGCCGCTTTCTAGCCATTAAATCATGCAGTTAGTCCATTGTAGCAGGGTTTACAACAGATGTGTGGAGCCCAAGACTTGTCCTGATCACCAATTTTACAGTCAAAATAGTGAAAGTAGGCAGTTCTGGGGAGGAAAGTGGTGGTTCGACGCTGTGCAACTGTTGTGAAGTCCCCACACACGAAGCAGAAAGAATTGGCCTTGTTGAGGCATCCTCGACATTTTGACGTGTTTGAAGCCATTGGAGAATCTGAAAATATAACAAAGTAAAACTAAATATGTATTTGAAAATGTGATACTAATATTTAGTAACCCAAAAGATGTGTAACACGATAGTTGAGGGACACCAACCTCCTGCGCCACCTGCGAGACAACCTCTTCCAATGACTGCCAGAGTGTGGATTGAGACCTGCCGTCTGAACAGTCAAAATCCGTCTTGATATATAACTATATATATATATATATAATGTAATGCTATCACTTACATTCAGTGCATAATAACTAAAAAAATAAGCCATAAGTCTCACAATATTAAAATTAACCCTGAATTCATATACGCCTTTATGTACCGTATATGCACAAAATGCACACGATGCATATCTAAAAAACTAGAGGTAATGAGTAAAAACGGATTTCAAATTTGAATTCAGCGCCCTCAAATTAGGTAAAAACGGGTATTTTTGTGCTTGCCTCAATTTCTTTGTAAATTTTTTAATTGCAATTTATGGCAATTTTATCAAGCCATCAATCTACAACAGAGAAAACTAGCGCTGCGATTGGATAAACTTTTAGAAAATATTCAAACTCATACCTTTTTTTCTCAGAAGAAAGCCTGGCGAAATGAACCAGCTACTCTACCAATTTAGCTACAAAGATCTATTGGTTTGCAGAAGCATAGATAAAGCCTTTAAACTAATCTTTTACTCTCTCTCTCTCTCTCTCTCTCTCTCTCTCTCTCTCTCTCTCTCTCTCTCTCTCTCTCTGCCATATGTGTTATTGTTTTTTTTTTACATCAGAAGTATTTGTAGTATCTTTTATTTTATACTTAGCTTAAGCATTGTCAATCAACAATTTTAACAAATATTTTCTTCCATCTTGTATATCATTGGGAGTTAACTAAGACCTGTACATTTTTGTTTTTGTTAATTAGAAAAAATAAATAAATAAATAAATCTAAAATCATTTAGAAATAAAACTAAATCAGTCACTCAGACGATTGATCGCAATGAATATGACGTAATATTTTTTGTTACATAACTTCTGTTGTTCACACCAGTGTACAATTTCGTTAGATATTTTTGTGCATGTTCGGACCCTAGCCCTCTGACCGTATGGAATTTTTTACACAAAATTTATTCGAAAAGTTCCTGTTACTAAATATGAATCAGTTGCTTTTTTTTATCACAACTCACTCGGGCCATCAATATACAACAATGAGGAACAATGTGAATCAGAAGTAATATCTTCTCTTAGGATCATTTTTGTCATTTGTCTATTGATTGAGTGAGTGATTTTAACGGAATGTCAACCAGTCTGGGTTTATTTTATACCGAGAGGTTACGGAATCACACGTTTATATGTTGTTTTTTGTGTAATTTCTAGAGTTCTTTTTCGTACATGGCTATATGATATCAGGTAATTCTATTAAATACAAATAATTTGCAAACAGATCTATTTGTCATATAGATGAGACCCTAACAGGTACAATCACTCCGGGTCAAAGTGAATCTGGGAGTAATGCCAATGAAGGCGTGCTCCACCCTTCCCAGATCTCCAGAACTGCAGTCTCACCACTAGATGCAGTTTAGTGTGATATCAGGACGCTTCTTTTCATGGGGTCTTACTCTTTTGTAGGGTTGCCAGTTGATGTCAAATATTTAAGGTTACTATTCTTTCATATAAAAATTTAGAAATTATGATAGTGAATCATATTCTCTAACAGTAAATCTCATCAATTTTTAAAGCCGTTTCTTATCATAAACAATATCATAATGCCTGTCAAAAATGAGGGTTTTTTTTTTTATTTATGGCTCTTCAACCTACGATCAGATTATCCGTGTGACTCTCTCTATGATCAGAATTTCGCTCCCCGACCTTCCAACTAGGATTAACATGCATATCTTTTCTTCCTCAGTCGTATTCTGCGTCCTGGGTACGACACTAACTGCATCCGGTGGTGAAGGACTAGTTCCAGAACTTTAGAAAGTTTAGAGTCACGCCTTCGTTGACAATCCTGTCAGGTTCATTTTGAACAGGTTTTGTCATACCTGTTGGGGCTCCATCAATGGGTCAAATATATCTGTTTTTAAATGATTTGTGTTAGATACCATATAACTGTAAACCGTTTGCATTAAGAATAACTCCTTGAAGTTATAATTACTTACAAAGGATTATTGGTTGGTTGGTTGGCTGTTTGGGTTTATGGCATATCTACCTTTATAGATTATTTAATACCAAATCCATTTTTATACAAATAATCAGTTCTATTTCAAACTGTTAAGTTTAGCGTAAGTACAGTTTTAAAGTCAAAAACAGTTCCATTTCAAACAATTCAGTTTAGAATAAGTACGCAGTTTATATGTCAAAACAGTTCTATTTTGAGCAACTCAGTTTAGCATAAGTATGCAGTTTAATTCTATTTGACCCATAGATAGGACCCTATCAGATGATACCACACTGGGCCAGAATGGACCTGGGAGCGATGGGTGCTCTGCATTCCCCAAACTCCAGCATAAGTGGAACCTCACCATCAAATTGTTTTGTGTCATAAGCAGGACACTCGTTGAGAGGATCTTACCCCTCTGCAAGGGTGCAGTTGGTGTATTCTACAGCAAAGGATTATTGTTAGTTACTTGAAGCTATTTCATTGTGCAAACGAATGGTTATCAATAAATAGAAAAATTACTCTAAACCATTAGTATCGAATAAGAATACTTGAAACCATATAACCGTTGAAAAATTATTTGTATAAGAAAGGAATCCTCGATATCATAGGGGGTGTCCTCGTGGTGTAATGGTTAAAGTGATGGACTGCGGAATCGTAGTACGCGAGTTCGTACTCCAGTCGCGCTATTACGTTCACTTTCGGGCAAATACCCTTGGGAAAAGTATGAACCCCCACCTATCCTCCCAGCTATGGGTTAAATAGCACCACTACTGTTCTTCTAGGAGAATGGCTTTGGCATTAAATAACCTAAAAAGAGTTGATATGCCATTAAACAAAAGAAACCAAACCTTGATATCATATAATTGTTTGTAAAAAAAGTTTTTTAAAATCTCTTAGAAAACAACTACACAAAAAATGCAATTTTTGAACGTCCACTGAAAACTATTCCCTAATCTCTAAGCATAAAATAAACCTAGACGGGTTGACATGACGTTAAAATCTATCAGGCGTGTTCTAGTCTTTGAACAAGGCGCAACAAAGAAAAATGAGGAAAGCCTTGTCCAGGAAATTCTCTAAAGATGGTATGTCAGAGTAACCTGATGTCTGTGGGGCAATAGACGCGGAGACCAGGACCGTTTGAAATTGCACATGCGTACCCGTAAAAAAGACCACGTGTTGCATGCCACAACCGAGAGGGATGTAGTTAGACCACGCATTTGAGTTGTAGTTACTGTGAGCTGTCTGGGAAGTGTTGCAGACAAAAAATAAATGTAGACGTGGTGTTGCATGAGAAAACAGAATGAAATTAAATACTTGTTAAAACAATGGCGAAAGAAAACTGAAACAAATCGTTCGTCTTGATAACACTTTCTTTCTTTCTTTCTTTTGTTGTTGCTGTTGCTGTTGTCCCTGCTGTTTATCACGTGTCACTCTTATTACACCCAAAACGACATTAACATAACAAATAGACCGGAAACTTATATATCAATTTCCTAGGGTAACCTTTCTTAAGTCTGGGAGTCTTAAAGATAAAACCCCACACTTTCTTACAAAGTGGGAACAAAAAATTTGAGATATTTATTCACTTATTTTATTTCTTTATTCTGATTGTCAAAAATGATGGCTATCAATAGAATATTGTTCATAAATAAATATACTCTCTCCATTTTTTTTTTGTGCCAAAAAGTTAATTTTCTTCTAAATCAAAGATTTTATTATTTCCTGTGGGAAATTATACAATAGAAACATATCATTAGGAATAATTTATGACTAAACTAAACACCATTGAAATTCAGTAACCAAAGAATAAAACTGCACACACACACATATATATATATATATATATATATATATATATATATATATATATACCTTGTTTTAAAAGCGCGTGCATAATAAAATATTTTAATCGTTTTTTTCAAATATTTTATTATGCTCACGCTTTTAAAAAACAATATTTAAATTCTATACCTACTACAAGATCTTTATATATATATATATATATATATATAACATTCGACAATTTTGTGCAAATCAATTTAGGTCAATGCCATGAAGACTATAAGCAGTAGGGAAAATTAATAACACCAAATACTAAATTGAAATAATTTCTTTCGCATGTCTGCACTTATTTTTGGACTGCTACATACATTTTTTTTATTAGAGTGTGTTAATGCCGCAGAATTTGGTAATAAATAATAACAAACACAATCCGTTTTGATTACATAATGTTCTAAAAATAATATGATCCTGGTCTCTGGTTTAAAAGAAAATTACATTCTTATTAAAAGAATGTTAAGAGTGTATTTATTTACTTTATGCTATTTGTAACTTTGCAATTATATCGTACTTTTAAAATGACAAAAATTAATTGTCAACACACACACACACACACACACACACACACACACACACACACATATATATATATATATATATATATATATATATATATATATATATTAACAATTAGTTTGTTTGTATATATATATATATATATATATATATATATATATATATATATATGTATATATATCAGAGCTGTCACAACGTACACACGTATTACTGTGGAGAGGCGTGACATAACGGTTGTCGTCACAGAAAATGAATACAAGCCGAGTTCCAATTCTAGACGAACCTGTAAACATTTCACTTCGCACTTTGGAGAAGGCATTAACTTCATCTCTTATCTTCCAATATGAGAGTAAAACTGTTTGAGCTCCTTAAGCTTGGTATGGCAACCTGTCTAGGGAAAAGGGAGACTCTGAATTCAACCCAGCACTTCTTTGCTGAAATATTGATTATGTGTTGCATCCAGCTTGTGACCGAGGGGTTGGGGAAATACATACACGCTCATCACTCACAGCGTATAGAGAATTACGTACCGAAAAAGGGGCATCAAAGCAGCTGAACATTTTCTTTTAAATCATGATTAATAATTACAAGTGGCACCGTTAAGCAAAGATAATTTCACAAAATTATTTTCCTCACACGCAAAATTATTTTCCTTTCTCACACAAAATTATTTTCCTTTCTCACACAGAATGAGAGATTTTGCTTGTGAAGCTCTGTTGAGATTTCTTCAGCTGTAATGGAAACCGGTTTCTTTCTGATACTAACTGAAATCAGGTTCAGAAACTTTGGGCACAACTTTCCCTCGGTTTGTTCGGCTGTCCACAACTTTTGACATTTGTTGAAGGGTGGACATTCTACATGATAAGGGACCACAATCCCTTGCTAGGTGCCTTCCGATCCAGCTCTAACAGGCACCCCCCCCTCCCCGCCCACGTGAAATCGGACATTTGGATGATCTGAAGCAATTCATTTCAGATATCCGGTTCATTAAAGGAATTCACAACGTACCCGCAGACATGACATCTCGTGACAACAATGGTTTTTTTTACAGGAAACTTGAAATACTAACACTTGTCTTCTTGAATAAACACCTCTGTAGAGATTTGAGACTTTTCTTTTCTTCTTTTTTCAGTGACTAAATATGTAGTAGTATTTTCTTATTTGCATATAAAAAGTAAAGTTGGCGATCGTAGTCGAGGGCGACCCGAAGGCTTCCTTTTCATTACCTATTAAACTGAGGGATTGGGGAGGGCGCTACTTCTTTCCTTGGATTGCTCCATTTTACTCTTGAATCGTACCTTCTAATGCAGAGTGTTAAGCAAAGAGGCATCAAGTACAATTTTTTGAGTCTTTGGTATGACTAGACCTGGGATTGAACCGATTGGCAAACACTCCACCCAATTGACTGGATATATATATATATATATATATATATATATGCCCTAACCCCCGCATGAGTAGGATGTGATACAAGGTCAATTTTTAAGCGAAATTTAACGTTTGAATTCTGAGTTTTCTTTCTCCTAGACTGGTTGCCATACTAAGCTTCATTGAGCCAGTCTGCCATACTATTTACACATAGCTGGAAGGAGAATGGTTGAATTCACACCTTTCCCAAGGATATTAGTGCTATGTGAAATGAAAACAGCCTCATCGCGGTTTTGAACTCGGATCACCACGTCCATTTCCAACAATGGTAACCATCACACCACGAGCATCTCCCATTGTCTTATTTACCTATATTCATTTTATTCATTTTCGGCTTCTTTGTTTGATGGCATATTAAACTTCTTGAGTTATTTAATGTTGAAGTCATCCTTGTTGAAGATCAGTATTGGTACTATTTAACCCAAACCTGGGAGGATTGGAGGGTCTATATCTTTTCCAAAGATATTAGTCCGAAGGTAAACATAATAGTGCAACTAGAATTTGAACTCGCTTACTTCGATATCGCAGTCCAACTCTTTAGCTATTACGCCTCGGGGATTCCCTCTTATTCATTTTAAAAGTGTTTTTCTTTTGGTTTATTGTATTGTCTTTGCAAAGTTGGGAAAATACATTTCTTTGGGTTAAAGACCACATATGTATTTTAATTGAAAGGTGGGTACAAGACAAAGCGGAATTATACTTAGGGCACCCAAATGACCTGCATATACAGGTTGTTTCAAAAAATGGAATTCCTTTATGACATGATTTTAAATCCTTAACCTGTTCACCATCTCACATTATTGGAATTTTCCGAATGTGCTCTTCATAATATCCGTTCTGATTTTCTAATAAAGATATTGCTATAGAAATATTAAAGTTTTTTTTTATATCTCCTTTAGGATAATCCAAGAATATGTTGACAGGGATAGTAAACATGTATAGTCTATTTGAAATTCTCTCAAAAAGGTGCTTCTATAAGAGTATTGGAATGTATTTTGCTGCTGCCTCGAGGTGTGCATTGACGAAATTTTCGTATTCGTCGTTTGGTGTACTTTTTTTCCGTCTTTTCTTGTAGTGTTTCGAATCTGTTTCTTAATTCTAATACGTATTTATCTCTTACATCTTTGTTGTTTAATAGGGCCCAGTCATAGTGTTTGGTGGTCGCTGTTCGTTTGTCGTTTTTTCGTAGGCTTAACCGTATTTTCGCCGTGACTATTCGGTGATCGGTGGACACACCCTCAAAAGAGGAGTATGCCTCGCAATTCAATGCACTATTCTTCCATTTCTTGTTTATAAGGACGTAGTCTATCTGAGCTTTAGTATTGTTTGCGTACGTGTATGTCCATAGTTTGCCCTCTCTTTTTTGGTAGTTTGTATTGAGGCATGCTAATCTATTTTCTATCATGAAATCTGTTAGATGTTGCCCATTTCTATTTGACGTGTTGTGGAGGCTGTTTTTGTTGTTTCCGTTTTTCCCGATTTGTGCATTCATGTCTCCGCCAATGACTAACATGTTGTGTTTCGGGATGCTACGCACTAATGAGGATAACTCATCGTAGAAGGTGACTATTTCATTTTCTTCACTAACATTGGTGGGGCTGTAGCATGAGACGATTGTTGCTCTGGGGTTTCCGTTAAATGTAGCTACCATCATTCTAGGTTGTATTTTCTCTATGCTATTAAGCGTTTTTAGTGCTCTAGGTCCTATAAGCAATCCTACCCCTCCCACTGCGGCGTTGACAGAGTTTTTCCATGCGGATACAGTGGCGAGCGACCATCCATTGCTAGTTTCGTGATATTTGATATCTTCTGTGTGTGTGTATCTGTGTTCTTGTATGCATATTATGTCTATTTTATGTTCTTCGGCCGATGCGATTAGCTCTGGGAGTTGTCCTATTCTATTTAAGGTTCTTACGTTAAATGTGGCTATTTGTAGTGTTTGCTTGCATTTTAGTAGTTTTGATTGTTTGAGCTCTGTAGCTGATTTTTCGAACACCGAGGCCAGGGCTCCAACCTCAGCAGGACGCGCCCCTTTTTTACCCGCGCGAAGAGCGATGCGGTTTGTGTAAGTGGTTTGAGTGTGGGTCATGGTTATCTTTCGATGGCTGTTTTATTCTCTTCTATAGAAGCCACTCTTATAGAGGAGCAGCAGTAGTTCCCCGATCGAACTGTCGATCCTGAGCGAAAAGTCTTCAGACTCACGTCCAGGACCCAGAGTCCCATGGGAAACTTTAGCGGTGAGAGAAAAACGAGCACTAGTGAAAACAGCCTCCAAAAACTATCGAAAAAACCCAACAAACACAAATGCCTTAAAACTAAAAACGGCACAATATCAATTAACAGGCATATATATAAAGGAACAGACAGAATACATTCAAAATCAGATAGATAAGATTAGAGACTCGGTGGAAGATAGACAATCTAGAATTGCCTGGCAAACAATAAACGAAGTGAGCAGAAGAAAGAACACGGCCAAAGCAAAACTTAAAGCAGCAAACCAACAAGAAAGAATAAAACTGTGGAAACAGCACTTCGAAAACTTACTTGGAAACCCACCAAAAATAACGCCTGAACCAATCACCAGAATAATTAGCAAACAATTAGACATTAAACTTGGACCGTTCACACAAGAAGAACTCGACTCGGTTCTCAGAAAAATTAAAAATAGAAAAGCTGCAGGACTGGACGAAATTCCCCCGGAAGTATGGAAGACCAGACAATTCGACGACATACTGCTCCGACACTGCAACGCAGTATACAATCAAAATCCGATAGATAGATGGACGAAGGGATGCATACTCCCCTTCCCTAAAAAGGGGGACCTCGGATTAGCCAAAAACTACCGAGGCATAACACTTACATCCATAGCTGCCAAAATCTACAATGCCCTACTACGAAACAGAATAGAACCCAAAATCGACAACATACTTAGAAAAAACCAAAATGGCTTCCGAAGAAATAGATCTACGACCTCACAAATATTAACCATCCGCAGAATCCTTGAAGGTGTACGGGCAAAGAACCTACAAGCGACATTAATATTTGTCGACTTTACCAAGGCTTTCGACTCCATTCACAGAGGAAAGATGGAACAAATCCTACTAGCGTACGGCATACCTAAAGAAACCGTAGCGGCAATAACGATTCTCTATAGAAACACTAAAGTAAAAGTACGATCACCAGATGGAGACACAGAATACTTCGACATAGTAGCAGGAGTACTACAAGGAGACACGCTGGCTCCGTATCTCTTTATCATTTGTCTAGACTACGTACTTAGAACATCGATTGACAAAATCAAAGAGAATGGCTTCGAACTGACGAAGAAAAGAAGCAGAAGATACCCCGCAACAACAATTACCGACGCCGACTACGCCGATGACATAGCGATACTGGCAAATACACCTGACCAAGCAGAAACACTTCTGCATAGTTTGGAACGAACAGCAGCAAGCATAGGCCTCCATGTTAATGCACATAAAACGGAATATATGTGCTATAACCAAACGGGGGACATCTCCACTCTAGGAGGAACCCCTCTTAAACTAGTAGACAAATTCACGTACCTAGGAAGCAGCGTCGAATCAACCGAAAAGGACATCGAAACGAGGTTAACGAAAGCATGGACAGCTATCAATAGGCTATCGACTATATGGAAATCAGACCTAACCGATAAAATGAAACGCAGTTTCTTCCAGGCAGCGGTCACATCGATACTGCTATATGGATGCACTACATGGACGCTAACAAAACGGCTGGAGAAGAAACTAGATGGCAATTACACAAGAATGCTGCGTGCAATCCTCAACAAGTCCTGGCGGCAACACCCAACAAGACACCAACTGTATGGCCACCTGCCCCCTATCACGAAAACTATTCAAGTTAGACGAACCAGACATGCAGGACATTGCTGGAGAAGCAGAGATGAACTCATAAGAGATGTACTCTTATGGATCCCCACACACGGCCGCGCAAAAGCAGGACGACCAGCACGAACGTACATTCAGCAGCTATGTGAGGATGCGGGTTGTTGTCCTGAAGACCTGCCTAGGGCGATGAACGATAGGGAGGAGTGGCGAGGGAGGGTCAGGGATATCCGTGCTGCCAGCACGATATGATGATGATGATGATGATGATAAGAGTATTAATATTTTTTTAGATCAAGTCTATGTAAATATTTAAATACTAAACTTACTCTGATGATCTCATTGGCGAGAAACTGACTTTCACAAAGCTGCGTAGACTGTGTTGATGCTATCCTGACTTGGATCTGTCTGTTGTCCCCTACTCAGTCTATCTATATATGTATAAACACGAACACAAACATTAGGGGTGCTTAGTATTAGGCTTGCTGTCGTAGGAAATGAACTCACAGACCCGAGTTCAAATCATGGACGAGGCTGTTAGTGTTTCAATTAGCGCTAATGCTCTAAGAAAAAAGCTATAAATTCATCTCTTCTCCCTCCAGCTATGGATAAATACTAAGACAGACTGGATTCTTTAGCAGGAGAAGGAAAACTCTGATTTCAATCCAGCTGTACTCCGCTTAAAAATTGACTTTGTGTTGCATCCTACTCGTGACGGATGAATTGGGTAAACACACACACACACACACATATATATATATATATGTGTGTGTGTGTGACATTGTGTTTTATATATAAGTAGATTATGAATTAAAAATAAGCGTTATAAAACTTTAAGTGCAGTTCTTGCAAAATCTGGATTTAATATTTTAACATCGGAAAGGAAAGCGAGAACAGAATACAAACATCTTATGATAGTGACTAAGCCGTCTTAAGATATTAAATTTTGTACATCAGGATTGATTTGGAAATAAAAGTGATAATATTGAGAATGGCGATGTAGTTTGAATGTTTCCAAATGTTTTCCATGAAGAAGGGTGTAAATAAATTGAAAGCGGGAGAATCAGACAGGAAATGGGTTTTGGCTTGCAAGAAGAAGAAGAAGAATTATTCTGAATCATATTCAGAGTGTCGTATGTTAACAATATCCTCAAGTTAATGGAAGAGCTATCGAAGTAAGGAAAATAGAAAGGAACAGGTTATTCAGAACAGAAAATGGGACAAATGTAGACAAAGAAAATTAACATTTTTTTAAAAAGTGATAGCAAAAATAGGATTTGCTGAGGGCCTAATAATTATTATTGGAGAGGAAAATGGAATCGGTAAGCCAGGTTCGAATTCTGGTCGAGGCTATTCGCATTTACTTCGTACTAATGACATCAGGAAAGGCATGAGCCCATATATTCTCCTCTAACTGTGGGAATACTTGGAGAGTATACTATCTACTCTTGGTGGGCAACCAGTCAAGGAGAATGTCAACTATGAAGGCAGAACCACTTACTACAGACTTAGATGTCTGGCAATGAATAACAGTTGCTCAACAAGATAAATGAGGCTAGAAGAAAAAGAAAATGAAGAAAAAAATGTCATAGATTATCAACCAAAAAAAAGAAAAAAAGAAAAGAAAAGAGAACTGTGGAATCATATCGAGCTAAACAAAATAAATCTATGTGTTTAAAACTGATTAAGTATTGAACTGCTTATATATATATATATATATATATGAATTCCAAGCAGCTCAAAAATAAGTACACCCATCATATACGTTAATGCAATTTTATTTTTAAATACGGAAAGTTTAAAATTGCACTTTGGTAAGGAAGTTTCTATGATCTAGATTTTTGTAATTAAATCACTTCACGATAACCGTTTTGATTTTTTGATAAAATAAATGGTATATATATACCGGCCTATTAGCGTAATGGTTTGAATGTTTGCCAATGGTCAAGGAGACCGGAGTTCAATCCCAGGTCGTGTCATACCAAACACTGAAAAAATGGTACTTGATGCCTCTTTGCTAAACACTCACTATTATAAGGTATGAATTAAGGGAAAAGAGAAACAATCCAGGGAAAGAGTAGCGCCTTTCCATACACCACGGTTTAATAGCAAATGAAAAGGAAGCCTTCGGGTCGCCCTCGACAACAGTCGGCCAATTTACTTACATATATGTATATATATATGAACGTATGAATGTATTCATATGTATGAATGTATTTACTTCCCATCATGTTGCTTTTGACAACTGTTTGACTTTCATACCACTATATATATATATATATATATATATAAACAAATTTTCTTTGATGTTTTTATTTTTTAACAATTAGTCACAGGTCTATTTTGATAGCAAGGAAACATTCAACCGGATGAATCTACGGATCATTAACAAAAGTAACAACATCAGTCCAAACTGTAAACCACATTATAAATACGTGCAATAAACTAGTTCAATGACAAAATACAGAAAAAAAAAAAAAAATGGAACAACAGAGTAGGAACAGTTATACACTTGGAATTGTACAAATTAATTGAATTTAACAATGAATTGAATTTAACAATGAGTTCAACCTGAGTTTAATCATGTTGACTAGCGCTAAGTGTACTAAACAGAATCTCCCCAAGAAAAAAATGTCAGGGAATCTGTGATCCAGGTATAACACTAAATATTTTCTTGGATCGGAGACGTGGCCATTCCAAGAGAAACGAGAGGATTAAGATAAAACAAAAAGAATATACCAGGAACTTGAATGAGAACATAAAAAACCGTGGTACATTAGTCATGTTTATTATGACTGGTGCAAAAAAATTAGAGATTTGCAGTGAAATAAATCCTGTTCACACAAAGCAGAGTTATTTGCGGAGGAAAAATGTAAGCATTCGCTTGTTTAGCCCAAAGCCAGAAGTATAGAATTATCGTCATCATCAAGTCACGCTGCCAGCACGGATTTCCAAAAGTCTCTCTCTCTCTCTCTCTCTCTCTCTCTCTCTCTCTCTCTCTCTCTCTCTCCATCCGTCCCTATCGTCCATTGCTCCCTGCTAGTTTTCCAGATTACATCCTGTGTTAGCTGAGAGCTGATGTAGATAAGTTCTTGTTGGTCGGCCAACACAGACACGTCCATGTGTAGGGGTTCAAAGAAAAACGTAACTTATGAGTTCATCATTGCTTCTCCAACAGTGTCTCGTATGTCTTGTTCGTTTTACTTGGACGGTTTTCAAAATGGAAGGTAAGTGGTCGTACAGCTGTTGTTTTGTGAGGTGTTGCTTCCAGGAGAATACTCAATGAAAATGGGCTGCAAGATGATCCCGATAACTATTACAGTAGTCAATACGCAATCAGCATAACGGTTATCAATGTACGAAATGGAATCAGTGACCTGAGTTCAAATGTAGGGTGTCCTGAGTATCACATTAAATTACATTTGATAGTGAGGCTCCAGTCTTAGAGTTTGGGGAATGTGGAGTACTCCTTTATTACCATTATACTTAAGTCCACTCTGCCCGGAGTGATAGTACCAGTTAGGATCCCATCTATGGATTAAATAAAACTATTCAGTCTTTTACTATGGATTGTTATTAATATTAAGTAGAATTATTGGTGATAAATAGCAATACTTGAAAGCATTTAACTGTGACAAACAAATGATTAATATTAAATAGAATCATTAGTGTTGGTTAGCAATACTTGAAAGCATTTAACAGTGTGCAAACAAATGATCAATATCGAATAGAACTGTTAGTGTTTAATATCAGTATTTGAAACTATTTGACAATGTGCAAACAAATAATTAATATTAAGTTGAAGATGAAGTTGCAAAAGTTTCATGAGAGGCTGGTAGTGTCCAGATCAGGCAATGGCGTTGGCGGTACAACTGAGGAGGAAAACACTGGACATTTGAATAGAGGGTGGGGCTGTTCAAACTAGACATTTTCAAGGTTACGATGGTGAGTAAGATTACTTAGACAAGTGTGCGTTTATTCTGATGGGATCATAAGTCAGTTTAACGTGTGACCTTCCAAGGAAGTGAGCATTCCTTAGAGGAGGCAGGTGCGATTTTCTTCCGCATGGGGCTGCTTCATGTGTCAAAAAAAATTAACCCAATCCTTCATCCTTTAAGACAATGAGAGCGGGTGCTGCTGAGTGAGTGAAGGACTGGGACCGTTAAGATTTTTAAAAATGTACACAGAACAATATATTTTTGCGGTTCAAATTGCCGGGGAAAGGAATGGAAATTTGTGATTTGCAATCATTTGATACCTAGAGACAAGCACCGGAATCATAGTGAGAACTGCAATAATAATAATAATAATAATAGTGACAGTGACACCTATTGTAGGTGGTGCAATTCAAACAGCCCTTAAAGGGTTCGAAAAAAGACCGGAGGAATTAGAAATCTGAGGAAGAATTGAGATCATTTAGGCTATAGCATTGTTACGATCGGCTTGAATACTTAGAAGAGTCTTGGAAACCTAAAGTCACTTGTAGTCCCTCAGACTCCAGTGAAAGAACGCCAATTAAAACTGGTGTGAAAAATTTGCAAGGAGTGAAATACTACTACTACTAATAATAATAATTTTTTGGCTCAATGAAGTATGTTCTTCTGTAGAATACCAAGTCACATTTGTGATTGGAACACAGATAATAATCAATCCCTGGGTCAAGTATAGCCACATTATACAATCCATGAAAAATGACAAATCCAAATCCAAATTCGTGGAACTCAGATTACAGAACTGAGTATCATGATCGGCAGATGCTCCTTTAATCTTTTTTACCACCCCCTCCGCTCAGGGAGGATATGACACAAGGTCAATTTTTTAAGCGGAGTTTAACAGGTTTCAATTGAGAGTTTTCCTTCTCCTAGACTAGTTGCCTCACCAAGGCTGAAGAACCTAGTCTGCCCTACTATCTACCCATAGCTGGAGGGAGAATAATTGGATTTATACCTTTTCCAAGGGTATTAGTGCTATGTGAAATGCAATCAGTCTCGTCCAGGGTTTGAACGCGTGTCGCCGTGTCCATTTCCTACAACGATAACCCATACACCACGGGCACCACGGGCAGATGCTCCTTTAATAGCCACCATGGGGAAACTGGTCTATATTCTGTGAATATTGCCTGCCATAATTTCAGTCAGACAATCAACGACCAAAGCAACTACTCAACAGAGAATCACCAACGGGAAAAATAGAATAGAGAAGACAACAAAAATGTGCTTCACAGTTATTTTAAGAGCGACCCTACACAAAGAGGGTATAGAAAAAGAATGATAGAAATTTGAATAAATTTCGCAAGATTTAATACAACAAGCCTAAGACTTGCTGATCAAGTTAAAATGATATCAAAGAAAGTTTGGATTTCTATCCTTGAGATAGTAGAAATATGTGGACAAAGAAATAGTGAATATTATGAATGAAATCCCCTGACTAGAATCGAAGCACCAAATACCGAAAAGCCCCCCCCCCGAATCGAACTGAAAAGCAAAATACGAAAAGGCAAAACTCGACTGACCCCAGCACCATAAAACAAACGTTAACGCAAAAAGATTAAATAAATGTAGAGTTAATAAAGAAAAATTATGAATAGAAAGAAGACTAAATGATCAATCGTAGAAACCGAAAAGCTAAACAAATTATTTCTAAATATCCCAACGTGCAAGATCACTGAACTAAACGGGCTAATTTATACAGGAGCGAAACTAGACTGAGATAAAATCAGTGTTCCCATTAAGAACCCAAACAAAAATACAAAACCAGACTAGAAGGACTGGTAAAGAAAATGCGACAACAAGCAAAAGTGCCAGTAAAGGAAAAACATAAAGAAATATGTTGGGATGAAAAAGACAAAGACAAAACAGCAGACAAGCCTCATAATACAACTTGAAGAGATAAATCAAAAAATGTTGGCGAAAGAAGGGAGACTTAAAAGATACCGAGACAGAGTCTAATATAATCAAAACAAGACCTTTCGAATTAACGAAAGAAAATTCTAACAACAAGGAGAATGCACGAGGACAAAACAACAACTAGATGCGAAGGAAGCAAAAAAATTTTGGAGTAGAATATGGGAACAGAAAAACATAACAGAAAGGCCGAAAGAAGAAATATGGAAAAAGAATTACTAAGACTCGAAGAAGGCCCTCAGGCAGAGGTAACCTGAAATCGTTCAGAGCAACAAATACCGAATTGGAAAATGCCAGACATGATGGCATACATGGATTCTAGCTTTAAAAATTTACTTTTATCCACAACAGTTTAGCTCTTCAACTGAGTTGATGTCTAGAAGAAGTAAGCATACCCGAATAGCTGACTAAAGAGAAAATTATTCTCGTCCAGAAAGAATATCGAAAAGGAACTCCTGCAACTATAGACCGATAACGAGTCTACCTATGATGTAGAAAATCCTAACCACTCTAATTAAGGAGGACATTTATTACTCACTAGTATGCCGTGGCATGTTTTCGGGAGCACAGAAAGGATGACACCGGGTAGATAAGAGGAACAGCTGAGTTACTGTACATTGATGAACTCACCCTTAAGAAGAGGAAAGCTTGGCGGAAAATGTATCCACGGCGTAGATTGACTTAAAAAAAGGCCTATGGTGTGGTCCGGCAAAAGCTGATAGTTGAATGTTTGAAAATGTATAAGACATCCGACAAAGTCATAAAATACATCACAGAAGCCATGAAAAACTGGAAAGTGGAATTGACAGTGGGCGGAAAAACTTTAGCAGAAGTGTAAATCCAGACAGGTATCTTCCAGGGAGATGCGCTTTTGCCATTACTATTTATAATAGTAATGATGCCACTCAATTACACACTTAGGAAGTGCACTGGAGGCTACAAATTTACAAAATCACAAGAAAAGATTAATCAACTTATGTACATGGACGATATCAAGCTGTTTGCAAAAAATGAAAAAGAATTGGAGACTCCGATACTGTTGTGGACGAGTCTATCATAGCTTTTTTCATTAGTAGGTAAAGTGGTCCATGACAACTTATTTACGGCTGGTTAGAGCAGTTGGAACAGTCAGACGTTCTGAGTAATAATAAAACTACGGTAATACCAATACTACGGGAACAATCAATCGAACCTTTTGGTGACTTAGTGAGAACCGTCAAAGCACTCTGCTACTAAAACGAATCCAGATATGTTAGAATACCGATACAATTTTGATCTCGGTATACAACAGATGCAAACAATATGAATATACAGCCAGGATAGAGGGATGGAATTAGGCATAGAAAAATGTGCCATACTAATAATGAAAAGCAGACAAAGGCAAATGACGAAAGAAATAGAACTACCAAATCAAGAAAAAATCAGAACTTCGGAGAAAAGGAAACTTACAAATATTTAGGAATATTGGAAGCGAACACCATCAAACAAGAGGGAACGAAATAAATAAATAAAAAAGAGTACTTCAGAAGAACGAGAAAACTACTCAAAACCAAACTATATAGCATGAATTTCATCAAAGAGATACATACCTGAGCAGTCTCCCTCGAATGAAATACGGGGGAATTCTCAAAGTGGACGAGGGAAGAACTTCAACAAATGGACCAGAGAACAAGAAAACTCATGACGATGCATATGGCCTTAAATTTTCGAGATGACAAGACAGATTATATGTGTCACGAAAAGGAGAAAGAGGAATCGCCTGTACTGAAGATAACATAGATACATCTATAAGACGACTCGAAGACTACATAAAAAAGAACAAAGAAAGATCAATTACAGCGACCAGAAACAGCACAAACGACACAAGGATCAACAGAACAACAATTACTAGAAAACGAAAATGGGAAGGAAAGAAAATGTATGGACATTTTAAGCGACAAACAAGCGAAATCTCACACGAGAAGGCTTTAACATGACTAAGAAAGAGAAACCTCAAGAAAGAAACAGAATCTCTTCAAACAGCAGCACAAAACAACGCTATAAGGATAACTACATTAAAGTAAAAATAGACATGATACAACAAAATAGTAAATGTAGGCAGGAAGCAGCGTCGCATCAACCGAAAAGGACATCGACAGTCGGCTAACGAAGGCATGGACAGCTATCAATAGGCAATCGATTATATGGAAATCAGACCTAACCGATAAAATGAAATGCAGTTTCTTCCAGGCAGCGGTCGCATCGATACTGCTATATGGATGCACTACATGGACTCTAACAAAACGGGTGGAAAAGAAGCTAGACGGCAATTACACAAGAATGCTGCGAGCAATCTTGAACGGACGTGTGTCGATGTGGCTTCAAGTGTTGGTGCTTGTCCAAGCAGTGTGGGCGCTTGTGGACTGGCGGCAACACCCCCACTGCTGGAGAAGTAGGGACGAACTCATAAGTGATGTACTCTTATGGACCCCCACATATGGCCGAGCAAAAGCAAGACGGCCAGCACGAACATACATTCAGCAACTATGTGAGGATACGGGATGTAGTCCAGAAGACCTGCCAGAGGCGATGAACGATAGGGAAAAGTGGCGAGAGAGGGTCAGGGATATCCGTGCTACCAGCACGACATGATGATGATGATGATGTGGAGATAGAGACGAAACAATCAATCATATAATAAGCGAATGCAATAAATTAGTACAAAAAGAGTATAAGACAAGGTGGGGGAGGTAATCCACAGAGGGTTGTGCAAAAAAAATTCAATTTGACCATACGAAGAAGTGGTGTACGTACATCGCAGAATCTGTCCTGGAGAATAAGTCGCGCAAAGTTCTCAGGGACTTTGAGATGCAAAGAGATTATCTAATCTCAGCCAGAAGACCAAACTTAGTGATAGTCAAAAAAAAAAAAAGAAAAAAAAAAGAGAACCTGCCAAATAGTGGACTTTGCCGTCCCGGTGGACCACAAAGGGAAAATTAAAGAAAGCGAAAAGAGAGATAAGTACGTAGACCTTGCCAAAGAACTAAAATTGTAGTTGCTGCACTTGGAATAATCCCCAAAGGATTGGGGAATGGATTGGAAGACTTGAAAATAAGAGGACAAGTGGAGACTATCCGGACTGAAGCATTATTAAGATCGACCAGAATACTGAGAAGAGTCCTGGAGACTTGAGGAGACTTGCTGTCACTCAAACTTTAGTGGATGACCATCAGTTAACGCTGATGTGAAAAACTCTCAAGGAGTAAACAAGAATAACTGAGGTTAATGAGGCAGTGCCATCGGATAAAATATATCTGTAAAAGAATATGACGGAATAAGTATATATAAAGACCTTGAAATTAAAATGTGAAAAGTGTGGCGCCTTAAAACTACCGTTATACGTGTAGTAATTGGAGCTCAAGGTAGATTAAAAAAAAGGTACAAACAAGCACATTAACAAGATCTCTGATAGCCTCTGTTCACAAGAGATTAAAAAAAATACACTGTAGAACTGCTCATCTACTCAAGAGGATGTTATCAACGTAAAGAAAATATAAACAATATACATGTTAAGTATCACTTAACATCAGAATGCTTGCACGCAGAATGAATATGTTCACTACCTTCTCTTATACTTAGTCTAGGGTAATGACCTGATAAGGGATTCTCGTAAATAGAAAGCGAAAGATAATAATAATAATAATCTGGGATTTTGAGATAAAAATGGATCACCCAATCACAGTCGGAATAACCAGATCTAAATTTTCTTGATAAAAAGAAAAGAACTTTTCCACTAGACTTAGCTGTCACAGCGGATCAAAGAATAAAAATAAACGAAATCAAAAAACTAGATCGATACCAAGACTTTGCCAGAGAGTTGAAAAAAGTTATGTGACATCTCGGTGGCAGTGATAAAAATCACTGTTGGAACCCTTGGAACAATCCAGAAGAACCTGGAAAAGAGACAGTGGGAAGTAATGGGAACTAGACTGTTCAGGTTGTTTTGCGTTTCACTTCATACTAATACCCCTGGAAAAAAGTGTAAATTCATTCCCCTTCCCCATAGCTATGGATAAATAATAGGATAGACTGTACACTTAATCCTTAGTAAAGCAACTCATCAAGTTTGGCAAGATTAGACTCATCACTCCTCAAGTCTTTAGGTGCCCGTGGTGTAATGGTTATCGTCACAGGATATGGACATGGCGATACGAGTTCAATTCCTGGACAAGACTGATTGCATTTCACATAGCACTAATACCCTTGGGGAAGGTATGAATCCAATTATTCTCCCTCCAGCTATGGGTAAATAGTAGGGCAGACTAGGTTCTTCAGCCTTGGTGAGGCAACTAGTCTAGGAGAAGGAAAACTCTGAATTCAAACCTGCTAAACTCCGCTTAAAAAATTGACCTTGTGTCATATCCTGCCCGAGCGGAGGGGTTGCGTAAATAGGATCACTCCTCATGTCTTACTGACATCGGGGAAGGTTCAAGTCCAACTGGGGACAGAGAAAAAGGCTGATGGTGATGCGGATGAAGATATATTCACATGCCAGATATTTCATTCCATTTTTAGGAAGCACCGGATGATATTTATTTAGAGCCATTTGGTAAACACTGGCCATTAATATACAAAAAATAAATAAAATAAATAACCGTATTTAAATGATTACGTATTATAAAGTGTAACTACATTTCTAAGCCAAATCGGCCGGGCCTGTGGAAAATGTCGAATGCATCTCTACTGAGGGGTAAGACACCCACTCCACAACGAGTGTCATGGATATGATATTAAATCATCTGATAATGGGGCTCCAGTCCTGGAGCTTTAGGGGCTGTGGAGTACCCCTTCATTACCGTTGCTTCCGGGTCAGAGTGGCAGTACCTGTTAGGGTCCCATCTTTGGAGCAAAGAGAACTGTTTAATCATTTCCTATGCTTGAAACTATTTAAATTTGTGCAAACAAATGACAGTTAAATGGAATTATTAGTTTTACATAGCAATACTTGAAACCATTTAACTGTGTGCAAACGAATGAATAATGTTGAATAGAATTACTAGTGTTAAATATCAATACTTGAAGCCATTTGTGTGCAAACAAATGAGCTCTGGCTTGTTTAAAAATTGTTACCTACAAACAATTCGTTTAAAAATCATATAAATTTGATATTTATGTATAAATAGGATTTGCCAGTAAATAACCTACAAAGGTTGATATGCCTTAAAAAAGCCCAACCAACCAACCAGCTTACTATTCTATTGTTATTTTTAAAAAAACAGTATACCTATTTTGTTTTATAGTCTTTTATCAGATAAAAATACAAGTCAAATTTAATAGTAATGACGATATTTTATCAAATATAGGGGTGCCTCACATTTAGGACCAGAGGGCTACAAATCTTAGTTCAGAAGGGTTGTTGTCGCAATCTTAAAAGGACAGGAAAAAAAAAACACAGCTAAGTTCAGAAGGTAACAATCATAATTTATTAATGAGACATCTAATGTTTAAAAACGTAATATCGGGGTAAAGTGAGAATATTGATGGAAGTGCTGGACTGTGACAATACAGTATGCGAGTTCGAATTCCAGTCGCTCTTTTACGTTCACTTTTGTGAATTATTTTATGCCAAAGCCTTCCTAGTAGAAAAAAAAACTGCAGTAATTCTATTTAGCCTATAACTGGAGGTATAAGGGGATTCATACCTATCACAAGGGTATTACCCCGAAAGTGAATGTAAAAGCGTGACTGAAGTTCAAAATCGCTTACTTCGAGGTCGCAGTCTCACACTTTAGCCACCATACTACGAGGAGGACTCTCCTCTTGCTACAAAGGATTCTGAGGTTAATGAGACAAATTTGATGAATCTTGGCATGTGAACTATTTCTGCAACAGGAAGAGTTTTTTTTTCTTTTTCTTTCTTTGTTTTTAATGGCATATCAACCTTTGTAGGTTATTTAATGCCAAAGCTATTCTCCTAGAAGAACAGTAGTGGTACTATTTAACCCATAGTTGGGAGGATAGGGGGGTTCATACCTTCCCCAAGGGTATTTGCCCAAAAGTGAACGTAATAGCGCGACTGGAGTACGAACTCGCGTACTACGATTCCGCAGTCCATCGCTTTAACCATTACACCACGGGGACACCCTCTGGAAGTGTTTTAATGGTATCTGTAAATGAGTGTGGGAATAGGATCCCCCAACCACTCCCGAAGATTTCCAGAATGTTTTAGCTTAAAATTCATCAGAAAGGTCTAATTTGCCCAGAAAACAGATAAAGCTGATATTGGTAAGTGTGTCCTTTGCGCAAATTGGGAGTCAGAACTTTCGTCGCTGGTAGGGAGATAAGAAGAGCGGGTTTGTAAGTAGATCAACTATATTCCCTTGTTTACTTTGTTAGAAGATATCAACCAAACAACTGTTGTATCCATTGTTAGCCTTGACAGCACTCTCATTATTCGAAAAGACTTAATGACGCAAGTAATGAGATGAAATTGTTGGGTATTTCGGCGAGTGCGTGAACAACGCATTAATGTTATCTTGGTGTGGGTGGATAAAAAATATTGTTAGACGGAGAGGTGGTAGAGAGTGGATGAAGAAGGAGAAAAGGCAATAGATAGATAGATAGATAGATAGATAGATAGATGAACAATGCATTAATGTTATCTTGGTGTGGGTGTATAAAAAATATTGTAAGACGGAGAGGAGGTAGAGAGTGGAAGAAAAAGGAGAAAAGGCAAGATAGATAGAGAGAGAGGGGGGTCTGGATAAGCGAGAATTGTAGAAGGAGAGAGGCAGTGAGAGTGATAGAGGAGATAGAGAAACAGGTGAGTGAGGGAAACTTACGTGATTATATAAATTCTGATTGGCCAAACATGAATATTTCATGTCTTTAAAGTTCATGTTGATCAGCTAGCTGACTTTCAATAATGACTGTCAACCCGTGAAATAAAAAGATTTTAAAAAATAAATTAGTTTTATTATTTTCCTCTTTTACACAATTGAAACTTTTTTGTCAGATTTTGTACACATCTAAACATTAAAAAAGAGGTTTCGAACTAAGCTATTGCGAATATTTGATATTGTGACAGCCACCCTAAAAAGTCATACATCAACAAAAGAGATGAACTTTTAAGAACGCAGACTCCCACGTCATCTGACAGAGAAACTTATCCTTCTTCTTTTCCTTTCTTTGTTTTTACTTACTTTCAATAACTCAGTGACTACATGTGGTTGTATCAATTGTAAAAGTTCTCATTTTTCCTCTTCTTCTTTTGCTTCTTCTCGCAGAGTACGCCTTGGCCCGTTTTCTGTGAGCAAATCAGAATGTCACCCGGATTTCTACACCCAAAATCTCACATTAAAGATCCCTGTTTCTGTATAAATTACAGCATGAATTGAGAGCCCTCTCTCTCTCTCTCTCTCTCTCTCTCTCTCTCTTTTAGTTCTCTCTTCTAGTTCTCTCTCTTCTTCTCTCCCTCCCTCTCTTCTGCTCTAAGTTTCTCTCCATCTATCTCTATAGCTTCTCTTCTCTCCTTCTCCCTCTATCTCTCTCTCACCTCTGTTTCTCTATCACCTACTCTTCTCTCCTTCCTTCTCTTCTATCTCTTCCACTCTTGCTATATTTCTTTTCCATTATCCTCTCTCTCTCTCTCATTCTCACTTCCTCTCTTCCACTTTCCCATATTTTTCTCTTCTACCTCCTCTTTCACATTTACTCCCCTTCTTTTATCTCTCTCTCCTCTATCACTGTCTCTCCCTCCTCAATTTCTCTATCCCCTTCTCCTTTTCCACCTCTCTAACACTCTCGCTGTATTTCTCTCTCGTCATTTCTCTCACTGTTACTCCCTCTCTTTTTCTCTTTTTGTGTGCTTCTATCTGATTATGTGAAATTAGTCATTTGAAATAACTAATTTGTACAACTATATAGCCAGTAACCGTCATTGTGCATAGATATGGGAGTCTTCGTGTATGGGAGACACAGAGAGAGAGAGAGAGAGAGAGAGAGAGAGAGAGAGAATATATATCTATGTACGCTTATTTTGCATCATATTCTGAAATATGTTATTCCTATATCTTATCTTGGTGTGCTACAGAATATTCAACGAAAATAGATCACATTATATTAAGAATGGTCTGTGAAACCTTTTCAGAAACTATCACTTTATGGTAGATTTTCAAGCGACTACGGTGGTGAATTTACTGTTGTGACACAGTATGTATTTGCTAAACGTAGGATACAACACAAAGTCAATTTCTTAGCGGAGTATAGTTAGTTTGGTTTGGATTGGTTTTATGGCGTATCAACCATGGTAGGTTATTTTAATGCCCAATCAATTTTTATACATATAAACAGTTCTATTTCAAACAAATCTGGTTAGCTTAAGTACACTGTTTAGTTCTATTTGACTCAAAGATAGGACCCTATCATGTACTACCACTCCAGGCCAGAGAGAACCTGGGAGCGATGGCAATAAAGGGTACTCTGCATTTCCCAAAGCTCCAGCATTACGGGAGCCTCACCATCAGGTTGTTTAGAGGACACTCGTCGGGAAAAGTCTTATCCCTCCGCAGAGAAGCAGTCAGTGTATTCTGCAGCCCCAGCCGACTGTGCCAGAGTATACTTGGTTTGAATTCAGTGTTCAGTTCCTTCTCCTAGAGAGGTTGCCGTATCAAGGCCAAAGATCCCAATTTACCCTCCTATCCATAGCTGGATGTGAGAAGAAATGGGTCTATACCTTTTTTCTCGGTTATTAGTGCGAAGTAAAACGCAAACGGCCTTGTCCAAGATTTGAACTCGATTCGTTCAGTTTATTTCCTACGACGATAACAGTTACGCAACACGTGTCTCCATAACTGACACAGTAAACACTAGCAGCATTTTTACTTTATCAAATTAAGAAAAAATCATAAATCGATAGATAGTTATTTCCAAAACTTAACTTGATGTCGTTGAGAGCACCAAATAGAACTGAGCACTGCACATTCGTAATGTTCTGGGAGACTTGCTTTCCAGTCATATGGTTATTGCTTTTATCAGTTTTAGAGGAATAAATAACTCTCTAATCTAACAGTTATTTATTCAATTTATTTGATAACCCAGCAGTCAAAATCCAAAATGAGTGAAGTGATTAAGTTTATACAAAAGGATTAAGTTTACTAAAAGAAAATACACAAAATCTATAGAACAAATAGCAGAATATAACAATCAAACTAAACAAAAGATATTTGTATCCAGAATTAAAACAAAGTTAACTATATATTACTTTATTCATCACACTTTCCCCTTCATTTTCTTTTATGGGCCAAGTGCTTTGATTCGGTTTCTTTGTTTAACGGCATATCAACATTCGTGGGTTATTCAATACCGAAGCTACCCTTGAGAAAACATAGTAATGTCACTATTTAACCCATAGCTGGAGAGATAAAGGAATTCGTAAATTTTCCAAGGGTCTCTTCGGTCCCATGAAAGGGGGTTTAAGAGGCAAACATTATGCCAGTAACGAGGAAGTGAAAACTACAGAGATGAAATAGCTCACAGAACAGTCGACATAATTTTCCGAAGCAAGAATACATGCTCTCATTCAAAGGCTGTGTGATCAATGTCCCGATTTATTCAATCCTTGGTTGACCGGACGTGTGTCGATGTGGCTTCAAGTGTTGGTGCTTGTCCAAGAGTGTGGGCGCTCGTGGACTAGTTGCTGCTGGTGTTCTTGCTTGGTTACGCAGGAAAGGCTGCTGGATTAAGCTGGAGCTGGTCTGCAGTTGGTGCTGTTGATTGGTTACGCAGGAACGGCTGCTGGGTTAAGCTGGAGCTGGTCTGCAGTTGGTGCTGTTGCTTGGTTACGCAGGAACGGCTGCTGGGTTTAGCTGGAGCTGATTTGCAGTTGATGCTGGTTGCTGCGTCGTCGTCTCGTGTTATCTGCCAAGAAGGTGCGGTGAGGAGACCAAAAGTGATCTCGGAAGACTTTCTGAAGAAAAGCTGTTTGCATAAAGGACTTTCTGAAGTTAGCTCTTAGAAGAACTGTTTGAAAGAGAAGAGCAGCAGTGATTTATTGGTTGGTTGTGTTGGGTACGCGGCTGTGATTGGTTGGATTCCACGTCTTCTGTTTCGGCTGGTTTTAAGGACTCAGACCCGACATTCGGCAGCTAGGTTTGGTGGTGATGACGCAGCCCCCACGCAGTTGGGAGAGAAACACCCTACTTCTTCTCCGGGCTGAGCCCGGCCACCAGCTCGATTTTTGGTTGCTGTCTGCTGTGTTTATATAGTGTCAATCGCTGCTTCACTACTTGTCCGAGTGAAAGGGCTTCTGTATACAGGAAGCGCCATTGTATTTTGACGAGGGACTTTTAAATATAATGAATTTAATCCTGTGGTTACAAACTTGTTTCCGAAAGGCTGGCAGAATTTATTCCTTTCGACAAATACTTTATGTGTCAATAACAGAAGTTCTCTCGTGACGTTTTGTTGTCTGACGTTACTGGTGACTCAGCGTTTTCTTTAAATCGGATATTTTCGTTTGAGTACCCGGACGACCATAGGCACGGATGATCGACGGTTCTGTATATACCCAACCTCTCTGCCACGGTCAGGATGAGACTCAAGGTCAATTTGAAAGCTGGATTTAATTCTGAGTTTTCATTCTCTTATACCGGTTGTATAACCAAGGCTAAATAACCCAGTCTGCTCTACTATATACCCAAAGCTGTTGGGTAGGGAAGAGAACAGATTGATTCATGCCTTTCCCCAAGGGCATTAACGCGGTGTGAAATGAAAACAGCCTAGTTCATGTTTTTAATTCAGGTCACCGATTCTTTTTCCTACGACGATGACCGTTTCGCTAAGCGTGCCTCCAGAAAATCTCTGAAAGAACCTGCAAAAATTAGCTTAAGCAGCATCGGGGTTAATTGAAGTACATTCAAGAAGAAAGTACAACGAAAATACAGAACAAAAAAGATCAGCGAACTAGGTTCGAACGTCAACATGTTTTTTTTTTATGTTTATATGGTTACTTAATTCTTATGCCTTTGAGAAAGGCTGATTCTTCTTCTTCCTACACTTTGTATTATCGCCAAATATCTTGACAAAATGATTCGTTACTGGCATTCCACGATTGTTGACAGGGAATCGAGTGGATGATTGAGCACTTGACACCTCTGTCATTAACGAAGCTGGAGCAGCAGAAACTATTGCCTCTAATGTTAATCTTGACAGGATGCAACCAGAGGTTATCCAATCTTGACAGGATGCAACCAGAGGTTATCCAATCTTGACAGGATGCAACCAGAGGTTATCCAATCTTGACAGGATGCAACCAGAGGTTATCCAATGCACACAGAGTCCCAGAAATCACTAAAAGGTTTTTTTCCCCAAAATCTGTTGAAAGTCATTGTCACGAAAGTTACGTTATTTTTCACACAATTATTTTTCGAATTTTAATTAGATTGATAGAAACATATCTAATAAAGAAATCAAAACAAAACAGTTGAGACCTATTGTCAAGTCTAGCTTAAAGCACTAGTTCATACCCGATTACTGAAGTTAAACAACAATGAGCTTGTTCAGTACTTAGATGGGTGAAATCTTATAAACAGCAGGTACAGAAGACGATATGAGGGCTTCGTGCCTTAGAAAAGCTTAATAAATTCTAGGTCACACTGAAAACACCCGTTCCCGCTAGACCACATAAGGTAAAGAGCGATGAAAATGTTCAGTACTTAGATGGACGACCAATTACAGTAAGCAGTCTGAGGTCTGTGAGCCAGACTAAATAAAGCTAAGTAAATTTCAACAAAGACAAGATAACAGGCTGCAATACATCTGAAACTTTAGGGCACTGTCTCTCCTAAATAGAATCAGAATCTTCAATACCAAAGAGAAGGTAGATCTTTTATATGCATCTGACTCATAGAGAATGACTAAAATTAATAGCAACAAGATTTACGCTCCAGTCATACGGAAAAAACAGTTTCCGTCAGATGATCGAAGTTAAACACCTACAAGCCTGTTCAGTACTTAGATGGGTGACCACTTAGAAACAGCAGGTACTGTAAACAATTTAAGATCTGTGTGCCTGATAAATAAATTTCAAATCCTTCAAAAAGCATTGATTTCCATTGGCAGATTTTCTCTTTTTTTAATTTTTTTTTTTTTTATCAAAAACTGCATTAAAGAAAAAAAAAAATTTTAAGTTGTTACAAACAATACAAATATTTAATTCATAGATATTCATAAAGCCGACTTATAGTCATGTCACGCTAAAATCATTAGTTCTCGTTACATCATCAAAGTTGAGCAAAGATGAGACCATTCAGTACTTAGAAGAGTGCCCTTATATTCAGAGCAAATAGTGTAAACTACAAGCAGACACCTCGGGCGGTGTAATGGCTTGCTAGCGAGACTAGCAAACCTTCACAAGTGAGTTCGATTCTCGTTGGGTGCCCCATTCATACTGCCTTGTGCCGCATCTAAACAAAAAGCTTAGTAAATTACTACTACTACTACTACTACTACTGCTGCTGCTGCTGCTGCTACTACTACTACTGCTGCTGCTTCTACTACTACTAATTACTACTAACTTAAACTACGAGCGCAGTAAAATAAATAAAATAAAAATGAATAGATAAAACAAAAAATAAATAATATAAAAAATGGAATTAAAATAAATGAACAAAATAGATTTTAAAAAATCAATGAATAAAATAAAAATAAAATAAGATAAAAAATAAAATAAAAATAAATAAATGAAATAAAGAATAAATGAAATAAAGAATAAATGAATAAGATAAAATGAATAAATAAAATAAAAATAAATAGATAAATACATGGATGACCAGTGATAAGCAGCAAATACTGTAAGCAACCTTAGTATTAAAAAAAAAAAGATTAGCAACGAGCCCTGGACTAGGAGCGTAGCGGAAGATTGAGGTACCTGGGAGAGTGAGGGAGCAGTTTGGCGTCTTGAGGTCCTCTCCCGACAGTTAGTGAGACTTGTTATAGTATAACATCAGTTGAAATACAATAAGTGAACGACTATTTATAAAGCTTTGGGAGTACGAGGGGGGGGTCGATTTTTAAGTAGTCCCTCTACTCCTTCCTTTGCAACGCCTCTTCCATACCCTTGTAAATAGATGCCTATGACACATCTTGAATATCGGATTGCCAGAGATTTCCAACATCAAATCATAGAAGAGAACTTATCAGAACACCATTAACTAGGATCGTGAGAAATGTAAGTAGAGAGGGATCGGACACACCCGATGTAAACCAGCTGACAATGTCACAAAGCAAGCATAGGACTGGAATCCACAAAGAAAGTGGAGGAGTCGAGAGGCCGTGAGGGAACGGGGAAAAAATCAATCTAGAGTGAGGCAAAGAACTCTGGATTGACATGGTCCTAACTGCAGGGGTGTTACCCCAAAACCAGGTTCTCTGTCGTAGTGTGGTTGCAACCTTATGCTCTACACGGTGTGAAGAGGAAGGAATTAAACGGAATAGAAATACTAAACAAAAATACAATTAAATATTTGGACCACTTGATAATTTTTGCTTATCTTAGGAGCACCCACGAAGTGTGATGATTGAGTTTATTTTTTCATTTAACGGCATATCAACCTTTATGGGTTATTCAGAGCCAAAATATGATACAACTTTGCTCACAGTTATATAGTTTCAAGTATTCCGATTTAATACTAATAATTTCCAAAAAATCAGTTTGGCCCATTGATAGGACCCTAACAGGTCGTACCACTCAAAATCAAAGTGGACCTGAGAGAAATGGTAACGAAGGAGTGGCTCCACACTCCTTAGAAGTGGTGACTCACGACCAGATCAGCTTCGTGTCATCCCCAACACCAATGATGTTTTAGTTTATTTGTTTAATGGCATATCAACCCCTTAAGGTTTATTTAATGCTAAAGTTTGATGCAAATAATTTGCGCAGTTATATAGTTTCAAGTATTCCTATCTAATTCTAATAATTCATACATAATTATATGGAGGCCCTCTTATTGCAATGGCCATGGAAAATCGAATCGGTGGTCCGAGTTCTAATCCCAGACGAGGTTGTTTGCATTTCACTTCGTACTAATGCTCTTGAGAAAGGCATAAACCCGTCTCTCCTCTTTCTGGCTATGAGTAAATAGTAGGATAGACTAGGTTCGGTTAGGTAACAAGAAGGAGGAGAAAAAAATTGAAGCAGCAAGACTCCATTCAAGAATTGAACTTTGTATCGCATCCGTGTGGTGAGGTTGAGTAAATATGTATGGATATTATTGTAATTACTGAAGAGGAACAGTTATTTAAAATCACAGAGCTGCATATGTATTTACTCAAAATCAACACCATGGGCCGAATGCAACACAGGTGATGAAGCTTCTAGTGAAGATCTATCCTACTGCAATAGAAATGTTTTGTAGGACTAGATTCCTAAACACTTCTTTACAATTTAATGATATTAAGTGAACTTAGAGCAAAGCCTAAGGTCGGTGATGAGGCTCTCTGCGAAAATCGATCTCGCAGGTGTAGTAATGTTTTGTAAAATTAACTTTATTTTTCCTTGCGTTAATGTCCTTGGGAAAGGTATGTTCTCCCCAGTTATGGGTAAATAGTAGGGCAGATTGGGTTCTTTAGCTTTGGTTAGGCAATCGGCCTTGCTGAAAGAAAATTCTGAATTCAAACCAGCTGAACTCCGCTTAAAATTGACCTTGTGTCACATCCTGTCTGCGGCGGAGGGGTTGGGTAAATACACACTTCACGATTTATTGGTATTAAGTAAGCTTGATAAACTATAGCAAAAGTCAATGTGTTGAGGCTCCCAGTGAGGATCGACCTCACTGCAGTAGTAATGGGCCACATGACTAACTTGTTAAGCCCTACTTTAGTGCGCAAAGAGTTAAACGTTATGAATAATAAAAAAAAAGATAAATAATAATAATAATAATAATAATAATAATAATAATAATAATAACAAGGGAAAAAAGTTATGTGAAGGCGTCGAAATAGGAAAAGAATTTTTAACGAGGAATATGATAACGAATCGGATGAATCAAGCACTCATTATAACGTATTAACCTTTTCTGGGGGAAAACTCGCTGACGAACGAGAGCACCTGAATGTTAACGATGTTCAAACACTCGGTGACACGCAAAGTTGGTGGAGTTGCCGACAAGAAATAAATAGATAAGCCAACAGATAAAAGCTCCTGTCTCCAACACCCTTCACAGAACGGCTATGATATCACTTTATTATCATCTGCCCAACTTTTTATTCCATCTACTTTAGAACACCAGCGTGATATAGTAGAAATAATGAATCATCACATTAGGCAATGTTTTCCCAATCGCTTGGTGTCCCGTGTTTTCGTTATTTACCGTGAAACAACCGCAGCCACACTCTCCCCCCTCTCTCTCTATTTTAGCTTTCTACCCTAGCCTCTCTTTATTTCTCACTCTCTCTCTTTCTCTGCATCACCTCTTTCCACTCTCTCTCTCTCTCTCTCTCTCTCTCTCTCTCTATTTCTTTCTCCATATCACCTTTCTACTCCAGTTTCTCCCTTTCTCTCCCTCTTTCTCTCTCTTTCTCTCCCACTCTCTCTTTTTCTCTTTCTATGTATTTATCTATCTATCCTTTCCACTCTCTCTCTCCAGATCACCTTTCGACTCCAGTCCCACCTCTCTCTCACTATCTCTCAAGCAATCGATCTCTCCATATTACCTCTCTCCCCAAGCATCTCTCTTTCTCTCTTAACCTCTTTCTCTGTCCATCTCTAATTCCTTTTCCCTTTCTCTCCATACCATTTTTATTTTCAGCCTCTCTTTCCTTACTTTCTCTCTCTCTCTCTCTCTATCAATCCATCTATCTTTTTCCTTCCTCTTCTTCTCTCTATGTCCCTTTATCGCCAGATTCTCTCTCTTTCTCTTTTCTCTCTCTCTCTCTCTCTCTCTATATATATATATATATATATCATTGAGATATTAAAATAATGCTTCCTATTTGTTTTCTTCGGAAACTTTGTATATATATATATATATATATATATATATATACGTGGTGCATTCAATAAGTTTCCAGACTTTTTTTGTATAGGCATTTAGAATTGTCGTAGAAAATTCAGTATGCTATTGCTATACATCTTATGAGATGACTGACCAATTTTTATGATTTCAGGTTCCAATCAACTGCTACAGCAGCAATTGGAATACACCCTACTAAAGCCTGATTGTCACAGCTGGTGAATTTCAAAAATACATTCTGGACGTGACAACACTTTAGAAGAACGATATGCAATAAAATTGTGTTTTAAACTTGGAAAAAATGCCACAGAAACGTATGGAATGCTTCAGACTGCTTTTCGACCATCTTGCATGAATCGAGCATCGGTTTTTGAGAGGCATAAGAGATTCAAGTAAGGCAGGGAGTATGTGAGGGATGGTGAGAGGTGTGGAAGGAGTAAGAAAGTCAATACACCAGAGTTGATTGGTCAAACGGTTAGGGTTAGGGTTACTATGTTGAGGTTTTAAGGGAGTTCAGGAAGAGATTCTTAGGGAAGAGGCCAGCACTTTTCAAATCGGGTCAGTGGAATTTCCAGCAGGACAATGCACCAGTCCACAACTCCATCCTTATCACCGACTATTTGAGCAAGATGGGCATCAAGACAGTTCCTCACCCTCCCAATAGTTTAGACCTTGCTCCCTGTGACTTTCGCTTAGTCCCGAAGCTCAGAGGCTGTCGTTATGAGACAATTGAGGAGATGAAAGAGGCTGTGACGAAGGTCATTGACATGCTCACACAAGAGGACTTTCATCGGGCCTTCCAGAAGTAGTTGGAACGGTACAACAAGTGCATTGCAGCCGGAGGAGATGACTTCGAAGGGGACTAGAGTTTCATGTGTGTACTATGAATAAAAGTCCCCATACGAAAAAAGTCGGGAAACTTATTTAACGATCCTCGTATATATATATATATATATATATATGCACACTTTGAGTAACGGTTATTATTGTTGTAAAAAATAGATTCAACGGATCGAGTTCAAATCCTGGACAATGCTCTTAGCCCTTGGTAAAGACTTGAATCTATCTCCTCTAAACTCTGTCCAAGCAATGGGTAAATAATCGGTCAGACTGAATCTTTTACCTTGGTAAATCAACCGGTCTAGGAAGTAAAAAAAACACCTTCTAAATTCAAAACCTGCAGAATGCTGTTCAAACAAAATCATGACACACTGATACACAAGACTTCAACACTAAACAAATCCCCTGTGTAAGCAGTCTTGTGGTTCCTTTCTGTAACTGAACTGATGAGCCTACAAACTTATGCGTATGTATTGAAACACCTCCACTAAGCAGGATACAACGCAACGCTCGATTTTTACGCTCGTTCAGCTGGTTTGAATTCAGACATTTTTTTAGACTAGATGCCTAACCAAGGCTAAAGAACCTAGCTTGTCCTTACTATTTACCCAATAGCTGGGAGCAGAATTGATAGATTTCTTTCCCAAAATCAATAACGTAATGTGAAACGCAGTCTAAATCAGGATTTGAACTCAAGGCGCTGATACCATTTCCGACGACAAAATTATTACATTAAGCGTTCATACATAGGTGTATTGGTGTGTCTGTGTCTGTGTCACAGAGAGAGAGAGAGAGAGAGAGACTGCCATTCCCTAAAAGAATAGCATCACTTGAATGCTATTCCGAAAGCGAAACATGTCAATGTGATTTTCCATCCTGTCTTCCCTTTTTCATGACGTTAGTTTTATTGCCAACATTTTCACACGCACATGCACAAGCACACACATGCACACAAATATATTTATATATGTGTGTGCGTATGAGTGAAATGTCATGAGAAAATACTCACACATACACACACGCACAATATATACATATATACTGAGAGAGAGAGAGAGAGAGAGAGAGAGAGAGAGAGAGAGAGAGAGAATTAAAAAATCGTAAACTCAAGCAAAAATTTGTAGTTGATTTGTTGGAATAACTTTTTTTATGTGTACATTTTGCTTAATAAAATTGTTTTTAAAATAGATTAAAATAAACTATTTAGAATTCAGAATTCATAATTATTAAACATTAAGTTATGCGTATATGTAGGTTTGGTCTGGTTTCTTTGTTTAATGGCATATCAATCTTCGTGACTTATTTAATGCCAAAACGATCCTTGTAGAAGTACAGCAGAGATACTATTTAACCCATAGATAGGAAGATAAGGGGAGTATCCGTTTCCAAAGGATATAAGTCCGAAAGTGAAAGTAATAGCTTATTTCGAGGGCACTGACCAGCACTTTGGCCACAGGGAATGCCTCTTATCTATCTATCTTGATTATACAGTTTGTTACATTTATAAATAAAAAGTGCCCAATATCATTTATAGAGTAATTATATTTAAATTTGGATAGCAGAGACGTTGAGTCAACGGTGTTTGGTAACTGTTGATTTTTAACCTATGCATTCATCAAACTTGGTCTTAACTTAAATATATATGCTATATCAATGATATTGAGCACTCTGTATCTGTAAATATAGGAAACTATATATATATTTAGCGGATAAAGAAAAAAGTGAATCCAATCAACAAATTTTCAATTATTTCTTTAAAATTGAGTGAAAATTTTACTGAAAAAAAGTAAAAGATCTTTTCTTGTAAACAGAGATAAAATTAGAGCATAGATATTTTCAATTGATATAGTTTGGATTCGTGCAATGAAGCATAGCAGTAATTCTTTGCTTAAAATAAAGGGACATATTTTTGTGTGTGTGTGTGTGTGACAATGTATGTATAAGAGTGTAACTATGTTGTGGGAGAATAGATTTATGACGGAAATGTAAGTCTGTATACATCAATGCAAGCGAGATAATTCTGTAGTTGTACCAGTAGTAGTCGTAGTAACTGGTTTGTGTTAAAACTAACGTATACAGTGGCGTTGAAATTGAATGCATTCTTGAAAGAAAAGAAAGTAGATTTTCACTGTAAACAAATAAACCAAATGATATTTGAGTAAGCAATAATTCATTACTTACTGTTAGTTGAGTAAGTATAGACAATTCTATTCTTGCTGAAAAAATATTATTTCTTCGCTTATTTATACTATTTTGGTAGGTTCGAAATTAGCTAAAAAAAAGTTGATGACTTATCTATGAATCTGATTGCCTAAGAAAATGTATCTTTAATATTTTTGGAGGAAAAAGATTTCTAAAGTTATTTTGAATTTTGACCCTTCAAATTTTTTGTGATAAGTCAAATATTGTCGTAGAAAGTGTGAATGCGCTGATTCATTAATAAATGCAAGAATACCGATACAAAATTACTGCTTTTCGTGCCTATTTTTTGCTCAAAATTAACATTCTATTTTGTATGGAAATCATTTGAGTTCCCATATATATGGTTAAAGAGAGTGATAAAGACAGTTGTATTGGAGTTTTAATTCAGCTTGCACTGGAAGGCGCCGAAAGTGGGGATAAAGAGAAAGATGAATCTCTAAAACAATGGATGAAAAATGACACCCACTCTAATCATGTCATCCCCATAAAGGCAATAAGAGAAGAACCAAGAAATAAAATTTTTTCGAATTTGTAAAGAGATTCGTTGCGTTCCCATTCTGACTTTCCTTCCACACAGACGATCATGCCACAACAGAAGAAGCGAGTATCTCTTCCCTGAGATGGACATGGATTGTCTCTTCACCGAATGGCAATGTATCTTAATAATCTCTCCCGGTTATTTCGCCAAGTACCTAAATTAAGTTAGCTGTCTCAAGTGTCCAAGTCGAAGTGTCAACTGTGTAACGTTGTCAGCTTAAGGCGAAATCATCTTCCACCCCAACGAAATCTAAACCTCCTCCAATATTACACAAGCCATCGACTGATAAGGATTTTTTTCTACAGTGTTCTGATAACTGCTTTCTCATCACTTATTAGACATTTGAACCTACCATCTTTGTTCTTGAATTATTTTTTTACAACAATGTCTTCGATTAATTCATTCAGATATTGCATGCTATTTCAGACACTGATTTCGAATTTCAACAATCCCACCACGTTCGAAATATGATAACTCTCGTCTTTTCCATTTATGTGTATTCCTAAGAAGCAACAAACTCGTTGCTTATCCAATAAAATTATTTCGTACAGAATTTCTAAAATATCTTTTTTATTTCAACACTTTTAGGAGACTCAATGAATTTATATACATTGTAACAAACACTTGAAACTTATGAGCAGATGAGAGATGAACGACAAGGAGGGATGAAGAGAGAAAGAGAGAGGGAGAGAGAGAGAAAGGGAGAGAGAGAGAAAGGAGAGAGAGAGAGTGAGAGTCTCTTGACTCTCTGCTGTCAGCACGACTTGATGATGATGATGATGATGATGATGAAATTGAATGTGTAACATGTTTTTGTGTGAAAAGTCCTTTTCAACTCCTCATTTAAATACATGTCTCTTTGAATGCATTGAACTATTTTTAAAATGCTAAGCTAATATTTTATGTTACTACTTCTTATTTATGCGGTGAATAAATAAGATTTATTCATTTTCATTTAAGATCCTAACAGTGTTTATTTGCTTACGCTAGTATATATTTCAGAACACGTCACTGGTCTCTTCTTTTTGCCGTGTAGACGGAAACTATTTTAAAAATTAACAGAAACTGATAAATGATACTTGATATCACTTGAATTGTCTCAGTTTAGTGGTAGCAAAAATTTTTTATTCAGTTAAAACGGCTCAATTAGTGATCAATGCTCAGTACTTTATTTAGAATTTAACAAATTTCATCAACAAGTTTGATATACAGGCCTTAGATTGCTTACAATATCTGCTGTTTCTGACAGTTCACCCATCTTAGAACTGAATATGCTCATTGCTTCTTAATTCACTGAATTTATTTCAGACGAATAATGAATTTATGCAAAACTTGTTGAGTTATAATTCAGCTTAGTGTAAGATTTGGTTTGGTTTCTTTATTTAATGGTATACAAACCTTCGTGGGCAATTCAATGCCAAAGCCATCCTGCTAGAAGAACAACATCGATACTATTTAACCAATATCTAGGAGGATAAATGGATGCATATCTTTCTCAAGGGTATTTATCCGAAAGGGACGTATTAGAACGGCTGGAGATCGAACTCGCTTACTACGATGTCGTAGTCCATCACTTTAGCCCCTACACCACGAGGATCTTCCCCAGTAGAGTTAAAGATCATATTCTTATATAATTGCGGAGTGATTTTTTTTATATTATCATTTTTCGTTTTATATATCTTGCCTTCCGGTTTAGTTAGGCTGAGAACCTTTCGGCTTAGTGCATTGGTTAGTTAGGTGCACACATTGAGTGCAGGTGTTCACGCGCGCGCTTGGTGGATGGGACAATCACAGATGTCACAATAAAAACTCCAGATAGTTAATTTGACCGGGGGCGTGAATGACGTCATGCCCGGAAGCGGTGGGCTGAGGATTTTGGAATTTGAAAAAAACAGTGAGTTGAGTTTTGGACTTGGACGAAGCAAGTCGATTTTCGGAGCTCGCCGAGGCCAGACCAGTAGTTTGCGGCGGGGGCAGCACGTGGTGGGAAGTCAGCATAGAAAGAAATTGTGTCTCTCTCTCCTCATGTTGAAAGACCTTAAAATCAAAAAGGGAATAAAAAGTTTGGTACCTGAACCAATTTCGTGTTTTTCGGATTCCTATATGCGTATGAACATTATGAACGTTATATGCATCTGAATATTTTGGCCGTATGTTACAATATGATCTTCAAAATTGTCAACAATTCATTATTTGTATAAACCTTATGCTGCAGAGCCCATTCTGGTGGAGTAAAACACCAGTGATGATCATCTTGTGGTTGAGGGAACAGAAGATACACAAACCCTGTTACGATGGTTGGGAGAGATGTTTGACTTAGAGACTGCCTCCTTATCATTTGGTGTATATTTGTTAGTTCCATTCTTTCAAAGCTCAACCCCAGATAGGATGTTTCGGAATGTGATATTAGTTCCAACATTTGAGCGAGCGCCGAATACGAGCTTGCTTCTTCGATGCCTTCTCGATAATTGTGTCACAGAAAAAGCCTTGAGCCTAGTTGCACGTGATACAGCGTCGTATCCATTGATATTATCCATCTCGTACTCCCACGTTTTTTTTATCTCACGGTCAAACAAACATGCGAATCCCACCTGCATTTTCGAGGACACAAGTTTGACCCCAGTTGTCTACTGGCAACTCACCCCGTTACAAATTTTACCATGTATCTTTTCTAACAATTCTGAAAAATCTATCAAAAATAAATTATTTAATAACTAGATCAAGATGTCTATAAACAATGATTTTTTACAAAAAAAATATAAATATGTACTTGTATATTTATATATCATCATCATATCGCGCTGGTAGCACGGATATTCCTGACCCTCTCTCGCCACTCCTCCCTATCGTTCATCGCCCTAGGTAGGTCTTCAGGACAACATCCCATATCCTCACATAGCTGCTGAATGTACGTTCGTGCTGGTCGTCCTGCTTTTGCGCGGCCATGTGTGGGGATCCATAAGAGAACATCTCTTATGAGTTCATCTCTGCTTCTCCAGCAGTGTCAAGTTAAGATAACGTGAACATTGTCAACTATGATTTGTGACTGTCGGTTTCTCGTAATCATCAGAACAATAGCTTGAATCACTGTTAACTCTATTCCAACTTATGAACACTACTAGTCAAAAGTATTTGGCAACGCTAAAAGATTTTTTTATTTCTTACCGTAAAAGTGATGTCTTTAATAAAAAAAAAAGTTGAGCACCACAATGGCTTTAATTATTATTCTAAATACAAGTCTTCTTGAGCCACATTAAATACAAATAAAAAAAAAAAAAAAAAAGCAAAAAAAAGCACAAAAACTTCTTAAACTTTTAATTCATCAAAATGACATCCTTTGGTCGCTATCACTGTTTCATAGATTCTCGGCATTCTTTCCACCAAAGACTGGATGTAAACTGGCGATAGTTCAGCCCAACTTTCCCAACAAGAGTTGCCTGAGGTGAGCCGCATTTGTGACTTGTTTAGCTCTAACTTTTCGGTTAAGTTCATCCTACACCAGTTCAATGGGATTTAAGTTCGCTGATTGCACCGGCCAAGACATTAGTTGAAAGACGTGTGGTTTCTCTTTGCTTTTAATGTACCGCTGGCAAAATTTACAAGTCTGCTTTGAGTCATTATCTTGCATGAGTACAAATTCTTGAGCCACAAGCCGCGTTCCAGATAGAATCGCGTGATGCTGCAGTACACCGTGATAGCCGGTCTGATTCAATTTTCCCATCACCTGGTGCAAATGCCGAACTTTGCAATTGGCTAAAGCCCCTCATACCAGAACAGAGTATTCTCCATGCTTTCCGGTTGGTGTGATTCAGGGGGTTGCCACTCTTTCACCAACTCTTCGCCGCACTTAGACATCCTATTTGAACTAAAGATTTCGAACATTGATTCGTTAGCCCAAAGAAGTTTATACCACTACTCTGTTATTCAGTCTTTGTGAGCCTTAGCCCACTGGAACCTTTTCACATCGTTTTGCTTCCTCTACAGTGGTTTCTTGACAGTAATTCTGTCATATAGGGCAGCTTTACAGAGTCTTCTCCTCACAGTGAATGTTGACACATTTTCTTTACGACATTGATTCGGTTGTACATAGATGTTTGGAACAGACAGCTTTCTGTCACGCAAGTTGGTGATTCTGATGAAATAGCTCTCTGCATAGGTAAAACAGGTTGTATCTTGCAAGCAGTTTTCATCACAATATAGTCTAATGTGAGTTCAAGTGGTGGTATAATGTAACTTTTGGAAAGTGTTTTATTAATGCTCAGTACAAAAGAAGAACACCACCTTCTAATCTATTTTTCTAAAGATATCTGGTTATACTAAGATCAAAGTTACTGAGGAAGATTTGTATTTTGTATACTAAATAAAAACATTGTGGTGCTTAACTTGTTTCCTTAAAAACTACACTTTTAGGATGAGAAATAAAGATTTTTGAGCGGGGGCAAATACTTTTGACTGGTAATGTATATATATATATATATATATATATATATATATATATATATATATGCTCTGTCACTCATATAGAAGACTGCTTATTTATAAATACAGCAAAATCTCTTTTTTTCTGTCTGTCTGTCTGTCGCTCTCTCTCTCTCTCTATGTATATATATATATGCACACAAACACACACGAAGGTAATTCAAAAAGTTCTAAGCTTGACCTAGATTTTAGATTTGTCACACATCTCTCATCTAAGTATAGGCTACACTGGCACTGAAATTAAAACAGAAATCTAAATTAGTTTTTCAATAAGAAGCGGCAGAATGTTACCACAGTAAAAATGTTCAGTTTTGGCTCTTTTTTTTTTTTTTTTTTGAGTAACACTAAAAGTTTTTGAACGACCCTTGTACATAGCAATTCTGCATAATTTGACTCTGACGGAAACAAGACTAACTACCTCATCATCTAGACGAAGGAATTGTTTTAATGTCATTATAACTCGCTGCGATCAAAATCATGATTTCTTGCCCGATATACACAAGTACTTCAGTTTGTAACCACATAAAAATTCTTACGACATATTTGGAACCCGAGAAACGCCAGATAACTCGACTAGTTGCCGATCTTTTGCATTAGAAGCAAAACTTGGGTCATGGTGAATCATAATTAGTATAGGACTTGAAGTTTGCAGTGGATGGGGAAAGAGTGAATATTGGACAGTATGACACAGACAACTATAGCATATATATATATATAGAGAGAGGGGGGGACGCAGAAATTCACTTAACTGTAATATTGTTTTATTGACACAATTATATTTCAACTCGCCAATGCAATTGAACCCACTTTCATTAATTTCACTTCTTTGTTTCTTTAATTAATTTTTAATGTTTTATTCATTTATTTTCAAGATGATAAATTATGGCAACTGCTGCACGTCGATTAACTTTTTGTCATTTGATAAGCTTAGCATAGTTTTGGCCAGAAAGACAGTAACATGCTGCACCCAGTAAGAATCAAATTCATTTGCAATACCCAATTAATATAACTCACTAACCATAACAAAGAACCATTGCTGCCGAAAACTGAAGAGCATCAGAAAATAATCAAACGTTTAATTCTATTATTCTTTTTTTCTTATTAACTTGGTCAACATTTCATTTAGTTGAATCCGCACTGAGCCCACTAGTAATGATCCATCTTGCTTGCCATCGCTCAACGACAGGCACTTCCAGTCATACCTCTTCCTTTGTTAAGCTCAATACACCTTTGCACAAGACTCAAAGTTTAGGGGACCGAATAAGAACCAAACAAACGAAAAATGGGCTACCTTGACTTGCTAAGCATCACACTACACCTGTTGCCTGCTCCCAGCTAAAAATCTAAGATAATAAAACTTAACAAGAAAAAAAACTGTGAAATTATTCATACATACATACATACATACATACGTGTGTGTATGTGTGTATGTGTAAATATATATAGAGAAACTACAATTTTAACGAAGGACAAAACGAGGCCGGTTTGTAGTGAGAACTTTTCTCCTTATGTCAGGGCTTAGAATACGTCGATTATATTCCATGCAGAGGGACAAGACCTCCCGCCTAATAATTGCCATGGGTATGGCTCTTAACTGCATCTAATGGTGAGGCTTCAGTTCTAGATCTTTAGAAATGTGGCGGCGCCCCTTCGTTCCCATTACTCCCTAATCCACTCTGACCCGGAGTGGTAGTAACTGTTAGGGTCATATCTATGAATCAGATTGATAATTTCGGAATTAGATAGAAATAGTTGAAACTATACAATTGTGGGAAGAGTCCTTGTGGTGTAGTGGCTAACGTACTGAACTCCTGCATCATTGTAAACAGGTTCGAACTTCAGACACGCTATTACATTCACTTTCAGACTATTACCTTTGGGAAAGGTATGAAACTCCATTATCCCCCAGCTGTAGGTTAAATACTTCCACTACTGTTTTTTTCTACAGGGAAGCCTTTGGAATTAAATAACCCGCAAAGGTTCATATGCTATTAAAAATAAAGGAAAACATAACAGCGCAAATTATCCGTTTAAATAGGAATACTTAAAACTATATAAATGTGTGCATTTATAAGTCATTATTATTTAATAGGAAAAGTTTATTGAAGCAAAATGATTAATCAGAAAAAGACTGACTTTAGGATTAAATGATCTAAGAGCTGACGTGTCATAAAACGAACCAGTACTCTATGGTCTCAAAGTCTGTACTGAAAGCCTTGAGATACATTAACGAAGTGTAGATTACGACGATATATCTTCAAAACTAGAATGGGGAGTTCGGTGGTATTGGACTTTCACTTTTAAATATTAAGATAACATTCTGAGGTGCGTAAAATGAAAAGTTCATCTCGTGGATCAATTTACTTATGTTGCGAGTTCGATTCTCATAAGTGAACTAAATAATAATAATGTTCACTTATCAGCACCGCTGACAAGGCACCTCTGGTGGTGTAATGGTTAGCAAGCTAGATTGTAAACCTTCACAAGTGAGTTCAAGTCTCATTGGGTGCCCCATTCATTTGGCCTTGTGCTACATCGAAGCAAAGAGCTTCGTAAATTACTATCAACACCGCTGACAAGCAAGTCAAACTTAGTAAATAACTACACCGGTTGTATGTTTATAGTGGTGAAGGTTTGTTGTCTGGTTATTTTGTTTAATAGAATATCAACCTTCGTGGGTTGTTTAATGCCAACGCCACCCTAGGAGAGCAATAATGACACTGTTTAATCAATAGCTGGGGGTTCAATACCTTTCCCCAAGGGTATTAATCGGAAAATGAACGAAACTGGAGTTAGAACTCGCATAATCCGTGGCCGCAATCCAGCACTTTAGCCCCCTTTAGTGATAAAGACCCCCCCAGCAATACTTTTTCGATGAGCTGAGGACAGAAAAATTGTGAACCAATGTCCCACAGTTTCTCCTCAGGTTTTGAATTAAGAAATGTTCCATCTCCAAGACCGATTACCTTACCAAGGCAACTATTTTACCCATAGCTGTTGGGAGTAGAAGAAATGGATGCAATGAAAATCGTTGTTAAATTAGCTGAAACTATGTCAGTCTTCTGGTGAAATATTAACTCGTGAATGTACTTCTTTAGAGACATGCTAGCAACAAGATCTCTCTTACATCATTACATTATGTTGGCTGTTCGTTTTTATCCACATCCCTCTGCCACTAGTAAGATGAGACACAAGGTCATTTTTAAACGGGGTACTGGTGATTTAAATTCAGAGTTTTCTTTCTCCTAGACTGTTGCTTTAACCAGACTAAATAACCTAAACTACTCTACTATTTAGCCATAGTTGGAAGGAGAACAAATGGATACATGACTTTCCCAAAAGCATTAGCGTGAAGTGCAGGATTTGAACTCCGATCACAAATTCCATTTCATACACAGATAACCGTTACATTAAATAGAGTAAATAGAAGGACTTACTGGGTTCATAGTAAGGCAACCAGTCTTGGAGAAGGATAATTCTGAATTCAATTCAACTGTAGTCCGCTAAAAAATTTACCTTGTGTCACATCTTACCCGTGGTAGAGGGCTCGGGGATACATATTGCTGAGAATATTTATATATATATATATATATATACATCTTGGGTGGATTCATCTTGCTGAGAATGTCATGAATTTTCTCCAGTCATTATCAGTTCCCAAACATACAGTAACGTTCTGTATTTGAAGTTAACTCTCCAAGGCCATTTTTTTCGACGATAACCATTACGACACCCACGCATTTTGGGCACCGAGTAAATATCTGTTTTGTTTGTTTGTTAATTGGTTGGTTGATTTTTTTACGGGTTTTACAAGAATATTAATGGAAATTAAAAGAACGTGTTCAGCACAATTGCTGTCGATGATTATCGGCCTTCCCCAGGTCTCCAGTCTGTTGGGACGCGGGGTCCTAAGTAGCATCTAAAGCAAAGTGCTCACGCCCATTCTTTCAAGTCGGAATCTTTCTTCAACACAGACACTGATACAAACATTAGACAGGTGTGAGCCAGATAAAAATACTATCCTTCTCTCTCTCTCTCTCTCTCTCTCTCTCTCTCTCTCTCTCTCTCTCTCTCTCTCTCTCTGCTGAATTTTTCTTTCTTTCTTTCTTTCTTTTTCATTTTATTTTATTTATTTGTTTATTTATTCATTTTTTTGTACAAGGTGAAAAAACGAGATAGCGACTCGAGAGCAACTTTTTCTGCGGGCTTATCCGTAAGTCTGGCAAAGAAATATAAGAGAAAATGACTCTGAGCAGACGTCTGGTACGGCACTTGCTTATGTCAACAGTACTTGTTTACATTAGTCATCCGTGCCCAGCGGCCCGGTGATAGTGGAATGTAGGGTGCGAGGTGCGGAGATATTACCAAACATGTTGGTAAAAAACAAAAACAAAGATTTAAAAAAAAATTCACTTCAGCATTTTCTTTCCTACTTGAATGAAATAGAGATAAAGCAATGAACTAAATCTCCTCCAAATTAAAGCATATATCATAGGAAACATGTGCGTGAATACACACAGAGACATCAAATAACACTTTATATATGAACGTTAGTTATTTTGATAAATAAAGTTTTCAGTCCTATAAAACAAGTCTTGAAACAGATAGAATAATGAGACTGATGTAGAAATGAAATACGACGTTTGACAGACAAATAAGGTCTCCAGTCTTTTAAAGCAAGTTTTAAATCAAATAAATTAACGAAACCATACAACTATATTCAATTACTCTTAAGAAACGACTTGGGAAAAATATAAATATAAACGCCATTCTCTAACCTCTAAGCGTGAAATAACCCTTGACGAGTTGACATACTGTTAAAATCAATCAATCAATCAATCAAATATTTTATCTTGTTTTTCATTCCATCCATGAAGAATATTTCTGGTTTACTTTCTATGTTGATCTTTTTAATGCTTCTTTCATTTTCAGGCGCAACAAGAAATCTGGTGGTACCGATTCAAGGCTGTTTCAAGAGTTGTGCAACGAGTGTAAATTTCAGACTTCTCACTGTTTGTACCATTTATTGACTGGGTTTTTGTGATGCAAAAATATTTATTCTTTCAGGTCTTATTCAGCAGATGCATTATTTGTGTGATAGTAAGTTTCTCAGAAAACATTACGGTGTGAATTATCTTTTCCTTTGACATAAATTCCATGCAAATGACTTCCTTTGCAGCCTGATTTTCTGGAAATCTTGATTTTCTTTTACTCTTTTATTTTCAGGGTTATAATAACAAACACCAGATTTATCTTCATTGACAATATTCATGAAAAAAAATCATAATTCTCGTGGTGGCGTTATTAAACTTTTTTCTGACTTTTTTTAATGACATCCGCCAATTTTCGCGGGACTCCTCGGACATATTTTTTCTATAATTCAACGTTTCAATAATATGCTGCACTTGTACCTAACAAATATATAACTTCAGAACGTTGATTTTTTTTACTTAATCTTCCAAATGAATAAAAGCATCTCTTTTTTGATTCTTCTTGTACGCTACTAAAATCGGTCGAAGTACTCTTTGCTCAAATTCATATTGCTTCTACTGTTGTTTTAGAAGGAGAGATGCGTGATGGCATAACGGATATTGTCGTTGGAAATGAACGCGGCGATACGAGTTCCAATCCCCAATGAATCTGTTTGTGTTTCACTTCAAACTAATGCCTTTGAATCCATCTTTCTCCCAGCTATAGGTAAAATAGTAAGACAGGCCGTCAAGTCAAAGGAAAACCCAGTTAAATTCAAACCAAAATCGGCAGATGAAAATTAACACAGTAAATACAGACGTTTACATTTAATTTCAAAACACAAAATCGATTTTTTTTATATAAATATCCGGATGCTGCGTGTAACCACATAAACGGGAAAGTCGCGCTATGTTCACTTCCGGAAAAATACCTTTGGGAACGGTATGAACTTTTTTATCCCTCTCTGCTATGGGTTAAATAGTACCACTACTGTTCTTCTGTAAGGGTAGTTTGGGCCTTAAATAACCCACGAAGGTTGAAGAAACCAAATCAAATCATTCATATTTGTGGAGTATCCTAAAATATGCTAAGGTAAGACAAAATGATTATTATGATTGATAATTGATTTAACTGATTTAACATATAAATAACAAATGTTTGTGTTTACGGTTTTTTAACCTCCAAGCATAACTTTCAAAACAATATTTAACTGATTCGAAAATGTTTATACCACTGTTGTATAATAGTCGAGGGATTTCGGTTCATGCCTTTGAGTTTAGTTGGGTGCAACATTGAGGCAGGTGTTAACGCGGGCGCGCGGGCGGATGGAGGTGTCACTCAGATATCATAATAGTCCGAGACGAAACGGGGTGACAGGGTGCGGGTGACGTCACGCACCGGAAGCGCGCGGAGGTTTTGTGAGAATCTGAAGAAAGTAAAGGAGTTGGGTACTAGACGCCAAACGAGAAAGATCGACTTTTGGAGCTCGCAGACGCGAGGCGAACGTGCGCCCTATGGGGGCCGCTCGAGATGGGGGCCAAATGAATAAGACAGGATAAAAGATTGTGTCTCTCCTTCTTACGTCGAAACCTTTAACTCAAAGTTAATAAAAAGGTTTCGTATCTGAACAAGAAGTCGTTACGTGTTTTCGAATTTCGAGATTCCTATGTTCTATCGTAATGAACATTATATGTCCATTTCGCACATGGCCATATTCGTGTATATGGCTATGTAACACCACCTGATTATAATAATTCTTATTTGCTTAATTAGATTATTTACGTTAATGACGTCATTTAAGAACTAAGATGATAGTTAATGATTTCAACCGAAACGGAAACAAAACTATAATGAAATATTAACTACGGGCAAAAATATCCCAAAATGCTATGCGTATAGACCCAATTTCTCTTTCAACCAATCAGTCCTGGTGGTGTTGTGGCTAACATGTTAGACTGTGACATCTTGGTGAGTTCGAACTCCAGTCGAACTATTATGTCACTTTCGAACTAATACCATCGGTAAAGGTATAAATTCCTTTATCTATTCCCGGATGTGGGTTAAATGGTGCCACTACTGCTGGGGCTATAGAATACACCGACTGCACCGACTGCGGAGGAGTAAGACCTCCCCGCAACGAGTGTCCTGTTCATGACCCTAAACAATCAGATGGAGAGGTTCCAGTGATGTTGGAGCTTAGGGGAATGCAGAGCACCCCCACATTGCCATTACTCCCTGGTCCACTCTGGCCCGTAATAGTAGCACCTGATAGGGCCCTATCTATGGGTTAAATAGAACTAACTGAATTGTTCGAATTAGAACTGTTTGACTAAACTGAATAGCTGGAAATAGAAATATATTTGACAATTAAACTGTACATACATTTAAACTGGGTGCTTATGCTAAACTGAATTATTTGAAATGGAAATATTTTTGACATTGAAACTCTACTTACACTAAACTGAATTCTTTAATATAGAACTGTTTTGACATTTAACTGAGTGAAAACAAAATCTGTACTTATACTAAACTGAATTAGCTGAATTAGAACTGTTTGAATAAACCGAATAGCTTGAAATAGAAATGTTTTTGATAATTAAACTGTGTACTCATGTTAAACTGAATTCTATGAAATAGAACTGACTATTTGTATAAAAATGGATTTGGCGTTAAATGACCTACAAAGGTTGATATGCCATAAAACTCAACCAACCAGCCAACCAACCAACAAGGATTAAATAACTCATGAAGACTGATATTTCATTAAACCAAGAAATCAAACCAAACAGTCGTCTTTATTTAAATTTGCTTCATACTTCGTCGGTAAGTGTCATATCATTTTATCGTGGAAAGAGATTACTGCAAATTGGATTTTGCATAGTAGAAATGCAGAAGGCGAAAGTCTGTTTACAAATTTCTAGTGTTCATTACATTGAGTATAAATTCACTGAGTCTCCTTAAAGTGTCATAAGATACAATTCAAATAAACAGTATGATAAACATAATAAATAAAGATATTTTCAATTTTCATATAATTAGTTTCATTGCGTAAGCAATTTGTACCCAATATCTTTAGAATACACGGCACACACACACACACACACACACACACACACACACACACACACACACACACACACACACACACACACACACACATATGTTATTTGTATTAGATTGGAATACTTGATACCATGTAAAGGTGTGTAAATTATTTATATTAAGAATAGTAACTTGAAGCTATAATTGCATACTAAGGACCAAGAAATGTTTATTATCAAATAGAAATAGTTACTTGGAACCAAATAGTTATATATAAATTACTAAATTTGAAAGGAATACTTAATTTCATACAACTGTGCAAATTATTAGTATTTGATAGAAATACTTGATATCATAAAACTGTGTGCAAAAACTCATCAGAAACATCTAAACAAAAAATGTAAATACAAATGTACAATGTACGCGATTCCCTAACCTCTAAGCATAAAATAACCCTTGATGAGTTGACACGCCGTTAAAATAAATCAGTTGACTAAAACATTCGAGGAAATCTATATTTCTAAGGAATTAAAGGCCTGAGGATCGCATAAGAGAAACAGTCATCAAGCATCGTTGACTCTGTCTAGGATATTCAAATATATATATATATATATATATATATTACGAGGTCTGTCAAAAAACCAATAAGACTAGGGAGGTTGTGTGAGCTATAGGCGAAAGGAAGATAAGCTGATTATGTTATCATCTAACATGATGTCTTGGGAGTATATAGCTGTAATCTTTTCTTTCTGCAACTATTGTGTTTTATCACATACTTTTCTTTTGGAGGTGCCAGTGGTGTACTCGTTATCGTCGTAGGAAATGGATACGGCGACACGAGTTCAAATCCTGGACGAGACTGATTGCATTTCGCATAGCACTAATACCGTTGGGGAAGGTATGAATCCAATTATTATCCCTCCAGCTATGGGTAAATAGTTGGGCAGACTAGGTTCTTCATCCTTGGTGAGGCAACTAGTCTAGTAGAAGGAAAACTCTGAATTCAAACCTGTTAAACTCCGCTTAAAAATTGACCTTGTGTCATATCCTGCCCGAGCGGAAGGGTTGGAGTTCACATACTTTTCTTTACACCTCCTCTTTTTTCAGGTTGTTCAGCTAACAGCTCTGAGGAAGGAGCGATGAACACCGAGCAATGAATAAACATGAAATTATTGATTTGGATAAAGCTCTTAAATTTCTTCAGCAACTGTATAGAGATAATAACATGTTTTTGAGTGGCATAAAAAATTCAAAGAGTGCGAGGAGGTGAAAGATGACTGCAAGAGCGGGAGGCTTTCAACATGCAGGACTGTAGTCAACGTCGAGTGAGTAAGGCAGGTGGTGTGTGGCAATTGCCAGTTGACAGTTCGATTGATCACAAGTCAGCTGGACATGAAAAGGGACTGTGTTTGGAAGATTATTACCGAAAATTTGGGCACGCGGTAAGTCTGCGCTAAATGGTGTCGACTGCTGAATAATGATTAAAATAAGAACCACAGGCAACTGGGTCAGGACATCATCGAGCGTATTCAAACTGAACTAGACTTGCTCCGTAGAGCCATCGCAGATGATGAGACATAGATTTCTCAGTACAACCCGGAAATAAAGCTTCAGAGCAGTCGGTGAAGAACTCCAACGACAGTCAAAGTCAAAAGACAGTCATGTTGATCACATTCTTGCTACAGAGCCAGACGATCAATCAGCAAGTCTACAAGGAGATCTTTCGGCGTTCTATTGGCTCAGTGCGCGAGAAGAGACGAAAGTTGTGGCAGGACAAATCGTCACTTCTTCACAACGATAACGAATCTGCTCAATACGCTCTGAGGATCCGGTAGTTCCTGACCGAAAGAAATATCACCGTACTGAAAAAACCTCTCTATTCTCCTGATCTTGCTTATGCAATTTTTTTTCCCTCCAAGCTCAAGAGATCATCAAAGGGACTCGTTTTAAAGGCTTAGAGGCTATCAAGAGGTCTGTAACAACAGATCTGGGGGGCATCCCAGAAAAATCCTTCCAGCAGTGGATAGAAATGTGCCAGAGGAGGTTGGGAAAATGTAATCGACTCTAGGGAGATTACTTTGATGGGGAAACCATGTAGTTTGCTGTTTAGAATTGAAATAAATTTTTTGTAACGCCAATCCTGTTACTTTTCAGGTACACGTCGTATACACACACACACACACACATATATATATATACATATATATAAATGTGTGTGTATAACCTGTTAAACTCTGCTTAAAAAATTGACCTTGTGTCATATCCTGCCCGAGCGAAGGGGGTTGGTAAATATGATAAGTGTCTTTACTAACCCATCTATATGGACAGGAAGGGACTCAAGGTCATTTTTAAAGCGGAATTTAACAGGTTTGAATTCAACGTTTTCCTTCTCCATGACTGGTTGCCATACCAAGCCCAGTCTCCCTTACTATTTACCCATTGTTGGAAGCGGAAAGGTTGGATTTATACCAAAGCGTATTAAGGGCATGGGAAATGCAAACACCCAGTTCAGGATTTGAACTCGGTTCATCGTGTACGTTGCCTATGACAATAACCATTATATCACGATCGCCTCCACACACACACACACACACACACATATATATATGTTGAAATGGTAGATTGTGGTGAATCTGACAGTTTCGAAAAAGTTCTTTGGAATGAAAAGAACGAAATATCACGCATCTAAAACGGATTTAAGTGTTTGATTTATCCAACTTTCCACATATTTCTATCACACACACACACACACACATATATATATATATATATATGGATGTTAGGGTTCTTGCAAATTTAGAAGAAAAAAGAAGTACGATATTGAAATCATTTGAGACCCAGAGACGGAGAAGAAATAAAGAGATATGTTGATGGTCAGGCAAATAGCCGAAGAAAACTTGAAAAAAAGACTTTATATCCTCATTCATGGGTGACTGTAAGTGTAGTCTACCTCATCCCAAAGGCTCGGTTGATTTTCAGTAAAGTCAAGCTGAAAGCACCAGTTATCGCCAGATCATCGAACTAAAGCAACGAGAAGCCTTTTCAATACTTAAATGGGGTATCATTTCGTAACAGCAGGTAATGTAAACTCTTTAAGGCCTATGTGTCAGACTAAACAAAACTTAGTGGGAAAAAATATTTCCACGTTCACTATTACTCGAGTCACTGTCTATAGCTTAATGCTGATTTTAAAAAACAACATGTCCTCCCTACCGGAAAGAATGACACAACACGATCTTCCTGTTCCTCTCCAAATAGGCGTCTGTAAGATTAACTTGATCATCGTTAAAAGCCCATAAAAGCCCATTTAACGAAGAAATAAGTAAGAAAATATAAAACATGAAGAGCATTAGGCATTAGACAACATCAGGGCGCCGACCAATGAAACCAGCTCTGAGGATAGCCGTCATGTAGGTTCGAGTGATATATATATATATATATATATATATATATATATATATATCATTCTATTAGGAAAATTTTAATTTAACTGAAAATGGAAATTTTTTTGTGGGTTTTAAAAAATCAGCTTTTTAGGACTAATCATACGTGTGTGTGTGTGTGTGTGTGTATGTGAGACCTTGTGTCGCATCCTGCTTGTGCATTGGGGTTGGTTAATATCTATCTATATATGTATGTGTATATATATGTATCTATATGTGTATATATATATATATATATATACACATCATCCGAGGAGTTCCTTTAACATCTGACGAGGGCCATCATAGACCTGAAATAAATTCATAATGGCACCAAAGAAGTGAAGTTTTTCTTTTTATTTTAATATAAAGAATTCGCCAATGGTTCGGAAGACCTGGGTTCAAACCCAGGTCGAGTCATACCAAATACTTTAAAAATGGTACTTAATACCGTCTTGCTTAACACTCAGCAATATAAGGTACGTATCAAGGGTAAAGTGGAGCAATCCAGGGAAAGGAGTAGCACCCTCCCCTACACCTCGGTGTAGTAGCTATTGAAAAGGGAGCCTTCTGGTCGCCCTCGACTATGGTCGCTAACTTTACTTTATTTTACATATGTATGCATTAATTTTTTAAACCTTTGTTTAGTTTTATTACATAAAGTAAAGTAAAGTTAGCGACCATAGTCGAGGGTGACCCGAAGGCTCCCTTTTCGATAGCTACTACACCAAGGTGTAGGGGAGGGCGCTACTCCATTCCCTGGATTGCTCCACTTTACCCTTGAACCGTACCTTATAATGCTGAGTGTTAAGCAAGGTGGTATCAAGTTCCATTTTTAAAGTCTTTGGTATGACTCGACCTGGGATTGAACCCAGGTCTCCCGGGCCATTGGCGAAACTTATAAAAAAATGAAAGAGGAGAAATTGATAAAATGAAGACACCAACTTACTAAGCAAGGAAAGCCTCCTCCTGTCCTTGATGATCGACGCTCGAAGTCCTGACTTTTATCTAAGTTTGAACATTGGTAACGATGATCAAAATACAAAAATGAACAAAAATAATTCGATCTGAGTAGTTTTTCGAGATTTCCGATTATAATATAAATGACTTTTACGTATCATTTCCCAAATATAGTTTCCCATCGTGTTTTGAAAATTTCATTACCAACTGTTCCAAAGTGATTACCAAAGTATGCTAGGTGTAACGGTTATCGGTAACCCAAATGCAGGTGCCCGTGGTGTAATGGTTATCGTCGGAGGAAATGGACACGGCGATGCGAGTTCAAATCCGGCACGAGGCTGATTGCATTTCACGTAGCACTAATACCCTTGGGAAAGGTATGAATCCAATTATTCTCCCTCCAGCTATGGGTAAATAGTTGGGCAGACTAGGTTCTTCATCCTTGGTGAGGCAACTAGTCTAGTAGAAGGAAAACTCTGAATTCAAACCTGTTAAACTCCGCTTAAAAATTGACCTTGTGTCATATCCTGCCCGAGCGGAGGGGTTGGGTAAATATGGTTATCGGTAACCCAAGTTAAAGTATTGTTCGAGGCTGTTTGCGTTTCACAACGCGCTAATGCCCATAGCATTAGGAAAGGCACGAATCCATATGTTCTCCACCTCCCGATTATAGGTAAATAGTAGGGGTTCTTTAAGTTAGCAGTCTAAGAGAAGAAAATCCAGCTTTAAATTTGATCTTGTGTCACATCCTCTCCATTGAATGAGAAATTCCTTACTTCTCTAAATTAGAATATTTTAATGCTAGGAAGGATTCCGCCATTTCTTTTTGTGTGATTTAACAACTTAAAAATCGAATTATTATGATAAAGATCTTTCGAATTCTTTTCTTCTTTAATACTTCTGCGCTGCCGACTGGGGTTAGATTACGTCTACAGCAGAGGGGTAAGATCGTCCCCACAAAGAATTGTATCTTGGACATGACACTAAACTGCAACCGGTGGTGAAGCTCCAATTTTTGAATACTGGAGAGTGTGCCGCCACTACTTTAAGGTCCACTCTCACCAGGGATAGTAATAACTTTGATGGTTCCATTTATGAGTCAAATGGTTGTTTTAAAGGTATCAGTATTAGACGGGAATACTTGAAACTATATAACTGTATGCAGACAATTATTATTATCATTATATTTGTTGTTCTTGTTGTTAAATAGGAAAAAGTTATTTAAAACCATATAATTATGTATGAATTATTAGTATTAGAAAGGAATACTTGAAATCATACAACTTTGCAAATTTGTTTTCAAATTAGTTGATCCACATAATTGATTTTAAAAAATACTAACGTCGGCGTTAAATTACCTATCTAGGGTTGACACGCCGTAAATCAATCATCCAACCAACTTTCTTATTTATTCATTTTTTTTATTTATACTAAGGTTTTTAATTATCGGCAAACTAAATCCCTCGCAATAAAATCATTTATTATTAACGCCATTAGATTGATATAGTGATCTTGACAAGGCTGAAGCTCTTCATAAAAATCCGTTTTCTACGGTAGTCTTTTGGCATTTGTTTGATACTCTAGGTTAGATATCTTAATTCATATCAATGTCTAAGAAGTCCTCGAAATTTGAAAACAGATTTACTTACAAGGTGCCGCTTCAAAAGTTTTGATTGATTATCCGTCAAATAATACAGAGTTTCCCCCGTTCTTGCCGGACATGCAAATCTCATCAGTCCACGGGGAAAAAAACTCATTTTCTATTAGATTTTTTTAGTGGAGCTATTTCGTGCCATGAAGTTCCTCAATGATTTTATGCTTATGAATTATCATAATAACCGTCAAAAATCAATGAATTATTTACGTATGGATCAACTCTGCTGCTTGACTATGCATTCAAAATGGTGGTGGCATCAGTTGTGTTTGCGAGTATATATATATATATATATATATGTATGTATGATTGTGTGTGTTTGTATGTGTGTGTGTGTGTGTGAAAAGTACCGGTCGAAAGGGCCCTTTAGTTTCGTTGTTTTGTTTGTTTTTTGGGAGTGTGGTGTGGGTGGGAGGTTGAATTTTTTTCTATTTTAGTCGTATTTTAGCCGTTTCTTAATAACGTAGGATTCCACTTCTGAAAGTAATATATATATATATAAAGTTACATTGGGTTTTTAATATAAACTAGCTGAATACTCGGCGTTGCTTAGGATAAAAATAATATTCTAAAGCCTATTTTGTTTAACAAACATTGATTATACAATAGCGTAGAAAGATTTTCTTCCCAAACACGAACATTTTTGGGAGGGAATATTGAAACTAACTCCTTAAAATTACTTTTCTAAAAGGAAGTTAGTTAAATTCATCACAGATATAACCATGTAAATAGAAATGTCTAACTCATCAAGTATTGTATCTGTAGGCAGCAGTTTTTCATTAATACAAGTTTAAGTAAAAACGACAGACAAATTAAAAATATTGTATTTCATCTCATCAAATCTAATGACAATGTTCTATTAAGTAATTTTATCAAACTGAGAAATCTATCTATCCATCTATCTATCTATTATGATATAAAAAGCCACTAATAATTTGGTGTATGCCCTTGGGCGCTGGGCAAAGGACGGCCCGCCCTAGGCTATTATTAACTTGTTTCCTCGGTGATTTAGACTTTTAAAGATTTGTTTCTTGAATTAATTCAAACTTCCGCCCTTACAGACACGTTTTATTTGCGTTCTGTACAAATGAACCCTCTTTGATTAATTTTACTCCAAAAACTTATGGGGCACTCCTCGAAGGTTTCTGTGGTCGCCATTTTTATTTTTATTTTCTGGACGATTGATTAGATTAAAATGCTCAAGACACTCCCGATTTCTCGGGCAGCCAACTTACACCCATACCAAGGGCCTTTAAAACTCTCCTTGAGTTAAAGGGAGTTTAAAGCCAAGTTTAATTAAGAGTTGCTCATTAGCCTAAGAATCTATTGGTTGGTTGGTTAGTTGGTTGGTTTTGCTGCTTGTTAAACCTTATTGGATTAGTTTATACGGAAAAGAATTTTTGCAACTAATTATATGGTTTTAACTAAGTATTTACCCAACCCCTTCTCCACTATTAGAATGCGACACAAGGTCAATTTTTTAGCAGAGCTCAAGTGATTTGAATTCAGAGGTTTTTTTTTTCTAGACTGGTCATCATACTACTGTTAAAGGGCTCAGTCTTCTCTACTATTTACCAGTAACTGGGAGATAATCGTTGGAGTCATATATTTCCTAAGAGTATTAGTGCGATGTGAAAGGAAAACAGCTTCATCTAGGTTTTGAACACGTGTAACCGAATCCATTTCCTAACCGTTTAGCCTCGAGCGCCTCGCAAATATGTTTTTGAGTAACAATTCTTATTCAAAAATAATCACCGAAAACAATGATAGCTTTTTAAGTAGCAATTCTTAACACAAATAATTTGTACTCAATTATGTAATTTGAAATATTCCTATCTATTTATAATATTTACAACCAATTTTATAACTTCAAGTTACTATTACTATTTGATAACAATTATTACTTGCCAACAATTATATATCTTCAATTAACTATTCTTATCTAATACATGTCGCCTGTTTGATTATAGCACATGCATTCCGTTTTGTGTGCATTGACATGGAGGCCAATGCCTGCGGCGGCTCGTTCCAAACTATGCAGTAGTGTTTCGGCTTGGTTGGGTATATTTGCCAGTATCGCTATGTCATCGGCGTAGTCGGCGTAGGCGACATCACCACACTAGACGGAACCCCTCTGAAATTAGTAGACAAATTCACCTACCTAGGAAGCAGCATGTCATCAACCGAAAAAGACATCGACACGCGGCTAACGAAGGCATGGACAGCTATCGATAAACTAACGATCATATGGAAATCAGACCTGACCGATGAAATGAAACGCAGTTTCTTCCAGGCAGCGGTTGTATCGATACTGCTGTATGGGTGCACTACTTGGACGCTAACTAAACGGCAGGAAAAGAAGCTAGACGGCAATTACACAAGAATGCTGCGAGCAATATTGAACAAGACCTGGCGGCAACACCCCACAAAACACCAACTATACGGCCACCTGCCTCCCATCACGAAAACTATACAAGTTAGACGAACCAGACATGCAGGACACTGCTGGAGAAGCAGGGACGAGTTCATAAGTGATGTACTCCTATGGACCCCCACATATGGCCGGGCAAAAGCTGGACGACCAGCTCGAACATACATACAGCAGCTATGTGAGGATACGGGATGTAGTCCTGAAGACCTGCCAGAGGCGATGAACGATAAGGAGAAGTGGCGAGAGAGGGTCAGGGATATCCGTGCTAGCGGCACGACATGATGATGATGATGATCTAATACATATAATTTCCAAGTTTTTATATAATTCCTGGAAGCTATTCGATCCATCTGCATATTTGGTTGTTATGCCATGAGGTTTTCTTTCAGGAAGCTTGGTTTGCTCAAACGATGAAGGTGTTTGTATCAACATAACAAGTTTACCTGATGAAACAGATTCTGAATCTGATGATGACAACTTAGGATTACAAAAAAAAAAACTATTGAGTGAAAAGGAAACAAAATGTATTTGGTAGACCTCCGTACATGACAAAATTTTACCAAAAGATATCCAGTGGAACTTTATTAGTTCATGCTCGTCATGAAAGATCTTTAGTTTGCTCCCCAGAAACTCCTTGAAGTTGTTTTGAAAGTTAGTTACAATATCGGCTATAACAGTTGCAAAAAGTTGAAATTGTGAAACTGCAGTAATTTGAACAATATATGCCATGCTTTCCTCAACAATTTGTCCTCATTGTATCATTTGCATTTTAAATTTTCATCATACAACTTGTGAAAGCACGTGGGATACCCTGCCCTCATCAGCCGCCAACCAGGGTGATAACACAGTTTCGGTTGCTCAGTATATGGTTGTTACGTAATACAAAAATTCATATGGCTCAATAAATAAATAAAAATGATGATAATCTGATTTGTGTCACCAGAAGCCACGCCGACAGTGAAAAAATAGCCGAAAATAACAATTAAAATTCTTCAAGGCTATTGGTACCTGTATTACTCAGTACGTGTCAGCCTACCAAACACAGTTCAATTTACGTTGAAAATTTGTTCTTGGTTTGCGGCATATTCTTCATACATTTCCCGAATTATATTAGATAGATCATGTCTTAATTTAAAACGAACGTTTTAAGGCTGTTGTATTGTAAATTCATTTTCACCAATACGCTGTATTAATATAATTAACAGAACTTACATTGCTTACGGGTTGTAAGATGGTCATTATAAAAATAAAGAACATTAAGTCACTTTTATTAACGTTTTGGATAATTATTTGTAAGCATTACTTACCAATATGGTAAACTTACTTATATGGGTCGTAAGATGGTTATTATTAAAAATAAAGGATGCAGAACGCTTTTTTATTAAAGTTTAATATAATTCGTAAGCAGAACTTACTTATATACGGTTTGATTTTTTTTAATTTATGGTATATCAAACTTTGTGGGTTATTTATTGCCAACGCCATCTTCGTAAAAGAACTGTAGTGATACTATGTAACTCTTATTAGGGGGAATAAGGGAGTTCATACATTTGCCAAGGATATTAGTCTGAAAGTGAACGTAAGAGCACGACTGAAGTTCGAACTCACTACGATATTGTAGTGTACCACGTTATCAACTACGCCATGGGAACTTCCCTAATATCATATTCGGCTTGTAAGATGTAACTGAATCTTTATAGTTTTGCTTGACCATATAATTATGATCGTTTTCCGATTATTTTTTTCTTATGACTTTTTTATGATCACAAAAGACTTCAAAATCGTGTTAGTTTTACATTTGTAGTACAAGCAATCGACACCAGCGTTTCTCAAATTTTAACCAAACGACGACGTTTATTAGCTCATAAGTCCTCATTAAACCATAGTTCAGTATCATGCCTTTGTTTATTGCTTCAATAAAAGTTGGGACTGACATTTACTGTCAGTTTACGGAAATTGGCATTCCACCTGTACAGTGGGTTTTCGGCTCGTTTATATTAACCCGTAATTTGTAATATGTTGATCAATTTTAACGGTATGTCAACTCGTCTCGGGTTATTTCATGCCTGGAAGTTTGGGAATTACGTACATTGTACGTTTATATTTACACAATTGTGTAGCTTCTCAAGTTTTTCGCACAGGTATATGATATCAAATATTCCTATTTAAGACACATGATTTGCAAACAGATCTATTTGACCTATAGATGTAGCCCTAACAGATACTACAATTCCAGATTAGAGTGGACCTGGGAGTATCGGCCATAGATCTCCAGAACTGGAGTTTCACCATCAGATAGGGTCATAACTAGAATACCTCTCTTTTAGAGGGCAGGAGATACAGTATTGTAAGCTTCACCGACTGGGCGAGAATCTATTTTATCAGGGACGTGGGTCATACTGCTAGTTTCGCACCCCGCCGGTGGGATTTCGAATCTTACCGATTCTCACTGGTTGATTCTATATTGGCGTTGTGGCTAACATACTGGACTGTGACATCGTAGTCAACGAATTCGAACTCCAGACGTACTATTATGTTCACTTTCGGATAAATACCCAAAAGAGAGAGATATGAACTCCCTTAACCCTCTCAACTATGGGTTAAGTAATACTATAACTGTTCTTCTAAAATAATAGCTTTGGCGTTAAATAACCCACAAAGGTTGATATGGCATTTAAAACAAAGAAACCTAATTCTATCTAAATTGGTTCCTTTCAGCATGACACATTCGGGTGAATAGACACAAATTTTTGACACTGGTTTATTATAAACATACACCCGGATTCATTTCCATTTTTCTTTTACACACACACACACACACACACACACACACACACATATATATATATAAGCAAAATTATATATATATATATATATATATATATAGTTTTGCTGCTGTCCCCTATTCCACCATTTTCTTCAATATCTTAGGTCATATATATGACATCGCTTTTTACATAGAGGAAAATTTTTAATCACTGATAAATTTTTAAAATGATTTTTATGTGTTATTTTACCAAATTCTTTCTTAGGCGGAGGGTGTGACAAAAGTTAGTCCACATGGGCAAACTACCTACCCAGACCTTTTTATTCGTACCCCTTACTCTCAGGAGACAGTTTACGTCATTATATTCATTTAATCTGCTCTCTCTCCTGGGTATAAAAAATGTCTGCTCTGCCAAAATATCTGAGTTTTGTTGTATGTCCTTGTTACCAAATAGGATATCTCCTCCTACCCAGAAGATATCAATTTTCTTTTGAAAGAGTAGGAAGCCGAATTGCAAAATAATACGAGCTGACCAATACACAGAAGTAAAAAATATGTATTCAGTTATTATTTCATTCTTTTGGATTAGTTTTCTCCTGTTTATGACTCTCATTACAACGTTTCAGTCGCTGTGCCTGCAGGTGTGAAGTCCCAGTGCAGCAACAGAGACATTATAATGAAGACAACAATAAACCGAAAATTGGGTGCCTTGCGTAATGTAATTATTAGTGAGCTAGACTCACAGACCATTGTTAGTGAGTTCGATGCTCAATGGGTGCTCCGTACTTCTGGCCTTGTGAGTTATAAAAACAACACTTCACCTCAAAAATTTAAATACCTTTTTTAAATTATAATTATATCTAGTCGATGATTAAAAATATACAATACCCTGTCAGCGGGGCTTAGAATATGCTGACTGTATCCCCTGCAGGGGAGTAAGACAATCTAAAAAAGGAGTGTCCATTGTATTATGACACTAAACTGCATTTGGTGGTGAGGCTCCAGTTTTTAAAATCTGTGAATGTTGAGTACCCATTCCTTGCCATTAATCCCAGGTCCACTCTGACCCGGTCTGGTAGAACCTTTTAGGGTTTCATCTAAGTATCAAATAAATATGTCAAGAAATTATTTGTATTAGATAGGAATACTTGATATCATATAACTGTGCGCAAAAAAATTTAAAATATAACCCCACAAAAATGTACATATAAATGTTCAATGTACATGATTCCCTAACCTCTAGGCATAAAATAACCCTAGACGGGTTGACATACCGTTAAAATCAATCAATCAATCAATTGTAAAATTTTATTTCTAAAACGCGTTGCTTTTAAAAACTTTAATTAAATCTTGTCATTTACTAAGTTTAAATTAGTTTAACACAAGGCCAGAAGGGTGAGGCACCCAGTGAGAATCGAGCTCGATAACAATGGTCGGTTTGCCTGGCTCGCTAACCATTATATGACGCGAGTCACCCTTTAATTAAATGTTGGTATATAATTATTTGAATGAATCTCATTAGTTTTTTTTAACTAAATTCTTTTCTAATCTGAAAGTTCATTAAGAAAAAATAACTTGAAAAAAATGCAATTTCTAAATTTAAAAAAATTAAAAATAAAAATTTTCTGTCTCATTAATTTTTTCTTTCAAACAATTTCCTGTTCCAATTGAACAAATTTTTTTTTTTAAATTTAACATTTAAAAGAAATTAAATCAAAACAAAGTTTAGATTCTTTTCCGTTTGTGTTTTTCTTTTCTAGGTTCAGGGCGAATAAATGAAAAAAAAAAAAAAAATGAAAACGAATCTTTTTTAGAAAACTGACAGAAGATTTTAAAAATTAATTCCATAATAAAAAATTGTATACAATTTTGCTTTTTAAAATAAATCCGCCGATTTAGATTGTTTAAAATTCTAAATAATTCAACTTTCATAAAATAGTTTGATATTGGTTTTATGGCATATCAATCATTGTCGGTTATTTGATGCCAAATCCTCTTTATATATATACATATATGATTTGTAAACACATTTTGTTGATAAAATTTTTAAACAAGCCTAAGCTCATTTTTTTTGCACACAGTTAAATGGTTCCAACTATTGCTATATATCACAAACAATTTAATTAAACATTATTCACTTGTTTACACAAAGTTATTCACTTGTTTACACACAGTTAAATGATCAAACAGTTCAATTTCAAACAATTCAGTTTAGCATGTCATTTGTTTGCACACAGTTTAAATGTCAAACAGTTCTATTTGACCCATTGATAGGACCCTATCAAATCCTACACTCGAAATAAATTAGAACTAACTTGCCCAAACTCTCTGAACATGGACATCCAAATTTCGAATAAAAGGTGGGATTTTTCAATTTTGACAAACCAAGCACAAAAGACATTTTTTAAAAATTGATTCTTGTTTCTCAATCTATAATCCCACTTGTGCCAAAGGTCTCCGGTTATACTTTATTCTATTTTATCATCTATCCGTTAAATCTTCTGATCTCCCAACTTGCTTAATTACCACTTAGCACTATCATATGCCAACTAAGCACAAATATCCATGAACATGAAACACGCTTAGCACCATTGTTATCGTCGTAAGAAATGGAACCGGCAGCCCGAGATCAAATCTAGGCTGAGATTGCATTTTACTTTGAGCTAATACCACTGGGAAAAGCATGAATCCACCTGCCCTCTCAGCTTTGGGTAAATACAAGAGTTGATTGGGTTCTTTAATTTTAGTTAGGCCACCACACAAGGAGAATTGAACTTAAACCAGTTTTTCTTCGCTTTGTGTCACAACTTGTCCGTTACAGAGGGATTAAGTAAATGCACATACATATATACACATACGTTTCACACAAACACACACCCACACATATATATGTATTTATACAGATACGCTTGTATCAACATATATATACACTACTGTATATAAATATGTGCGTCTAGAGATGGAATGACTTTTGATATTCCAATATTGTCATTTTTATGGGCATTATGCTAGTCTTTCTATACTTCGCCAGATGTCATTTTTATCCATTAGTCTGACATCAAATAACTCAAAGGAGAGTTATAGCTACATCTAACTAATTTTTTATGTTTTATAATGTGATCCAGAATACATTTTTAGCATATTAGTAGAATGCTGCTTATGAGTTCGTTTTTACTTCACCAGCAGTTGCCCAGTCGGCTGGGGCTGTAGAATACACCGACTACTTCTCTACTGAGAGGTAAGGCTTCCCCCCAAACAGTGTCCTGATATGACACTAAACAATCTGATGGTGAGGTTCCCGTAATACTTGAGCTTTGAGGAATTTGGAGTACCCCTTTATTGCCATGGCTCCCAGGACCACTATGGTAGCACTTGATAGAGTCCTATCTATAGGACAAATAGAACAGTGTACTCATGCTAAACTGTGTAGTTTGAAATAGAACTGTTTTGACATTTAAACTGCGTACTTATGCTAAACTGAATACTTTCAAAAGGAACTGTTTTTGTATGCTAAACTGAATTGTTTGAAATAGAACTGTTTTGACATTTAACTGTAGGTAAACAAAAACTGTACTTATACTAAAATGAATTGTTTGAATTAGAACTGCTTGACTAAACTGAATAGCTTGAAATAGAAATGCTTTTGACTATTAAACTCTACTTATGCAAAATTGAATTGTATGAAATAGAACTGTTTATTTGCATAAAAATACATTTGGCGTTAAACAACCTACAAAGGTTGATATGCGATTAACCTAAACAAACAAACATTCACCAGCAGTGCACAGTACGCCTTGTTCGTCTTACTTGAATGGTTTGTGAGATGGGAGGTAAGTGGTCATACATCTGCTGTTTCCATGATTTGTTCAAAACAGTACGTATCACACCAGTCGTTTCTTTAGAGTCCAAGTGGTGCAGCCATACAATTGTACTGACACAGCTACAGCTTGGAAGAATTCCCGTTTCATTTTATCCGAAAGATTTCTATACGGTCGTTAACCTGTCCGTAGCAGTCCATGCTTTGTCTCTGAGTATGTTGACATCACATTCAATTGATGAGATATTGCTACCAAACTATGTGAACTGATCTACTAATTTCAGAGACTTGCTATTTAATGAGTAAATGGAACCACTTATATTTATCTATTCTGTGCAGACACTGAATGCCGACTTGATGACTTACCAGGAGTGATGACCCAGAGAGACGTATGGCGAGAGTGTGTCGGCATATCTTAATGACAAATATATATGTGTGAGTGTGTGTGTGAACAGAATTTTTTTGAATCTTTATATCTAAAATTAACATCTAAGCGTAACTTTTAAAACAAAATTTAACAAATTCGAAAACTTTAAAACCATACTATAACTTAATTTAGTAAGCGAGCACGCATAGCAGTAAGATTTATACATGCTGATTTAACGATTCAGAAAGTGAGTCAACACGCATGGCGTTTTTCGATATACTTTGCTCGAAGCATATATATATGTATATATATATGTATAGAGAGACAGAGAGAGGGGGGAGGAAGAGAGAGAGAGAGAGAGAGAGAGAGAGAGAGAGTAATAATAATAATAAGGGATGAAGTACAATTGCGAATAGTGTATAAAAAATACTCAACGATATATGTACAGCAGATTCAGCTCAGTTTTTTATTCGGAGTTTCATCTGTTCTACAGAATCGGCAATATATATATATATATATATATACGACAATCATCTGCATTATGATTGTCGTATAAAGCCAGCATGAAACCAGCGGTCGCAGATAAGCGTCCACGCAATTAATATATATATATATATATATATATATATATATATATATATATATAGAGAGAGAGAGAGAGAGAGAGAGAGAGACCATGTATTAATCAATTATGAATAAAGAATAAAACAAATCGCCAAATTTTAACTTTTTCACTGTCAACATTTCGATGCGTGAGTTATCTAGTCTACATTAAAATTTTAGGTAGGTACAGATGGCGTATCGTCGTAGGAAATGAAAACAGCGACCCGAGTTCAAAACCTGGATGAGGCTCTTTGTATTTCACATTTTTCTCTTGGAAAAAGTATGAAACCAACTAACCTTTGTACTTTAACCTTGGTATGGCAACCGGTCTGAATTTAAATGACTTGTATTCCATTTTAAAAAATTGACCTCGTGTCGCATCCTGCTCGTGGCACAAGGGTTGGAGTAAATACATACATTAAAAAACTGACCATCAAACAATTTCAAACCATAAATAATGAAAGTGAGTCCGACAAACATGCTCTTATGAGATCATTATTTGATCGACAAGACTTATGATCAGTTTTTTTTATTTCAATGTTTATTTGCTTCATTCCTATCTCAGTTACTTTCATCTTTTATGATGCATATTAATTTTATAGCTCTTTTTTCAACATAGGAAAAAGAAATGCAAGAATGACTTGCCAAGAGGCTGAGTTTTCTTTCGATGCGTAATTTTGTGATTTAAATCCTCTACTTTCGGTGCCAAATTCAATTCCATGACACGTTGTTTGTGCGTCTTTCAGGGCGTTTACTTCTGAAACCATTCCTCAAATATTTACATGCAACAATTTCAACGACCACTTCTGCAACTCAGCGCCAGAGAACACACAAGGAGTTTCAAAATACTATTCGACTCTCACTGCTTGGCACACGAGCAGTGAGAGTTTAATCCCTTTTTGTATCTTGAGACTCGTTGTGTGTTTTACGACGCTGAGAGGCGAAACTGGTCGTTGTAGTTGTTGCATGTAAATATTAAAATTTGGAACCAAAAGGTACAAAAAGTACAAAAATAAACAGGGGAACTACTTTAACTCAGATTAGTACTCGTGTTTCCATACTTAAATATTCACTAACTAGATTACTTCAATAAAAGTTTTAGACCAGATAGAATTATGAAACTGATACCAAAATGAAATACAAAGGTTGATTGATAAATAAGGGCTCCAATCTTGTAAAACAAGTTTTTGACCAGATAGAATAATAAAAATGATACCAAATTAAGTATTTATTTACTTCGTTTCAAAATTTGCAAGTTTACCTTTGGAAGTAAATAATGGAAAATAATCCGACAATGTGGAGAAAAATAATGAAAAAGAAAGTAATCCAAAATGAAAAATTTAATATAAAAGAAAGTCGACGTTATAAAGTTTCGGTTTCAATAAGCCATCATTAGGACTTAGAAAAGAGGTTATGAAGTGTAGTTATATCACTGATAGATGCTTAAAGAAATACAAAACAAAGGGGGAGATTATATATACAGAGAGTGGAGGCGTTGACACTCTGATTAGTAAGTCAGCATTCATATTTCAAAAATACCATAAGACTGTGTAAGGTAATGATGAAAAAAATGGAATAATCAAGAGATACAACGGCTTAAAAAGAAAGAAAGAAAGAAAGAAAGAAAGAAAGAAAGAAAGAAAGAAAGAAAGAAAGAAAACGGATGAAGCAAAGAAAAGAGAAGAAAAGAATCAAAGGATAAGAAAGGAAAGAAACAGAAAGAGAACGGAAAGAAAGAAAAGAAAAGAACAGAAAAGAAAAGAGCGGGAAAAAGGAAGAGAAGAGAGCAGAGAAAGGGAGAAAAGAAAAAGGAATAGCGTGATGGAAAAAAAGAAGAAAAAGGTGGGAGGTTAAATCATAAGAAAATCAAACGTATGTAAATTGATATGTCTATAGATTAAAAAGTAGAAAAACTGTCGTAGGTGTGGGATAAAGGTAGGTGAAGTTTTGAATAATGGAATTTTCAAAAATGAATGAATGAACAGATAAATATATCTACCAAGGAAAGGGGTTGAAAAGAAGAACATGGGCTCAAACGTATTATACGTTGGATCGGACATAAGTGTGTATAGTATAATGGGAGAAAAAGCGTGACAATGGGTATAGAAAATAATTAATTAATTAATTAAAGATTGAATATATTGTAGCTGTTTAAGACTAATTTTCCAAGATATAGTGAAACGTTGAAAAAGCCCAGATGATTATTACCTTTCAAAATATCATCATCATCATCATCATCATGTCGTGCTGCTAGCACTGATATCTCTGACCCTCTCTCGTTACTTCTCCCTATCATTCATCGCTTCTGGCAGGTCTTTAGGGCTACATCCCGTATCCTCACATAGCTGCTGTATGTATGTTCCAGCTGGTCGTCCTGCTTTTGCTTGGCCATATGCGGGGGTCCATAGGAGTACATCACTGATGAGTTTATCCTTGCTTCTCCAGCACTGTCCTGCGTGTCTGGTTCGTCTAACTTCTATAGTTTTCGTTATGGGAGGTGACCGTATATTTGGTGCCTTGTTGGGTGTTGCCGCCAGGACTTGTTCAATAAAGTGTGTTTAAAAAACGTATTGAAACAGTGTGGGTAAATAAAGCATTTACCAAAACAGAAATGTACAATAAATGAAATGCTCTTTTTATTCTAAATAGTCACTTTGACCTTAAATAAACTTATCCCAGCGAGTTTTCTATGAAACTCCTCGTGTATACGGAAAAAGGCTGCGCCGTAATACTTTATTTTAATTTTTTTCTACATCTTTAATTCTTACTCTTGAGACAAATTTTCATTTTTTGAAATAAGAAAGGTCTGATGAGTATGGAGGGTGCTTCATACACACAACCCTGTGTTTCGTCCAAAACATATGTTTCAGAGTAACAAGACTGGATCATTTGTTTTAAATTGGAACTGACAGATGTATATTTCTTATAGGCTTACAGCCGTCTAGACATCTTGAAAGTAGTCTAGATGTTAAGACATCGTCACTTTTTAATTAAGTTCTTCAGCTGTGTACACGTCTTTATCCAAATTTCAATATTTAAACAAATTTAATACTTTAGTTTCGACACCTTTTGATCACACCTAGTAGCCACCATTTTCTATTAGAAATTTTTCCGGACATTCAGCCCACGTTTTCATTCCGTCCATGAAAAAAGATTTTCGTTTACATCTGATCCAACTTCGCCTCGCAACATCAGCCTCGGCATCGGATAAATAAAAGATATTTTGACCTTGAAATGTCTTTTTCAGATTTCAGGAACAACCATGAATCTGATAGTGTCAAATCGAGGCTGTTTGGAGGGTGGGCAACAAATGTGAATTTCAAGCTTTTCATTGTTTGCCCCGTTTGTCAACTATGATGCTTTTTACCAAACCCAAACATAGATCTTGTCTCTAAGTCATTACCGTCTCCCAACGAAATGACACGAAATATGTTAGAAGAGGATCTTATATTGTTAAATGTATGTTCAGATATGTTCGTATATTGACCATGAGCCCCACGAGTCTTAGGTTGGTTGGGTGGGTGGGTTTTATGGAATAACAACAATTATAGGTTATTTGACGCCAAATCATGTCCATAAATGTACATTTCTATGGGCATTTGTGGTGTAAGGGATGCTGTCGTAGGAAATGGACACGGCGACGCGAGTTCAAATCTTAGACGAGACTGTTTGTATTTTACATACCACTAATACTCTTGGGAAAGGTATGAATCCAATTATCCTCCTTTAGCTATGGCTAAATAGTCGGTCAAACTGAGCTCTTTAACCTTGGTATGACAATTTTGAATTCAAACCTTATAAACTCTGCTCAAAAATTGATCTTGTGTCGCATCCTGATCGCGCTGAGGGTAGGCAAATATATATATATTCAATATATATGATTTGTAAACGAATGCATTTATTTGTACACAGTTATATAGCTTCAAGTATGGCTATCTAACACAAACAATTCAATCAGTCATTTGTTTGTACGCAATCAAATGGTTAAACAGTTCTATTTGACCAATAAATAGGACCCTAATAGGTACTACCACTTCGATTAAGAGTGAACCTGGAAACAATGGCAATGAAGGGGTACTCCACATTTTCAAGATTGGATCCTCACCATCAGATTGTTTAATGTAATTTCCAGTACACTCATTGGGGAGGAGGACCTTACTTCTCTGCAAAGATGCAGTCGGCCGATTCAACAGTTCCTGCCGACTGGACTGCCACTGTTCTTAGGAGACTTTAGTTATCAATCAACCTTCAAAATAAACTCTATCATAAAATGAATCGCCTTTTATTTATTTACTTATTTTCTTTCTTTACTAATCCTCTTTCCACTTTTGAACTCGTTCATAAATTGGGTGATTTTTTTTTAATCATGTCGCTTGGATTCATCTCTTCAACTCCACTTAACGGTGTGGAGATACCTCCTGCAAACACCACCCGGCGTTTTCTTTTCTTTTTTTATATTTGAAGTGTTAAGAAATCAGTTTTTCCACTTCTTCAACTTTTAAGACCATATGTCGTATTTCTCATCGTGGGGTGACAAAATTACTTACACTAGATGATAGTTTTGGGCGTGTGTATGTTTGTGAAGACGTTCAAAAATCTTTATTTAGATTGATAAGTTGTAAGACGATAATGATATAATTATTAATTCCTATGCTTTTTATATAAAGGGTGTAATCTATTTTTTATTAACTTTACATACAAGAGATGTTAGATCTGGACGTGTGTTTCTCTTAAACGTAAACAAGAAAAGTTATCTAAAAATTTATTCTTAAATCAGCGTACCTATGGTCTTTAAGCAAAGTTACGATGTGTTTTCAAAAAGTATCAAGATAGAACCTATATTTACTAACACAGAAATGGACAGTGAATGAAACTTTAATTTTTTAAAAATATGCCTTTTTCCATTCTTCGAAGCACCATTGAAACCCGTCTTTTGATATGGTGAGAAACTAATCTGTTGTATGTAATCAAGTGTTCTCCACGTCCTCAAATGGTAGTCCTGGGATCAAATGTCAATTAAATAAGAAAAAGAAGCAAGAGCTAAGTATGGTGAGTATGTAGGCTGCTGCACTTTCACTATCCCGTGTTTTGCCAAAAATGTATCAAAACGGTTTCATTTTCTTTTTTAATAGGTACTAATTTATCTTCTCATCTAGATAGCAGTCTAAACATTTAGATATCATTCTTTATTATATAAGTTATTGAACTGTGCATATGTTTCCATTTATATTTTATATTTTAAAATTACAAAGATCTAAAACTTCAATATCGATACTTTTTAACGTTCTTCGTATATTAATAAAAGCCTGCTTCCTAAACGTACATCATACGTATATATGAGGATCATTTTATCAATAAAATTAATTTTGCTTTATAACGACTCACATTTTACCCAGGGAAGAAAATTGCAAAATTTTTCGATATAAGCCTTCTTTAAAAATATTTTTCCTGTTGAAAAACAAGCATTTGCTCACGGTTGAAAATTTTATTTCACGTAGAAATTCTTTGTGGGTGCCAAACAAGTGGAAATCAGAGGGGACCAGATCTGAACAGTAAAGAAGATGTGGCAGCTGTTCTCAAACAAACTGACAAATGGTTTCCACTGTTTTTGCAGAAGTAATGATGAAACCTAACGACAGCTGACATTTGTGCAAAGTCATCCGGCACAATTTTGGGTAATGTATCCACAGAAATTCCCTGTTTTCTAGAACTGTCCTTTATTGTAACTCTTTTGTTAGCCAGAATGAACGCATTAACTGAATTCACCATTTCAGGTGTGTTCACTATTGTGACCTTGCCTGGCCTGTCTTCATCTTGATAATTATTTCAACCTTCTGTAAACAATTTAACCAATTCATAAACGTTTTTGACTAAAACATGTATCTGCTTACACATCAGATATTCTTTCATACATTTCACATAGTTTGCACTTCTAAGTCACCAAATATTTGATGACAGACTTCTGTTCAAGCCTCTTTGTTTGATTTGTCACCATTTTTAATAGCCTAAAAACAAATATTTTTGGGGGGGATTAAAATAATTTTTGTTATAAACAATTTTCAAACAATACAGAGTTTACATTTATGGAAAAAAATTTAGAAAAAAATTATTTTGCTTTTTTAAAAAAGAATTACCTATATTCACTAAATGATCTTTGTGTATATATATTTCAAAATAAATTGGTCCACTAAGAGATTTATATTTTTTTAAGAATTATTAATCAATTTCGTTCTTTAGTCGAGGGCTTAGTCTCAATAGATCACAGTGTGGTGTCTGTTCTACTAAGTACGACACTCCAAGCCTGAAGTTCCACGCTCCACAGGGAGTTTGGATACATGGTTTGAATCAGAGTCATGGTAATCTTTCGATGACTGTAGTATCGCCCTTCGCGCGGGAAAACAAGGGGTGCGTTCTGGTGAAGTTGGAGCTCTGGTCCCAGTGTTAGAAAAATCAGCAACAAAACTAAACTCCAAACCCAAACCCAAACCAAACTTACTTTGATGCAAAAGCACTGTTCACATAGCGATCCTTTGAATAAAATAGGCCGGCTACCGGAGTTGACAGTATCTGCGGCAGAGCATAATATAGACATTGTATGCATACAAGAACATAGATACTATCATAGCAAAGTAGAAATAAAGTAGTCCGATATTGGCAATAGATGGATGTTTATCTCAGCATTTGCGTGAAAAAACTCTGTCAATACCGTCATAGGAGGGATAGGAATGCCTCTCAGCCCTCCTGCACCAAAATTACTGAATAGCATTGAGAAAATGCAACCGAGAATGATGGTAGCTACTCTTAACGGCAACCCTAGCTCAACAATCATCTCCTGCTACAGTCCTACTAATGCAAGTAATGAAACGGACCTCATCACCTTCTACAACGAGCTATCCTTCCTTGTTTGTAACATTGCCAAACACAACGTTCTAATCAGCGGTGGAGACATGAATGCTCAAATAGGTAAAGACGAAAACAACAAATTCTGCTTACACAACTTGCTAAACCGAAATGGGGTACACTTAACAGAATTCTTTCTTAAAAACAGACTAATATGCCTTAATACAAAATTCCAGAAAAGGGTTGGAAAACTGTGAACTACACCTACGAAAATAATGCTAAAGCCCCGATAGATTACATACTCATAAATTTAAAAAAATGGATCAACAGCACTCTGAACTGTAAGGCATATTCCTCTTTTGAAGGAATATTTTCCGATCACTGATTCGTCACAGCAAACATACGTCTGAGCCTACGCAGGAATACGACACAAACAGCCAAAACCTCTCACTGTGACTGGCCCTCACTTAACACTAGAGATATTAGCAACATCATCATCATGTCGTGCTGGTAGCACGGATATCCCTGACCCTCTCTCGCCACTTTTCCCTATTGTTCATCACCTCAGGCAGGTCTTCTGGACAACATCCAGTATCCTCACATAGTTGCTGAATGTATGTTCGTGCTGGTCGTCCTGCTTTTGCTCGGCCATGTGTGGGGGCCCATAAGAGTACATCACTTATGAGTTCGTCCCTACTTCTCCAGCAGTGTCCTGCATGTCTGGTTCGTCTAACTTGAATAGTTTTCGTGATAGGAGGAAAGTGGCCGTACAGTTGGTGTCTTGTGGGGTGTTGCCACCATGACTTGTTCAAGATTGCTCGCAGCATTCTTGTGTAATTGCCGTCTAGCTTCTTCTCCAGCCGTTTTGTTAGAGTCCAAGTAGTGCATCCATATAGCAGTATCGATGCGACCGCTGCCTGGAAGAAGCAGCGTTTCATTTTATCGGTTAGGTCTGATTTCCATATAATCGATAGCCTATTGATAGCTGTCCATGCTTTCGTTAACCTCGCGTCGATGTCCTTTTCGGTTGATGCGACGCTGCTTCCTCGGTAAGTGAATTTGTCTACTAGTTTAAGAGGGGTTCCGTCTAGAGTGGAGATGTCACCCGTTTGATTATAGCACATATATTCCGTTTTGTGTGCATTGACATAGAGGCCTATGCCTGCGGCTGCTCGTTCCAAACTATGCAGTAGTGTTTCGGCTTGGTTGGGTGTATTTGCCAGTATCGCTATGTCATCGGCGTAGTCGGCGTCGGTAATTGTTTTTGCGGGGTACCTTCTGCTTCTTTTCTTTGTCAGTAGCAATAAATATACGATAGCACTAAGAAACAAATTCGAAACTCTTCAGGAGATATCCAAAATAATTACTCCGATTGACAAATTCGAAAACTTCGTCAACGCCCACATAGTAAACAAGTACCCAGCACTTTTTATCTTAAAGCTGCGAGAAGGTGGTAGCTAAAGGGTCAGACGCATTGAGAAAAATAAGACTGAGTGTCCAGGATATGACATTAAACTGTATCTGATGGTGAGGTTCCAGTCCTGGAGTTTAGGAAATGTGGAGTACCCCTTCATTACCATTACTCTCAGGTTCAATCTGACAGATAATTATTATTGTTGGTTATTTGAAACTATATAGTTATGCAAAAGTTATTAAATAAATAAAATTACTACAGTTGAATAACATACTTGAAACTGTGTGCGAACAAATGATTAATATTAAATAGAATTATTAGTTTTAGGTAGCAATATTTGAAACCATTTAAACTGTGTGCAAACAAATGATTAATATTAAATAGAATTATTGGTTTTAGGTAGCAATATTTGAAACCATTTAAACCGTGTGAAAACAAATGATTAATATTAAATAGAATTCTTAGTTTTAGGCAGCAATATTTGAAACCATTTAAACTATGTGCAAACAAATGATTAATATTAAATAGAATTATTAGTTTTAGGTAGCAATATTTGAAACCATTTAAACCGTGAGCAAACAAATGATTAATATTAAATAGAATTATTAGTTGCAATATTTGGAAACATTCAACAAATGATTGATATTTAATAGCATTATTACTACTGGATAGCAATGCTTGAAATGATTTAATTGTGTGCAAACAAATGAGCTCCAACTCGTTTAAAAATAATCATCTACAAACTATTCACTTACAAATCAAATATATAAATATATAAACATGATTTGGCTCTAAATAATCCACAAGGGTCAATATGCCATAAAACGCAGGCCAATCAATCTCATAAATACTGCGAATTGCTGATATATAAGACGCATGGTTTACAAGGATATTTCGAAGACTAGCGACCACTGCTACTTATTCAAGAATCATGACTTTCCATTTGAACTTTAGTAGACGGTCACCTATACATCATATCAGCTCACTTGATGCTGTACAGTAATTGTACATTCTTATTGTTTATTAAAATTCACGTTCAACGTGAGCGAAAATTCGTAAACATTTATAACTATAAGTATTTGTGCTAGAAAGAATCCATAAAAATAATAGTGAGAAGAAACACTGTAATCTTTTTTATTTTTTAATTATTCTTTTTAAGTTTCTACGTCCCACCATCATTAGTAATACAAAGGTTAATGTGATTTTGAAGTTTACCAAAAACAGTTTCTATATGATTAACAGTAATACCTGAAATTACATTAGTTATTTTAGCTTTCAGTTTTTCTAACAAAGGAGATTTGGTTGCATGCACAATTGTATTTACACTTCCCCATAAAAAATCTTATGGAGCCAAGCCTGGCAAATACGGAAGCCAAGGAAATGGTCCACTTCTTCCAATCCACATAATTCTGAAAAAAGAAATAATTTTTAAGTTTCAAAAAATTGCAAAACAAAATTTAGAACGAGATACATTAAGCTTTGGAATAGTTTTTTTTACAGATTTTCTTTAGTACAAATACTTAGTTATAAATTTTTTAAAGTGCACTCAGATTTTATGGATATTCTGTATATAACATTATATACACATGCTGAAAAAATGTTGTACTGCCAAAATAACCCTCACCAGATGATAAGTCAAGAGTCAGACATAATTTCAGGATCAAAGCCTCATTATTACAAATCCAGACCACCCCAGCAGTACCTGATGATACCACCAGACTTTGTTGGTTGTCAGGCACATTTTAGGAATGTTAGATCAAAATGCAACCTTTTTGAATAATGCTTTTTGTTGGGTGGATGGGTGTATTTTTTGTTTGTTTTTTCCCAGCATATATATATATATATATATACTAGCTGTACCCGGCCACGCGTTGCTGCGGCTCAGTTTGTTTAAATGGGAAAAAAAGAAGAAAATGCATGTTTCACATTTTTATTTATATAGATGTCTTTCGTTGAACTTTAAGAGAAAAAAATGTCATATTGAAAAAAGAAAAGAAAATATTTAGTAAACAATTCGTTACTACTGAACCAACGAAATATGGTTTAAGAAAGAAAACTTTTTAATGGATATCTTTCGTTGAAGTTAAACACAAAAAAATATTTTGTAAACAATTCGTTAGAATAAATAAAATTACTTACTACTGAATCAACGAAAAATGGTTTAAAGTTTAGTGTCTCTGTTTAAGTCAACCAAAAAAGAAAGAAAAGTGACTAAGCAGAAAAAATAAATCACGTGTAAAATTCATAGAAACGGAAGTTATGTTTTCGCGTTCGGCTTTTCTCGGAGAAAAACGACTTATTAAAAATTTTTTTTTTTTTTATTATTGTAATATTTTTGGATAATAGGTATATAAAAACACTCCTGAACTCGAATAAAATACTCTCTTAAAATTTCTAACCAATTAGTGGTATAAAACTGGAGATTATCGGTTAGTAACAAACATTTACATTTTTATTTATATAGATGTGTGTGTGTGTGTGTGTGTGTGTGTGTGTGATTTGATTTATCTACGTACTTTAATTTCATGTCAACATTCGTTCTAATGGCATATCAACCTTTGTGGGTTAATTAATGTCAAAGCTATCCTTGTAGAAGAACAGTAGTGGCACTATCTAACTTAAAAGTTAAAGTTAGGGGGATAAGTGGGTTTCTTATCTTTTCCCAATTGTACTTGTCCAAAAGCAAACGTAATGGCGTGACTGGAGTTCAAATTCATTTTCTACGATGTCGCAGTCAGGCACGTTAGTACAAGGAATTTTTAAGTGTGCATGTTCGTCATATACGAATGACGTCATGTATGAACGCATTGACCATTCATGTTAGTTTGAAAGTGTAGAGATAACAGCGAAGGCTCACATGACAGTGAATCCACAGAGTTGAACCATACGCATAAATAGGTTCACCACACACACACACACACACATATATATATATATGTGTGTGTGTGTGTGTTAGAATAACGAAAACATAGACTTACTGGATTTTAGTGACTCAAGCTTTTTTTATTTAATGGGTGATATGCAGAAAACAACAGTCACCAAGCACTGTTGACTCTGGTATACACTACGTTAAGTTAGGTCTACATATTGTCACATGATAGCCCACGGAGACGATAGAGGTAAGATTAATACTATCCTCCCGTTGAATTAACAGTATCTAGCCGTCAAAAAAAAGTGACCGTTAAGAGAAGAATGTAGGTCACAGAGGGGTATCAACAGGTGTTGGTACTTAGTAACCTCAGGTCGCCGGACACCGGAAGGGGAGGGAGAGAGAAGCCAAATGATTGGCTGGGACCCCAAAACGGAAGTGGGGCTCCCCCCCGTCAGTGGAAATAGATAGTAAAAAAATTAGTTTTTGAGCAGGGTTCGTAGCGGGCAGACGGACCAAAGCCAGTATTCCGGGTTGAAGACAAAAGAACATCTGAGACAAGAAGGATCCCAGGCTCTTCAAGCCAGTGTAAAAAAATAGAATAAAGTCTATTAGCCCGTGAAAGAAGAAAGATTCTCCAGTGGAACACCATCGAAAAATAAGATAAGTAACTTTAGGGCCATTTCTCCTTTATACCCAAACTTTATATACCACTCTCTCTCTCTCTCTCAATTTGAAGAAAAACCAAAGTCAAGAAAAGACATTTATATTCGTGGACTGTCCAATTATTATATGTTTTGACACTTTGAAAGTGTATATAACTGTAGTAAAGGAATCATATATTTTTATGTTACCACGTGGTCTATGTTGTTCTTTGCCGTTCTACTACGAATTTGTTGTTGTCACATTTTCTTTTCAGCTTCTATTCGCCTTATGTTATCTTGCATAGAATTGTCCTATTAATTCCTTTAAAATATCACACGGGAAACCGGAGTTGCCGACTACTACAATATAATATTATTACGACTAAAACCTTTAGGTCCATATTCTTCCATTATCTAGGGGAAAGAAGTTTAGCGGCCTGGTGGGTGTGTGATAGGGTAAAATTTGGAACCCCTTTGCCAGCGGCGGTCAGTCTGGCCCTAAATTAGTCCCTCACGTAATATGCCAGTTCTTATATGCCTGAGAGAAAAACTCTGAACGAGGACTTATTCCATAGGGGATCAAGTGCCAACCTGCCCCGTCTTCACACGTGCGAAAATAAAGTCCCGTTTTGGGATTTTAGTCAATTTGCCGTCACAATATGTTCTATCACCGATATAGAGCACTCTTTATTTATGAATATAGCAAAGCAAATCATTTATATATATATATATATATATATATATATATTGTTACGAACCAGAGTGCTGTCGGAATGTGTGAACGGGATATTCCATGCAAGATCTGCAGATAAGCCGACAATATTTATAATTCTGGAACACAAAATCTTCCAGAATGAGCTCCCAAATATAATTCTTCGAATGAACCACCAAATATGTCTGAATCCGGTTAAATAAAATATCTGTATTACTGGATCAAGCCCACAATTAGAGATATATATCAGACGGGTTCCCAAATATGTTAAGCATAAATATATCGTTCACATGAATATTTTTTAACACTCCGCGGAATTTTCCGTGACACATTTAAAATAAAAAAGAGGCGAAATCCACAAAGAAGACAAGTCGAAGACAATTTAACGAAATCATATAGCAAGGATTTTTATTCGCCCAAAATGCAAATGAAATAGAACGATCAAGAGGATCAAATATGAATACTACAAATATTTCAAATATTTGTTTTTAAGGAATGATACGTGTAGAATAGATATTACAACTTCGATTGTGTACGCTATTATAACAGATTAGAGAAGTTATTACAATCTTTACTAATCTCATATATGATGCTTCCATTTGAGTTCAGTATCTCATCGAAGATTTCATAAATGCCTTTCTTTTCTTTTTCTTTTCTTTCACTTTCAATAGTCGACAGAAAGTTTATTCAACTTTCTCCTTTCATAGTTTGCTTGTTCTTTGATTATCATCATTATGATAACCTGATGATAAATCTTGGGATTTTCTCTTCTTTCACTTTCCTCCTAACTCCTTCAATCTTGGAAAATGTAACAGGGGTCTACTTTGAATGAGTTGGCGATGTTATTTCTTTTCTCTTCATTAGGGCAAATAAGGCATTTGAAATTCGAAGGCTAACTGACTTATCTACTATTCATCTTTCTGGTTCGCGGAAATCGGAATTCTGTTCGTAACACCTTTCATCTAATCATCAGCTTCCATGTTTAAATCATAATTTCAGTTACTGTTTACCAAGAAACCGGTCTAGGTTAAGATGAAGACGAGTTTCATCTAGACCCTGTGATCTACTTTCAATGTATGTTGATTCACTGGTTAACCATTCAAGAAATCAGTTGCTACTTCGGGGATGGGGCAGATATTAACGTCACATAAAACACACACACACACACACACACACACACACACACACACACACACACACATATACACACACACACATATATATATATATATATATAACCAACCCCTTTGCACGAGGAGGATGTGAAACAAGGTCAGTTTTTACGTGGAATTTAACAGGTTTGAATTTGAATTTTTCTTCTTCTAAACTGGTTGCCATACCAAAGTTAAAGAGACAAATCTGCCCCATTATTTACCCATAGCTAGAGGGAGAATAATTGGATTCATACCTTTCCCAAGTTTCTTATTCCTAAATGAAATTCAAAATGCATTGTTCAGGATATATATATATATAGAGGTTTATGTTTCTTACAGGCTCACTTGGTGAGTTAATGGAGGACTAAATGTTGCAGTATTGGTAAATAGTGCTCAATATCAATGATAGAGCATTTACATATAGAAATATATATATTACATGCTACAGTCACCGAAGATTGCTGATTGCATGAAACCCTGGGTCACAGACTGTACCATGTAATATGATAAATACATATATATATATATATATATATATATCATCAAATCGGGCCGTTACTACAGAGTGCCTTGACTCTCTCTCTCTCTCTCTCTCTCTCTCTCTCTCTCTCTCTCTCTCTCTCTCTCTGGTCATCTATCCTTATCGCCCATCGCTCATGGCCAGTCCTCTGCACGGCTTTCAGTTTCCGCACAGAGTTGATATAAGCTTTTGCTCATCGACAAACACAGCTGGGTCAATGTTTCGGAATCCATAGGAGAACGCCGTTTATGAGCTCGCCTTTACTTCTTCAGCTGTGTCGAGCTTATCTTGTTCATCCTAGATAGTTTGTAAGATGAGAGACAAGAGGCCGTACAGCTGCATTCCAGGATTTGTTCAAAACAGCATGTAGCATTCTTATGTAGTTCGCATAAAGTAGCTTTGCATTGAAATTTTTCCAGGCATCGAATACAAAGTTTTTCTTAGTTTAGTAACAGCTCAGAAGTGCAGAGCAGCCAGTGAGAATCGAACTCACTGATAAAAATCTGAAAATCTAGCTTGTTAACCATTACACTACCTCAAGGTGCCCCAATTTCGTCTCATTCTAGCACCGACTGGGAGTCGCCAATTCACGTAAATTTATACGCAATATTACTCATCTCCCTGACAGCTGTCATTCCATAGCATCAAGAAGCACCCATTGCTTATCCTAAAAGCGATGCTCTCTACCTTGAAACACAGGAGGAAACTTTTTGTTGGTTGACTACGTCTCTTTTTTTTCATTTTAGGTCACGCCCTTCTTTTTCTGCTTTTACAACGTACTGCAACCCGCTTAATAAAATAAAACAAATAAATTAGCATACATCAGAACAGAAAGACAGCAATAAAATGAATCTTACCGGAAAATGCCTTTTTTTTTTTCGAGTGTATGTTCGAATGCCAAAAATGACTCACATAGTTTGTGAATATTCCTGTATTTTTACCAGATATCTAACATATAATTCTTAAAAATCGATGTTCACATTTGTCTGTATGTGCATGTACCCGCGCACGCATACGTGCGTATGTATGCGTGGTGTGTGTAAAAGAAAAGACTTCATTTTTATGCTAATAATGTTCTTACTTTTGAAGCAATAAATCCTATCCTCCATAAGTAAAGACTAAAGACAATTTTATCTAAAAGTTCAGATATAACACTAGTCTGCGTCTGATGGCGACGTAGTTTTGAAGATCTGCATAGTGAAGAGAACACCTTCATTGCTATTAATCACAGGTCAACTGTGATCTAGATTGGTATTATCTGTGAGGGTCTCATTTATTGGTCAAATAGATTTGTTTAAAAATTATACGCATTTGATTGTGTGCCAAAAAAATCTCTTAAGAAATAACTACACAAATAATGTAAATATGAACGCGATTCCTTAATCTTTTAGCATAAATAACCTTAACAGGTTGCTATGCCATTAAAATCCTTCAATCAAGCAATCAACCAAAAGTTAACAGCATCTGAAGAGAATGTAGTGGGAAAGATAATTAATATATATATATATATATATATATAGTTACTTACACGCTCAGAGGAAGGTATATATATATATATATATATATATATATATATATATATATATATATGTAACAAAAATGGAAGAAAACTCAACGTACAACACATGGAGCTGTCCTGTTGAATTATATGAAATTTTTCAAATATTCTACATATGAATATTCCAAACTCATTGTCTCTGGACACTAACTGGATATATATATATATATATATATATGTATTGAAATGATAGATTGTGGTGAATCTGACAATATGAAAGAAATATCTAACTTTCGACATATTTCTATCATATTGTCAGATTCACCCCAATTTCAACATACCGTCAGAATGGATAATCACACTTTTTACAGCGCCTCTAAACCGGTTTTATGTGTTTGATTTATCTAAATTTCCACATATTTCTATTATATACATATATATATATATATGTGTGTGTGTGTGTGTGTGCTTGCGCGCGCGCGCATGAAAAATCGTTCAAAAAGCATTTGATAAATCAAAATGCTCAAATACTGGACAGCAGAACCTAAGATATTTCCTTAGTTTCGTTTCATTACAAATCATATATTTACTATAAAATAGAAAACACAATCGTCAGATGAAACAAGAAGTTTCATCAATTCTATTGGATACGATGGGTAAAATGTCGTCTAAATTACGCAAAAATGAAAATAACAATGACGTAAAAATATCTTGAAAAACTATTGATCTTTAAAGCTCTCTCTCTATATATACATATATAAATATATATGATTCTATATAGAAACACCAAAGTGAAAGTACGTTCACCGGATGGAGACACAGACTACTTCGACATTGTAGCAGGAGTACTGAAAGGAGACACGCTAGCCCCATACCTTTTTATCATCTGTCTAGACTACGTGCTTAGAACATCGATTGATAAAATCAAAGAAAACAGCTTCGAGCTGACAAAAAAAAAAAAAAGAAGCAGAAAGTACCCCGCGAAAACAATTACCGACGCCGACTACGCCGATGACATTGCGATTCTGGCAAATACACCCGACCAAGCCGAAACACTACTGCATAGCTTGGAACGAGCCGCTGCAGGCATTGGCCTCCATGTCAATGCACACAAAACGGAATACATGTGCTTTAATCAAATAGGCGACATTTCCACACTAGACGGAAGCTCTCTGAAACTAGTAGACAAGTTCACCTACCTAGGAAGCAGTGTCTCATCAACCGAAAAAGACATCAACATGCGGCTTATGAAGGAATGGATAGCTATCGATAGGCTATCGATCATATGGAAGTCATACCTGACCGATAAAATGAAACGCAGTTTCTTCCAAGCTGTGGTCGTATCGATGCTGCTATATGGATGCACTACTTGGACGCTAACTAAACGGCTGGAGTTGCATTTTCTAGAACAGATTCTAGTTTATGCATATACTATTCATCAGGATGGAAAAATTTTAATCTCTTGCACAATTCGTCGTGGTTCACCTTTCCTACCCACTCATGTTTACTTTTAAATTCATTTTTTGTATGCTTGCTACATTTGCTTATTATGTAATAAACCGTTTCATCTCAATCAACACATAACTTATACTTGTTATTATGCCTATCGTGGATTTTTGCTTTGACATAATTGATTCTTATGGTATTATTTTATGCTGCTATAAAAGGACATTTAGTTTCTCTCTTCGTGTTTCCCCTTCTTAGTCATACCCAGGTCATCTCCTATGCAATTTCCTTAGTTTGTCACTTGAAGTATCCATACAATCGTTTTTCTTCCTATTCTTGTTTCCTAGATTATTTTACTGTTTCTCCTTAAATTATTTCTGTTGGTATTGCTGTTATTAGCTGTATAGCCAACCTTTCTTTGCTCTTTTTTGTATATTCTTTGGGTCCGTGAATTATTGCATCTACGCAATCCTCAATGCTATCGAGTCTTCCTTCTCCTTCTTTTCTCTACGCATAGAGCTTATTTATGTCCTCTCTCGAGGGTAGCTCTAGTTGTACTTAAGTTATGCGGTGACAGACAGATAAACAGAAAAGACATGTTATGAATTAAAATAAAATATGTGTGATGAGATCATGAACTCTTAAAGATTTTTCTTCTGTATCGTTTAGATAACCATCTTTCTTAAAAGAAGTTTGTTAACTTTCATAATAACTTTTTGTTAAGAAAAAAAATGCTATGTAATACCATTGCTCAAATTTCATGTAAATAATTGTGTAATTAAATCTCCGTCTCACGCGAATTTAATTATATTCTCTTACCAGAATAATTATTTTTATTTTAAAAAATGCACGAATGAAGACTGAAATATACAGATAACTGAAAAGAATAATGATTTTCTGGCAACGCAGGATATCAAAATTTGTAGCATTTAACATTTTCAGCCACTTGATACAGCTTGTATATCATTTACATCATATTAAAAGAAGTATTTTATTGGTACTTCGATCAATAAAAAAACTCATACATTTTGAAAGCAAAAAGAACTATTTTGAGAAAATTAAGGTGTCATGACTAGCTTCTTTCTGTCTTTGAGTGTAACTTCAGTCTCGATACATTCCGAACACACTCCGTATTATCAATTTATTTGATCATTTATTACCATAGATATACATATTCTATATGAATTTATTTACCCCCCCCCACAGCACAGACTTGATGTGATACAAGGTGAATCTTTTAGCGAAATAAGCTGGTTTGAATTGACAGTTCTCTTTCTCCTGGACCATTTGCCAAACCAAGCAAGGTACTACTCCGCTATTTACCGATAACTTGGGAAAAACGGATAGATTCATGCTTTTCTCAAGAACATAGGCGTGAAGTGGAAGGCAAACAGGATTGTCCGGTGTAATATAATGGGCGAGGGATTTCGTTTTATGCCTTTGGGTTTAGTTAGGCTAACAACCTTTCGGCTCAGTGCATGGGTTAGCAAGGCGCAAACATAAACACAGGTGTTCACGCGTGTGCGGGGCGGACGTGTCATTCAGAGATGTCAAAATAAAAATCCCAGATAGGAATTGAGACCTAGGGATGAATGACGTCATGCCCGGAAGTGCTGAGAATTTTGGGGAATTTGAAAAAAGTCAGATAGTTGAGTTCTGCCTTGGAGGAAGAAGGTTGACTTTCGCTTTCTCGCTGAAGCCAGGCCAGTGGTCTTGTGGCAAGTGCCACACGTGTTGGGGGGACAGATGGAAAAGCCAGCATAGAAAGATTGCGCCTCTTTCCTTATGTCGAAAAACCTTTTAACTCAAAGTTAATAAAAAGTTTCGTACCTGAACTAAGAAGTCGTAAGTGTTTTCTGTGTTTCGAGATTCCTGTGTTCAATGTATATATGTTACGAACATTCTATGTACGTTTCACATATCCGTATCTGGCTATGTTACACCGGGATTTAAACTCTAATCTCTGTGTTCATTTACTTCGATAATAAACGTTATATATATATATTGTATCATATACAAAATGTGAGTTGTACGAGTCGATACTGTAAACCTCTCGGTCAAACAAATGGGAGTATATTTTTAATTTTTATTCGTTGATTAATTGATTTATAGATTTTTAACTCAATGTCAACTTGTCTAGGGTTATTTCATGCCTACAGGTTAGAGAATCGCGTTCATTGTATATTTACGTTTAGATTTTTGTATAATTGTTTCTTAAGAGATTTTTCTCGGTTATAACGATATCATACAGCTAATTCATTGAGTATGTTGCATTACAGAGTAATGTTATACCTTTTTTTGCACGTTAAATATTGCCAACATTTATAAGATAACGCAGCGTAGCGGGTAACGTGCTGGACTGCGATATCGACTGTAAAGATATTTTGCAAATATTTATATGGTATCAAGTATTCTTGTCGAATACAAATATTTTTAAACGGATCTAACTGACCCATAAATGGCAACCTAACAAGTACTGCCACTCCTCTCGGAGTGAACTCGGGAGTAAAGGCTATGAGGAGGTACTCAACACGTTAGAACTGGAGCCTCACCATTAAATATTGAATTTTTAGAAATAGAATTGTTTGATCATTTAACTGCGTGTAAACAAATAACTGATGCTTAACTGAATTGTTAGTGATACGTAGCAAAACTTGGAACCACTTCACTATGCGCAAACAAATGATTAATTTTGAGTAGAATTATTAGTGTTAATTAGCAATAAATAAAATCATTTACCAGTGTAGAAACAACAGCAATAACAGTGTGTTAAAAAATTAGTTCTAACTCTTTTAAAAAGGAAATTACCATCAGTTCACTTACAAATCGTATGTATATCTATTTAAATGTGCATAAGCAAATGAAAGATAGTAAATAGAATTATTCGTATTTGATAGAAATGCTTGAAACCATTTAACAGTGTGGTAAAAAAAACGAATTTTAAAAATGTTATCTACAAAATATGTTTATATATCATATTATATATATATATATATATGTGTGTGTGTGTGTGTGTGTGTGTGTGTGTGTGTGTGTGTGTGTGTGTGTGTAAAAGCAGGATTTTGCATTAAATAACCAACAATATGCCATTAAACTAAACCAAACCAAACCAAACCAAATCAAAATTATTCTTAGCATTGAAACTTGGTCTGACCATTCGATTACTGCACGTGATGAATGCAGTCTTTCATTATGATAAAATGCTTTAGATATAGGTATTGTTTGATATCAATGATATATCATGCAATGCACATAATGTAGCTCGAGTTAGTTACCATTATATATATATATATATATATATATATATATATATAATTGTTTTGAAGTGTTCATTTTATGATCTCTTCTCTCGGGAAATCTGACAATAAGATTTACACTGGTAAGATATTTGTTAGGCGTCGGCAGGTATGTTTCACATTAGCCATGTTTTAATCAGATATTTAACATAGATATGTGTTTATTTTGATGGGGGAGTCATTATGTATATATATATATATATATAAGTAAAGTAAAGTTGGCGACCATAGTCGAAGGTAACCCGAAGGCTCCCTTTTCAATAGCTACTACACCAAGATGTAGGGGAGGGCGCTACTCCTTCCCTGGATGGTTCTACTTTACCCTTGATCCGCACCTTATAATGCTGAGTGTTAAGCAAGGAGGCATCAAGTACCATTTTTTGAGTCTTTGGTATGACTGATTGAACCCAGGTCTCCCGGGCCATTGGCGAACACTCTAACCGCTAGGCCAATGTCCGGTACTTTATATATATATATATATATATATATATATACTTAAAATTAATAGGTCCGCAAATGAATTTGGTTTCAAGCAATTTATTTTTTGTTTCTACATGTGTTTCTGACTTTTGACGTCGTCTTCAGGTAGTTAATGATTGATTTGTGCGCTCCCTTTGGTTTTTATAGTGGTTACTGTTTTGATAGGGTTCTGGTTCTTTTTAATTCCTGGATTTGTGTCTGTGATTGTCCTGTTGGAGTTAATTGTCCGTGACAACCTTTTGCCTCTGCAAATGTTTTTGTATATGTTTACAAAAGTGCATTCTGTTTAGTTTGTGTGTATGCGTGAGTGTTCGTATCCATGTATGTGTATATACTTTCGGGTTTTATTTGTTTGTTTGTTTTGTTTTTTTCCTTAATTACCCTTCTTCCCCTAAATAATCTAGGATAGTTGATAGGTCAAATAACCCAACGAACTACTTTCCTCCCTGAGTGATTCTGTGTATGTCTGTTTCTGTATCGTTAGGCTTTTTCTTTTATTTGGAGTAATGATTTGTCTTCAGTTTGGTATATTGGCATTATTTTAAACATTTATTACTGCATTTGTAAAGGTGTTTTGAAACAGAGTTTTCTGTTTTCTGGTAATTTAATGTTAACTCTATGTAAGGATACCCTATTGCTTACAGTCTAAGTTGATCCTATATATACTTTTTTACTCTTGCAACATTCGATTACGTAGACTACGTTTTCTTGAATTGCAGTTTGAATTTTTATTTATTATGAATATTGTTTTGGGGTATTCGAAGATATAGGATTTGTCTTCCGTGATTGTATTACATACTCCACATCTTTTATGCTTGCATTTGCATTTAAACCAACATTAAACAGAACCTAACTAGACACACACACATACACAAACAGAATCACAGAAGGAGGAATGTTAATAGTTGGTTGAGTTTTATGGCATATCAACTATCTTAGGTTATTTCGGGGAAGAAGAGTAATAAAGGAAAAAACAAATTCACAGAAACAAACCCAGGAATTAAAAAGAACCACAACCCTATCAAAACAGTCGCTACTATAAAAACCAAAGGAAGCGTTCAAAGCCATCATCAACTTCCTGAAGACGACGATAAAAGTCAGAAAAACTTGAAGAAACAAAAAAAAAAAATAAACAACCTGAAACTAAATTCACTTTCGGACTTATTTATTCTAAAGTATTTACTTTGTTCTCATTGATGTAAAAAGCTCGAGGTGACACTCTTATATTTAGATTTCTCTTAAGCATTTGACTCCATACACAGATCGAAAATGGAGTAAATACTTCTAGCCTAGGATCTTCCCGAAGAAACTGTTACAGCTATAATGATGCTTTATGAAAACACGAAAGTAAAAGTTCGCTCACCAGATGGAGACACAGAATTATTTGACATTGTTACTAGCGTTCTGTAAGGGAATACATTAATCCCCTATCTATTCATAATCTGCCAAGACTACGTACTTCGAACGTCGATAGATCTAATGAAAGAAAATGGTTTTACAGTAAAAAAAAGGCAGGAAGCAGACGATACCCTGCTCAAACTATAATGGACGCAGACTAAGCAGATGACAGATTTTCAAGAAAATACACATACCCAAGCCGAATAACTGCTGCATAGTCTGGAGCAGGCAGCAGGTGGCATTGACCTCCATGTCAAACAGACAAAACGGAGTACATGTGTTCCAATCAAAAAGGAGACATCTCCACACTAAATGGTGGCTCTCTGAAATTAGTAAACAAGTTCACCTACCTCAGAAGTTATGTTATATAGTTATTTACACGTTCATTCAGTATCACAACGACACCATAATTAAGACGCATGAAGGAAGGAAGACACAAGAAGGAAAACGCAGGAAGCTTCTTTACAACATATTTACCTCTAACTTTATTGCAAGGGTTCGAAAGGTTAGCATGTGAGAGGATGCTGGAGACCGAACGTAAACTTCATATTTTGACCCCACTGTTATGACCGTCACGTTGTGTCTTGTTTTCCTGATGTTGGGGTCCACTCCATCGGGGCTTTCCGAGGGCCCCCTCAGTCGGGTGTGGCCTTTCCTACCACATCTCGTCTCTAACCCTCTGGGAGTCTGCTGGCAACTGCATCGGGGGTTTCCGAGGGCCCCCTCGGTCAGGTGTGGCCTTCCCTACCACATCTCGTCTCTAACCCTCAGGGAGTCTGCTGGCAACTGCATCGGGGGTTACCGAGGTCCCCCTCAGTCTGGTGTGGCCTTCCCTACCACATCTCGTCTCTAACCCTCTGGGAGTTTGCTGGCAACTGCATCGGGCACCCAAACTCAACTGAGTTAAATAATAACTCAACGCCCACACGATCGCCTACTGGATCTTTGAAATCGAATGTTTAATCGTCATCAAGCGGAAATAACTGTCATGCAGTTCAGAGGTTACTCTCTTCCGGTGAATGACTGTAATGGCACAATGAAACCTTCACCTTGTCCCATATCATAAGCCTTAATCCGCCCACGCGATCTCTTTCGATTACTGGCCGTTGGAATGTGTCACTTCCTTCCGGTGGAATAGTATTTTTACCTTGGAATAGTATTTTTGGGCCGGGTCGAAGGTCAAAATATAACATTCATCCGTAAATTATTTTTCAAAATTCCACATGTGGAATTTTCTTCACGCTCGTCTCCATCACCCTCACGCATATTTTACAGAATAATTTACAAGGACAATAAATGGCTGAAAACACAAAAAGAATCACTTGAACCACAGCAAACAAAATCTTACTTAGAGGGCGACCTTCTCTCTATGTAACACTTGCCCGGCTAATTATTATCTAAATTTCTCTTACTATCTTTGCGTGGTTGGCCATCTTGACATGTGTGCATCAAGGTACCATACGGATGCATTTTTTATCTTCTCAACACAACGGGCCCTCCATAATTCCTTGAAGAAATTTCAAAACCCTAAAAAGGACCATACTCTGGTCCCATATCCTGGTCACAAACTTAGTGAGCCTGGTCATTCCAGCAATACATTTCGCCTGGATTCCTCATGACCACACTCCAGTTCTTTGCTCAACAGGTTCCTTCCTGGAGTAACCGGAGAATTTCATAAACTAAAACACAATATCTTCAAGGCTCAAAGCATTCCACAAAAATCCACAAAAATCATGGCCCAAAACAATGTATCACAACACATCCGAATGTATCACAATCTGGCACGCATGCGGTAAACCACCTAAAATAGTCTACGCAAAATACTAATTAGCAATGTGTTACCTATTTTTTTCATTAAGTTTCTGTTTCCATGCACATTGGTTTGCAAGCCCCAGAGGAAACATGTTTTACCTGATCAAACCCGCGCCGGGTTTCTTTTCAATTTAATCAGGAACCCTCGTGGCTACCAATATATAGGCAATTCGCCTTTCCCAGATTCGTTTCACTTTGCCAAATCACACACGAATCCAAAACACCATCGGGACTGAAAGACTCAGACATTATCCACAAAATTTTGGAGTAGGCCACGCCTTTTTTCTTTTATTCCATTCTCGGAACTCCAAACTAAAAAATAGAACAGCTTCATGGGCCGGCGAATTCTTCGATAGAATTGCTTTCTTTGCCGTCTACCCATCAACAATCTGAAACCAATTGGATGAATGTCTGTCCTACTCTCACGTCAGCCCACGATTTCCTCAAAAACAGAAACCAAAAAAAAAAATATTTCCTATTCCACGAAAACCCCAAATTCTAAAAAAAATTTTAGAATCAATATAATTGCAAATATTTGTAAACCTAGAATAAAATCTTCTGTAAATGGTTTTCATCAAATTTCATAATATGAACAGGAAAAAAAAAATTTCTAATGTCGCCTTTAAACTCAAACTCAAAAATTTTCACTTTACAACAAGTCAAAACAATTTTACAATCACAGTTCAAAAATGTCCAGTTTTCTTTTCTTCTTTTTTTCAATCAATGTAGTGATGTACTGTCTATTTTACTAAAAATGTCTGTTCTTTCTTTCTTTCTTTTTTCATATGCTGTGTTCAACAATGTTCAAGTTTCTCTTTCTTTTTTTTTTCTTTTTGTTTTTTTTTGTTTTTCTCCATTTTCATTGTCCTGTAGCTTTTTGTTTTGGTTTTGGTTTTCATTTCTTTTTTCTTTTCTTTTTTTTCATTTTTTTTTCATAATAAATTGCTCATTCAATGTCCACTTTTTTTTTCAACCTTATATCTACCCCTCTGTCTTTACCTTAACACGATAACTTAAGGTTCGCTTCCCAGTTTATTCAATTTCAGTCTATAGTACCATAAATTAAGCCTGATTTATGATACAACTTTCTCAATAGCTTACGAGCATTCTACTTCTTTTTTTTCTTTGCACAAAATATCCCGGGTTTTTTTTTTCTTTCTAAACAACCCAAACTTTTATAAATTCTGCCAACATTTCCTAATTCAAAATATTTCCGAATCTGCGAATCTTCGCCACACTTGGTTCGGTCAAAATTCTGCGCATCTCTTAATTACACCCAATATATATATATATATATATAGCGTATTGTATATATACGGTACGAGATGATGTTGAAAACTCCACTACCCAAACAAAGAAAATATCCTTTTTATTTCTATTTGTGTATTACCGATATAAATGTATTAGATATATTGTTGATTTTGTTGATAGAAATAAAACACTCTGTCACTTTACAGAGTACAGTTTTACCTTTTCGTGTATTAAATTTGGTTTCGTTTCGTTTGGTGTCTTTAATAGCCTATCCAACCTAATTTAATGCCAAAGCCATTCTTGTAAAAAGAACAGTAATGGTAATAGTTAAAGTTTAATTGGAGGAGACAATAGGGTTCATGCCTTTCCCAGGAATATTAGTCCGAAAGTGAACATAAGTGCGCGATTGGACTTCCACCTCGCTCACTACGCTGTCTCAGTCCACTACGTTAGCTTTTATCACCACAGAAACTTCCCTCGTGTTAAAAACAGCACACAGTTAAGAGATAAAATTTTGAAGGTGAGAGACAGTGTTTGTAGGTTTTTTCGGGGAGTGGATAGAGGGTCACTTTCACAATGTTCCTGTCGTCGGGATTGACTGTAGTGTATGCATACTTGCACGTAAATCCTAATTTTTGCGGTAACGTTCTGTATGATATATATTTTATTCATTTATTTATTTTTATTTTTTAATGATCACCAGACTCAAAGTCAAACGAAATAAGTTGCACTGTTCACACACAACTTCATACGGAAACGAAAACAGTCAGATGGTATGAACAACCAAAGTCTAGGGTGGAGAGAAAATTCGATCTTCGAAGAACGAATTTTAAAAGCGTTCTCTCTCTCTCTCTCTCTCTCTCTCTCTCTCTCTCTCTCTCTCTCTCTGTAAACGATAATACAAGCACACATTCACACACACACACGCATATACACACATAGAGTCCCACTCGTCTCTCAGGCAATAAAGTTTATTATTACAGCTTACAGTAATCCACTTTCCATGTGTGTGCGCATGCGCAAATGTATGTTTGAGGAGAAACAATTTTAGAGAAACGCGTGGGCGGATATTAGGATATAAGAAGAATATGATTGTTGAATATCAAATTTGACTCAAGACCTTTCAAGTTTTTATTTTTAGAAGAAAAAACTATTACCCAAGTTTTAAAATTGATTTCTTATATTTTATTACTTTAGAACACTCCCAACTTTTCTAACAAGAATGAAAAATTTATATCAAAGAAATTCAGACATTCAATACTCATTTTTTTATTTCTCGTGTTTTTGTTTTGTTTTTTATTTATATATTCATTTATTTTTCTGCCAAACTCTCAAAGATTGCCATTTAAAAGAAAAAAGTAAAGGCTGCATTGCTTGTCATGCAGACCATTGTGAGTGAGCTAAAATTAGCCCTGTTCAGGCCAATCAAATGTATTTAATGGCATAAAAGATCGCCCACATCCCTTAGAAAATGGCTCAGAAATATCTCTTAGGTTTTACATGCAAAGTTTACGTACAATATGCCCCATTAATAAGCCCACTTATAACAATTATATATATACATATATAAAAAAAAGCTAGCCTACCAAACTTACCTACATTTTCTACTTGTATTAAGTAGTCACCCATCTAGTACCGAGCAAGCTCATTGCTGCTTAACTTCAGTAATCTTAAATTGACATTTCATGATAAATTTGACTTTCAGTGAAGTCACATTAATAGCAACTTTTAATGTGAGTTCACTGAAAGTCAAATTTATCATGAAATGTCAATTTTTTTGTAAACCATGATTTCACTATTTCTAACTGAAAATCATTCAGTCAAATCGGATATTGTTAGGTATTATTTTTTATAAACTTTACAGCACAGAAAGTCTGTAACCAAAAGTATGAATATGCGGCAGTCTAAAAATAAGTACATATCTATGCAATTTTATTTTTGATAACAGAAGTGTTGCAATTTTATGAAAAAAATCAGAGCCAGCTCTTTCATAGAATCCTTGCTCCCTTATCAATCCCCCTGGCATGTAAGATAGATAAATAGATAGATAGATAAACAAATAAATACTGTTTTCATGTGCATTGGTGGTGGGAAATTGCATATCAAGCTCGTGGGACATGTTAATCCTTATCCCCCTCCTTCATGAATATCACTCTCGAAATAAAGGGATACAAAAGGGAAAAATTGTTTAGTGTCGTTGAAATTATGACAAATGTATAAAATACTGAGTATATAGGGCGGGACAAAGAGAATGACCTCTTTTGAAATGGCTACTATTCAAAACCAGGGAAAGGGACATAAGTCTGGTAGATATAATTTCGGACGTGGAGTCTTAGCATTTTTTCGCTCACATTTTCTGTTCTATTTCAGGTGTAACCATGGTGCTGTGGACGATAGGACATCATGTGTTTGCCTACAACAGTTACGTGAAGAATAATGAGTCTGTTACAGCAGTTAAGTCATCGAAATCAGTCTATTCCCACCCATAAGACAATCGTACGTTGGGTTAATGCTCTTCGCACACAAGGATAGGAGACCGGTGGAGGCCCCAGGAAACGTACGTATACCGGAAAATGTGGAACGTGTCACACAAGCTATGCTACGGAGTCACAATCGATCTGCTCGGATTCATTCTATTGAACTTGGCATCGGTAATCGATCAGTATGACGTTTTTTGAATAAAGACCTGCGTTTCCACCCTTACAAGTTAGTTGTTGTTTAATAGTTGAAACCAGGGTACTATGCACAGAGGCTCAATTTCGTAGGTCAGATGAAAGCAATTTTTGAGGCAAATGACTATCCTATTGTGTTAATGGGTGAAGCATCAATGATAACGGACACCACATGAAGATATTGTTTTCCAAACTTGTCAATGCTAATTCAATGTGATGTCAATAGAATTTGTTTGAAACCAAAATAATTGAATTGGGGAAATTTTTAAAATTGGTCGTTCTCTCTGTTTCACCCTGTAATTCCAGAATTCAACATATAAAAAACAGTAACGAAAGACAAAAACTAACCTTATCATAATTTACCGATTGTCTATCCGTACCTCCTAAGACTGTCATTTTTTATCCGATTTAAATTAATTTTTTTAGAAATTGAAAATAATTAAAACTATATTTTACAAAGATTATTTACAGATATTTATTCTCTGAAATTAAATAATATCTTATTCCAATATAACGTCAAGTAATCCCGACGTAGCATTGTGATTTGCAAGAATAGTAACAAAATAAAAGTAACTTAACTTTGGTTTTATCACTAATTTAACAGTGACAAACCTGATATTCAAGCGCTTTATAATATAAAACCGGCTCATTGGCCTGGTGGGTAGAGTGTTCGCCAATGGTCTGGGAGACCTGGGTTCAATCCCACGTCGCGTCATACCAAAGACTTTAAAAATGGTACTTGATACCTCCTAGCTTAACACTCAGCGATATAAGGTATGTATCAAGGATAAAGTGGAGCAATCAAGTGAAAGGAGTAGCGCCCCCCCCCGACACGTTGGTGTAGTAGCTATTAAAAAAGGAGCCCACTGGTCGCTCGCGACTACGGTCGCTAACTTTACTTTTTTACTTTATAATATAAAAATTATAATATGTGAAGTTCTAAGATTGTGTAGAGGTTGCAATTGCATAAATCTGCTACTGATGGAAACCAAATGAAGTTAATGATATGAAAAATAGTTTTTAATTCTAGGGATTTATCATTTAAACATTTTCGTTTAAGATTCAGTTCAGCTAACATGACTTACTATCTTTTCTATAAATTTGGTTTCCAGTTCTATCTGCTCTGAAATGGAGATTACCTAATACTTTTTTTTTAAATCTTTCAATTTCAATTTTAAAAAGTTAATTAAAAGGGTAAAGTGGTTAAAAAATTGAGGTAATGATTCACAATATAAATATAATGCCAGATTAAACTTTTACTTTATATTCGTCTTTATGATAGCATATTTTAAATTCACAATGAATATACTGCTTAACTGGACTCCTGTTTTGTGTCCGTCTTCATGAAAAGTACAGACACCTAAAAAGAAAAAAAATATATACATACCAGAAATATGATCAGCATATATAAATGAAAGATTCTAACCAAAAGTATTCTATGAACACCAATGAACATATTGGTAAGTGTAGGATTAATTTAAAAGAAATAAAACAAATAAATTCAAAAAATGTAGCAGTTTCCGAGGAGGCCTCTGATGAAATCCGCACATACCTAAAAAGATAAACTTTTTGGCGCCAAAAGAGAAATTCCCTTCGTTAAGCTGTTACTACTGCGATTGAAAAGACCTCTTTCTCTCGGCTGCTTGCAAGGTAGCACACGTACTCGCTAATTCACGATGTTGGCGCCAGCCGTGTTTCCTGCAAGTAGTCGCCTCTGCTAAACATATCTCACTGGACTCACCTACCGGACACATGAACTTCAAACTTTTAACATCGAAAATGACTAATATATTTCAACACCTTGTCTAGAAGACACGACAATTTCTAGTGGTACAGGAAAATGTTCCGCACCACAGAATAGTTGTTAAACCCTAAAATAAAATTTTGAGTATAAAAGTATCTTTGTCGCCTGCCTTCCGTCCTTAATTCTCTTGCAGCTTCCCAAGAACAAAAAAGACAAGTGAATGGAATTAGAAGAAAAAGGAGTTTGATACGAAATTCAAAATGATTCCTAGCAATTAACTGACCTACACCACGAATAAATAAAAACCTTCGCAGTCCCATATAAGTAATAATCTCTTACTCGGTGTCTTGTAATCTGGTTTGGTCGTCGGGGGTGCTACTCATATTGTGTCTTGATCAGGAATCGCCTGGTCAATGACAAGTTCGAATTCAGAGCTTTCCTTCTCCTACACTAGTTCGCACACTAAGGATAAAGAACCCAGTCTGCATTACTATTTACCCAGAGGGAGGGGAAAGATTAGTTAAATTCATACCAATCCCAATGGTATCAGGGGGTGTCCCGTGGTGTAATGGTTAAAGCGATGGTCTGCGAAATCATAGCACGCGAGTCGCGCTATTACGTTCACTTTCGGACAAATACCCTTGGGAAAGTTATGAACCCCCTTATCCTCCCTGGCATGGGTTAAATAGCACCACCACTGTTCTTCAAGGAGAATGGCTTTGGCATTAAATAACCCATGAAGGTTGATATGCCATTAAACAAAAGAAACCAAACCAATGGTATTAGCGCTATGTGAAATGTAAACAGCCTCGTTCAGGGTTGAGATCGAATTGGCGAGTCAACTTCTTATGATGATGAACGACCGCTTCAAGTACTGCTAATTATATACAAATCAGTGCAAATATGAATCGGCAATTATTTTATACATTTGTATTTCTTAATGTCAGCTTTTGATCCCTAATGTACAGCTTTCGATTCCCCCATCACATTTATTGACTCCCTGCTGACTTTCGGCCATTTAGTCGGTTGAATTTTCAGTGGATGCCGCTGTATTGTGGTCTGGTTCAGGTTTTGTAAATATCTACCACGCCTATGGGGTAGGAGTGTAGTTGGCGTGGTATTCGTTTAAGCCACTGAGAGTTTTTTTTCTTTTTTGATTTTTTCGCAGTCATTTTTTTCTTTTATTTTGTCTTTTTGCTTTGTTTTTGCAATCATTTTCCTTCAAATTGCACGAGGCATTGAGTAATAAACAATATGCACTTCAGAGAAACGAGAATAGCAACGTGACACATTTTTCTCTTCAATAAACCATTTGTTTTGTTTACATTGGGGAATTTGTGTGATATTCGTTGTCTTTCGCTGTTTACTTCGCCAGGGTGAATTTCATTTTGGCAATGATCTGTTTCCTTTGAGCCGTAGAATTAATAACAAATCCATTCATCAGAAAGTTGATATACAGCATATAATATCTAAAGATAATCTTTATATATATATATATATATATATATATATATATATATATATATATTATATACGCATATTGATATATGAGAGAGGTGTATATGTATGTCTTTAAGTGTGTGCGTGTGTATATATAAATAAACAGAGACATGTTCTGATAGATATATAAATAGGAGAGTCTAATATATATATATATATATATATATATAGTTTGCGATATTTATTAAAAAAAAAAAAAGAAGTGCTCAATATCAACGATAGAGCATATGCATCTAATTTAGGATAGCGCAGTCACTGAGTAACTGGCGCTTGGTGACTGACTGTTTCTTGCTAATGTGATCATTCGTATATATATATATATATATATATAAAGAATCATTCAAGCATGTACCAGGCTAGTCGTGGATAAAGATAGTGGCTATTATATACAAATATACATACTTTCATGGACAGATTGTAGTAGTAGTAGTAGTAGTAGCTCCACGTTTCATATGACGTATGACAATCCAATAATTCGGATGTGAATCGCTAGACTGCTTACATAGGTGATTGTTTATAGTATTGTGTAGCCTAGATTTTGAATGAGCTGATTATAGAATAATGAGGTACCATAAAGTTTTCACTCCATAGTCTGAGGAGAGTTGATGCATGCAGTCTTTCATTAGAGCATTAACTCGTAATTAAACAGCCTCGTGGAGCCCGCTTCGTCAAGTCCATTTCCCACGACTATAACTGTTTCTAAGAGGTATGAAAGTTTGTGAGGGACCTACATATTTGAGAATACTTCTGTTGTAGTTGATTATGTGGAATTATTGGACACACCTCTGTGTAAGTAAATAAGCTTAGGGCATTGTATACTATGTAGTATTTTGTAGTGTCGTGTTCAATAGGATACAAACATTTCTCGGAGGGAAATGAGGCAAGCATTGTATCTGAGTTATCCTGCGAGTAAAAAGAGGATGAGAGCTTTGCGGCGTTTTCTTTTATACTAAATCCTGTTTCAACAGAAAGGCAATTTAGTTGTCATTAGCAGACGTTCTATGAAAAAAAAGGAGGTAATCCCACATCTGGTAAGAAGGATATTGTCTATCATAAAGTGTTGAATTTTAATGAAACACGTAATTCTTACATATATTCCCAGACGAAAGCATCACACTACTTTGATGAAAAAGCGAATTTCAGTTATTAATCAGGAAAATGGATTATTTTTTCTTTCTTATATTTTTTTCTTCGTCTAATGGGATATCAACCTTCGTGTGTTATTTAATACAAAAGCTATCATTGAGGAAGAACATTTGTGGTTCTATTTAACCCATTGCTGGGGTGATAAAAGGATGGATACCTTTCCATAGAGTATTATTCCGAAAGCAACTTGAATTCGAACTCACTGCGATGTCGCAGTTCAACATGTTGACCACAACGCTATAGGGACTCGCCAGGGTTATTTTAATATGAAAGCCGGCTTAGAATCCACTGACTGTATCCTCTACACCGAAAAAGGAGTGTACAAGGTATGACACTAAACTGCATCTGATTGTAAGGCTCCAGTTTTGGAAATCTGGAAAGCATGAATTGCCTCTTCATTTCCATTACTCCCAGGCCTACTGAGACTCGGAGGGGTTGCACCTGTTAGGTTCCCAACAATGGATCAAATAGTTCCGTTTAGAAGATTTTTTGTATTTGATAGGAATACTTGATACCATATAAATACATGCAAATTATTTGTTTTAAGAATAGTTACTTGAAGTCATAATTGTTTACACTGGATTGTTAGTAGTTACTTGAAATCATACAATTGTTTACAATGGATTGTTAGTAGTTACTTGAAATCATATAATTGTTTACAATGGATTGTTAGTAGTTACTTGAAATCATATAATTGTTTACAATGGATTGTTAGTAGTTACTTGAAATCATATAATTGTTTACAATGGATTGTTAGTAGTTACTTGGAATCATAAAATTGTTTATAATGGATTGTTAGTAGTTACTTGAAATCATATAATTGTTTACAATGGATTGTTAGTAGTTACTTGAAATCATATAATTGTATGCAAACAAATGATTATTAGCATTAAATAGTAATACTTGATACCATACAATTGTGTGCAAAATGTTTGAATCAGATCCGAATATCTGATATCCTATAACTGTGCGCAAAAAAGTCAACAACAGAAAAATTTAAATATAAATGTTGAATATAAACGTACAACGAACGCAATTCCCTAACCTCTAGGCGTAAAAAAGCCCAAGGTGAACTGATATGCCGTTAAAATCAATGAATTAATCAAGCTAATATGATGACGGGTGACCATACGTTGCCTTGCACACGCCAGAAAACATTTGGAATCTGAATATAGAGGTTTTTACGACATCCATCCTACTCCCTGCGACCTTGCAGTATCAAATCTTTATCGCATTTCCTTCTTGGCATTTCAGCAATTATAAATATATTTCTTTTTTATCCTCGAGAATTTTATTGCCTCGAAAGTCAAAGAGCTTTTACGATCAAAGCATCATTAATTTCCCAGCTCGTTGACACTAAGCCTCTCACGAAATATGTCAATCTGATTATCTGTTTCTTACTCATGCCATTGGATTACATTACAAACTTTACCAGTTAGGTCTCATTTATGTCAGGGTCCTATCGGTTCGAAAATTATTTGAACTAGTTAAGAGTACTTGATATCATATAACTCTAAAATCTATTCATAAAATAACCACAGAGGGGTTGACATGACTTTAAAATCAATCAATCTCACGCACACATACACACACTCATACATATATATGAGTACAATTTTTGAATGGAATCCGACTGAAAGAGAAATAAGAAGGCAGCAGCTTGGAAAATTAAATAATCACGTTTGGTTTGAATGAGGATGCTAAACCTCGAGTGAACATGTCAATCCCATTTCTGCAATCTGTCATATATATATATATATATATATATATATATATATATATGTGTGTGTGTGTGTGTGTGTGTGTGTGTGTGTGTGTTGGGCAGCAGTCTTTCATTCATGTATGTTTGATTAAATAATAAAGACACATTTTGTCTATATAATTTTATCAAGATTATATATATATATATATATATATATAGAGAGAGAGAGAGAGCATAGATATATAGATATGCATGTGCGTGTTTGTATTCAGATATGATTATGTGCGTGAATCAAAGAACATCTCCTACAGAACACTAATTACGTATACGAAGTGAGGTAGTATTTACGAAGATAGGAATCTACAACGAATGGAAGAAAAGAAAAGGAAGAGAAAAATTTGATATATGGTTTAATCACCTCCTACGATAAAAAAAAAACCCTGCAAAAACAAACGTAAGAAAACAAAAGGCAGATAATATATAAATGAACGGAACAAAATATTCAATTAACAAAAAATATAAATTATTTACAGTTGTTAAGAAAATATTGAACGAATTACTTTTTTGAACAATAGAAAATAATCGACAATGAACAAGTCAAAACTACCAAAAATACTATGCCTCTTCCAGATAAAGTGCATGAAAACAAATGTAATGTTCCAGGTAACAATCAAAATATACGAAGTAAAAACAAAAATCGGAACAATAGAAATAGAATGGAAGATCAAATACAAGCATATAATTTCAAAATTCTTTTTAAATGTACGGAAATAACACAAATATATCTGAAGAATATCTGGAAAAAAAGAGGGAGGGGAAGGAAGAGTCCATTAGCAAAATAGAAAAGGATTTGGAAAACAGCATCATATGGAGAACTTTCAAAGAGATATCTATTTTGTCTTAAAGAAAATTTAGAAAAAAATATCGTCTGAAGAAAAGGAAAAACTTTTGAACAAAAGAAATGAATTAATATCAAAAGGTAAACACGAAAACAAATTCCTAATAAACAACCAAACAAACAAACAAAAAAACATGAGTTTAGTCGGGCACAGTATTGTTGAAAGCAAAAGATAAAGGAATGTCTTATACATTTTTACTCAATTTCTTTCATTTTCTTTCAACGACGGAACACATTCTTGGTTCATGGGCATATAAAAATTGTCCATACTTTTCTTCTGGTTGATCGGTTTTGACAATTATTTGATCATTATTAAGATAGAAACATCTAAGAGGGAAGTTATTTTTCTAGTCGGCATTTCTTTTTATAAATGCTATAAACGCTTCTTCCTGGTCAGCCAACACTGGCACGTCCATATGTAGGGGTCCATAGAAGAACGTCACTTATAGGTTCGTCCATGCTTCTCCAGCAATGTCTTGTCTTAATTGGATGGTTTGTGAGCAGGGAGGTAAGTAGTCAAAACCCTGTTGTTTCGTGAGGTGTTGCTTTCAGGATTCGTTCATAACTGGGAGCATTCTTGTGTAGTTCCTATTTACACACACACACACACACATATATATATATATATATATATATATATATATATATATATATATATATATAATAGACTATTCTATTTTAAAAGTGATGGTCTCAAGCATCTGAAATTTTCGTTTGAAATTAATATATATGCTATTTCATTATTATGCTTTTTATGTTATAAATATGAATGTATAATATAAAAAAATGTATCAAAGTTTCTCTGAACTTAAATGCAATAACAACACAATTTCTATCTTTAAAAATGAACAATGATGCTTGAAACGGTTTGGAAGTTTAGATTCGTTTTAAGCATTAAGAACGGATTATAACCAGAAAATTCTCGTAAAACATAAAACGAAAAAAATGGAGGTGCCTGCAGTGTAATGGTTATCATCACAGTAAGTGGACACGGTGACACGAGTTCAAATGCTGGACGAGGCTGATTGCATTTCACATAGCACTAATACCCTTGGTAAAGGTATGAATTTAATAATCCTCCTCCAGCTACGAGTAAATAGTAGGGTAGACTGATTTCTTTAGCCTTGGTTGGGCAACAAGTTTTGGAGAAGGAAACTCATAATTTAAACTTGTTAAACTCCGCTTAAAATTGACCATGTGTCACATCCTACTCGTACGGAGAGGTTGGGTAAATACACATGAAACGAAAGAAAAAAGTACAATTTCGACTTAGAAAAAGCCCACACGATCAAAAAAGTACAAAACAAATCAATATCCTCTCTAATTTCACATCACCAAACAAAAACAAAAAAACACAACCCCAATTCTTTAACATGTCTCTGTTTATAGCCACATTAATATTATGACAAAATAGAATTTTAAAAAATTAATAGAAATTAGATAGACCACATTATAAGTAGACTCAACGACTACAATATTTTTTTTTCTTTTTTGAATCATTTATAAACTTTAGTTATATTTTATGGTATTATTAATGAATCCCAGATTATATTATTTTTCAATAATATTTAATTATTTACATCTTATGGCAATGATAGTAATTCCAAAGAAATTTTCTTATAATCATCAAATTAAAGATTAAAAAATCCCGTAACAACTATTATTAAGTGTCTGTTTCCATCACGATTTACATCAACAATTTCCGTTATCTTTTTAAAAAGACAATTTCGTAATATCAGATGAAATTGTATGAGCGAAACATGTTATGAGAATGTATCAACAACTTTGATTTTCATTTTTTCGAATATATCTCATAACCACAATGTCGGATACCCCTATGCAAATTATATATACATGAGATTTAAAGTGTTTTAAATTTTTTATGCTGCTCTACTGACCGGCATTTCAGCACTTTGATTTATTCAACGTTTCTAAACGATTTTTCTCATCTATGATAGATAGATAGATAGATAGATACATACATACATACATACATACATACATACATACATACATACATACATATTATCTTGTACCTTATGTCTAGATTCCACCCTGCCATATATATTCTACCACACACATACATACGTATAGATAGATATATATGTATATATATATATTGCGTGTGCAGAAACGTTGCTTTTTTTGTGTGTGTGTACATTCTTGTAATTTACTAAGCTTTTTGCTCAGATGTAGCACAAGGCCTCACGAATGGAGCACCCAATGAGAACTGAACTCACTCATGTACGTTTGCTAGTCTAACATGCTAACCATTACACTAACCAAGGTGCTCTTTTGTGTGTAAATTCTTCAACAATCGATCTCTTATCGGATTTTAATAAAATTTTCGGTACTTAAACAATAAAAGACGAGTTTTTTTTTTAAATGACTTTTTATTCAAAATTCTGGAGATAACATGTTTTTTTATTGCTTTGTTTCCCTTCAATCAATTAATTTTGCTAATAATGTTGCTTTTGCTAATAAAGTTGCCACAAAATTATTTTTACACTTTATAAAAGATAATTCCATCGAGAAAAACATTTTTTTTTTTGCCTTTTTTTAAGATGGAATGAGAAGATGTTGATTCGGACACCTTATACTTTTGGTTATCTAAAAACACGATAATATTGCTATTCTATGCAATCTTTTTTACTTTCTGAATTTTTACGAATTGGGTCGTACATATTCAACTTAATCTTTATTTGTTAGATATTTATACAACTGATAGTCATAAATTAAATTCTCTTTATTGCCTCTGACTGAGGTTTGGGTTATTTAATGCAAAAAATATGAGTTTTATCCTCCCCTAAAATTATAACTTCTACAAAAAGGAAAGTATTTTTTTACAAAAGACAAAAGAAAGAAATAAAAGGTTAAAGACTTCGGCAAAGAAATATTCACAGACTATTATTTTACAGCAAAAGGCTTATTCCTCTGAAATAGTTTATTAATAGCACTTACAGATATCCATACCAAAAATATCGTCTACACACCAAAAAACTAAATAAAAATCAAATAAGAAATTAACGGCTTATATTTTTCACGACATCAATCATAGATTTTATATATATATATATATATATATATATATATATATATATATATATATATATATATATATATATATATATATACTTTATTCTATCTAATTCTACTTTAGCCCTGGTTGTTCTCACTTTTTGAGGTGCCGCTTTCTTTTTTGCTTAAAGGCACGGAATTTTAGTTAGAAATAATTGGTTAGAAAAAAAAAATTCCTTCACAAAGTGCATTCAAGAATGTCTTAAAGATATTCTTCCGGATAAATGCTATTTTTATTGAGATTTACCTCGAACGAGCAAACCAATGCGCGCTGTCAGGTGATGGTCTCGCAGATGTTTTTCGCTAGGATAGTAAATACGAGTCTCACTTAATCCTTCACACCACCCACTCCAAACTATGTTACCCAGTGCCAAGTTAAACTTGCTAACTACAGACGGACGGAAAGAAGAAGCCACAGAATGCTTTAAAGACAGAAGAATTCTGTAGGTGACATTCAGGCACCAAAGATGTATCTTTGCTTGAGATCAGCATGAAACCAAAGGAAATGCTTTATTGTATCCGGCCGTTTGAAGATTAGAAAGTTGATGTCAAGAATTTAATAGCTTGAGTTTCAAAAAATAATATAGAAGCAGTTATATGACTGCATTGAGTTTCTGGAATTATTAAACATTGTATATTTTATAGTCCAGCATTTCCAGAAGCGGACGAATTTTTGCAAGCATCGCATTTTAATCATCAATCATACCTTCTATTTCAATAAAAATGCTTCCTGTTTGTATAAGTAATAAATCCCAGATAAAATAATTCCATCCAGAATTTATATATATATATATATATGATCAAATTATAAATCATATGATAGAATCTGGTTCGTAAAATTAAATATACTTATGCATATGCCGTCTACTGCACAGGAACGCTTGAGAGGTTTATTCAGGTATAAACATCAGTTTCAGCTTACCTGACGCGAACTTTAAAAATCCGGAGTTGAGGGCACCTTGAAAAAAATACACTTTTTGTTTGTTTGTTCCTGGCAACGTACAAAAGAAAGTGGGTGGTAAGTGAAAAATATACACAGGATTTCTAAAAAGAATCAAAGTGGGACAGTAGATACCATTTTGTCGGTTCTTAGAATGTCCCTGGCACACTTTCTTTGCCTAAATTATTTCTTTAAAATTAAATGGAACCATATGAAAACTTGGGTTTATAAATAAATAAAAATTCACCGCTACGAGAATGTACTCCGCTATTCATTTGTTTGCTTGTTTATTAATAGGGTGTATCAGAAGTATTTTCATTTGTACAGAGCTTAACTTCAAAGCTTATTTTATGTACACAAGTTATGATAACACTTCCCAACGAACTTTTTAGTGACTGAAGTTTGAGAGTTGTTTTTAACTTATTTGGGGGTGTCGCTTTCGAAAATAGCATCCGTTTTTGCCTATCACGTCAAGTTTTTGCTCTCTTGTATATCTCAGCTCAGTCGGCGGGGGCAGGAGAAGACACCGACTGCATCTTCACATAGGAGTAAGACCTCCACCCCAAAAAGTGTCCGGGACAAGATACTAAACAATCTGATGGCGAGGCTCCAGCCCTGGAGCTTTGAGAAATACGAGGTACCCCTTCATTGCCATTGTTCGAAGGCCCGCTCTGACTCGGTGTGGTAGCACTTGAAAGGGTCCTATCTATGGGCCAAATAGAACTGTTTGACATTTGAACTGAGAGCAAATGAGATACGTTAAATCGAATTGTTAGAAATAGAACAGTTTGACCATTTAACTGTGTGTAAACAAATGATTGATGTTTAATTGAATTGTTAGTGATACATAGCAATACTTGGAACAATTGCTTACATGTTCTGCTTATTTTACCTTTGTATGCCTCCTCTTCCCCTATTCTTTCCCTTGTAAATAAACTTAGTTTGGCATTTCAAACCCTTGTTTTACTTAAATATTCTTTGTTTGTTTCAAATTTTTATGTTATGATTGCCGGGGAACAGATATACTCCAAGACACATATCCTAAATTCGCTGTGGTCATAACACGACACATTTTTGTATTTAACCTTTCGAGTTGCTGCATCGATTTTATGGTATCCGGCCAGAATTGGTTTTCAAAGCACTCCATATCAGAAAGAAGCAACCTAAAATCAATAGAATAAATATCAAATCCAGTACTAATGTACTTAAATGTCTTTAGCTACTGTTGCTATTTATAGAACAAAATTTGAAAATAAAAGCTACAGCAAAACACCAGTATAAATAATAATATAGTAATAAAGTAGTAATGCACCTGTAAAAGTTACATCACTTTTGCAATATACCCACTCCTGATGATAGCCCAAGATGGGACAGAAAGTACTTGGGAACCGATTAATCATGGAAGGTTTATTAACCAATTCCCGCCGGATACCATAAAATCGATACGGTGACTCGAAAGGATGAATATAAAAATGTGTAGACAAAGGATGTCTGTATTGTTTAATCGCGCGCACACACACACACGCACACACACACACACACACACACACACACACACACTTTTATATATATATATATATATATATATATATATATATATATATATATATATATATATACAGGGTTTGGCACTAATAACCCACTAGGTTTGATATGCCAGAAAACGTCCACTCACCAACCAACCAATCAATCAAAACTGTCAGAAGCGAAATAAACCCCATAAATGGACGACAATCACTTGTCGATTATAATACTTCAAAATCCAGAAGGAAAATCTGAGCAAAAGCACACGAACATTCTTAGAGGAGTAAGATATATGAAAATTATTGCAAAAGCTTAAAAAACACACAATTTAGCTTCAAAATACTTTTGATACACGTTAATGATTATAGATACATTATTCAATTGATAATAATCCTAAAAAAGAAGATTTAGACAAGATTAAATTTTGAAACTGGCATCAAAATAGAGAAGTTTACTTTTCAACAGTCACCATTTAGTGCCTCACATTTTTTCAAAATTTCTATCCACATTTTCGTTCCGTGCATGAAGTAAGTCCGGAGCATAGCAACTTACAATTATGCATCGGATGAAAATGCCTAATTCAATTTTGGAGGAAACACACACACACACACACACACACACACACACACACACACACACACACATACACACACAAATAACTCTCACTCCCCCCCCCCAAATGCGATCTGCTGGTAGCAAGGCTATTTGGTTTTATGATATGTCAGCCCTTTTTGGTAGTTGTTTTATTGTTGGGTTATTTTATGCCGAGGTTAATTTAAAAATTATGCTCTCACATTATATCATCATCAAGTCGTGTTAATAGCGCGGAGTTTTCTTTCTCCCTCTGCATCCATCCATTTCTATCGTCGATCGCTCCTTGTAGGCCCTCAAGACTGCATTCGGTGTCCGCACATACCGAATGTACATAAGTCCTTGCTGATCGGCCAAAACTGGCGCGTTCATGTGTAGGAGTCCATAAAGGAACGTTGCTTATGAGTTCGTCTCTACTTTTCCAGCAGTGCCTAGCATGTTTTGCTCGTCTTAGTGAGATGAGAGACGGGTGGCTCGACTGCTGCCATTTTGCTGGGTGCTGTTTCCAGAATTTTCTCAAAATAGCTCATAGGATTCTTGTGTAGTATGCATGTAGCTTTTTCTCCATGCTTTTCCTTAGAATCCAATTGGAGTATCCATATATTTATACCAACACAGTCACATCTTAGAAGAAATCCGGTTTAATTTTATCCGAGATCTGATTTCCATAAGATCGATAACCTGTCAATAGCAATCCATGCCTTCCCTATGCGTATGTTGACTTCGTTTTCAAGTTGATGTGATATTGCTACCGGGGTATGTGAACCGATCTACTAATTTCAGATATTAGCCACTTAAAGTGAATGGCTCCTTCTTGTTTAAAACACATAAACTCTGTCTTATCTGCGTCTTATTTGAGAGAAGTATGCGATCATCTGCGAAGTCTTTGTCTGTCATAGTTTCGGGTGGATATCGACTGCTTTTTGTCTTTTTTATGAGAAACCGTTTTCTTTTATTATATCTATTGACGCTCTGGTCTACTCGGCTGGGGCTGCAGAATACACCGACTTCTTCTCTGTAGAGGAGTCGGTTAAACTCCAAACAAGTGTCCTGGATATGACACTTCCACAATCCGATTGTTAGGCTCCAGTAATGCTTGAGCTTTAGGAGTTGCGGAGTACCTCTTTATTGCCATCGCTCCCAGGTCAACCCAGGCCCAAAGTAGTAGCATCTAATAGGGTCCTATCTATGGGTCAAATAGAACTAAACCGTGTAAAAAAAAAAAGTAAAGTTGGCAACTATAGTCGAGGGTGACCCGAAGGCCCCCTTTTCAATAGCTACAACACTTTACCTTTGATCCTTACTTTTTAATGCTGAGTGTTAAACAAGAAGGTATCAAGTACCATTTTTGAGTCTTTGGTATGACTCGACCTGTGATTGAACCCCGGTCTCCTGGACCATTGGCGAACACTTTACTCATTACGTCAATAGCCCGGTAAATTGTTTGAAATATAACTGTTTTGACATTTAAACTGCGAATTTATGCTAAACTGAACAGTTTTACAAATTTACTATTTGAAAATAAATGACTGATGTTTAATTGAATTGTTCGTAATCCATAGTAATACCAGGAACTACTTAACTTTCTAGTCTAAACTGAATAGTTTGAAATAGAACTGTTTTTACATTTAGTTGTGTGTAAACAAAAAACTGTACTTATGCTAAACTGAATTGTTTGAAATAGAAATTTTTATATTTATAAAAATGGATTTGGCATTAAATAACATACAATGGTTGATATGCCATAAAACAAGACCAAACTATAAAAAGGTTTATTAATATACTTTATTCGACATTAAATGACCCGAAAAGGGTTGATATGCCGTAAAACAAAACAACCGACCAACCTACCATCTAGTGACGCTCATAGCACGTAATCTAGACAGACTATACACATATATGGTGCTAATGTATCTTGTAAGATTTCAATGAAATGGTATCACTATCGGATAAGTAGACTATTATTTTCGTATTTTTGTAAAACATTATTATAGCGGTAACAGTTCCTTTGGGGAAACTATATGCTTCCTGTATTTGCTCCATTTTTTTCTCTGTGAATAGAATCATTAACCTTGGAAAAATCTACGGACAATAGTATTGCCTCGAGCTTTGTTGCACGTACTCCGATTTACCCATGGAGGCGTTGGGTAAATACTATTTTGGGGTCAGAGTGGACTTGGGTCGATTGGCAATAAAGTGGTTATTCCATACTCCACTAAACTCCAGAATTGGAGCCTCACCATTGAATGTCGTTTAGGGTCATACCTAGGACAAGTATTACTGATAGATGGTTCGTTAGTTAGTCGACATATCAACCCTTGTTCGATAATTTAATACCGTATTCAGTCTTTTTGCAAACAATTATTTCTATTTAATAGCAATCATTTGTAAACAATTATAGCTTCAAATGACAATTCTTAACACAAATAATTTGGACACAGTTATGAGGTTTCAAGTATCCCTATTACGAATAATTTTCAAATAATTATATGTTTTGAAAGAGTCGATAAAGTTCAGAATCATTTTAAATAATTAAAAACTTCATACTTAGTAGCAATAACATTTTTTAAATTTAAACATAGATGGGACACTAACAGAGATTACTAGTCCCGGTCAGAGTGAACATGGGAATAATGGCAATGAAAGGAAACTCGGAACTCCTCACTACAGGATGTAGCTTAGTGTCATACCCAATATACCTCTTTTATAGGGAGTGAGACCTACTACTCCACAGCAGTGGATGCAATCGGTATATTCTATACCCCGTTGAAGGGCTTCTTTTGTTGTAACATGATTGTCTGTATAGAAGGAAAATCAGAAAAGGGACGTAACGAGTCTCTTCTATTACAAGTTCGACAAGGTTTTATTGTGGTTTTATGGGTTTATTGTGACTTCAATTCCAAAATCCTTACTTTCTGATTGACACGTTCTGACTCTCTCTCAGACTGGCATCAGAGACATTTTTACGTTTACTACTCCTACTGTCAACCATATCCTTCACTGAGAACTTTCTCAGAATGATAATGCAATGACGAACCCAATACCCTTACGTTACACTAGTAGACGGGGGATTTTCGATGGAAATTCAGAAACTGAACTCCATACATTGATTATGCATAAGAACCTCCTCGATCTACTTTAGCCATGTCATCAGATCTTAGACTGATTGTAACCCCGCAGAGGAGTAAGAACCCCCCCCCCTACACACACACACACACACCAAAGATGTGTCCTGGGTATAAAACTAAACTGCATTTGAGGCTCCAGTTTTGAAAATCTGGATAGTGTAGAGTGCCCCTTCATTAACATTATTCATTCTGACCCGAAGTAGTTTCTGTTATATCCCTCTATGAGTTAAATATATCTGTTTTGAAAATTTTTCTTATTCAAAAGATCTTTGCGAAAAAAAAGTAAACAAACGAGACGAAAAATGTAAATATAAACGTGCAATGAACGCATTTCCCTAACCACTAGGCATAGAATAACCCTAGAAGAGTTGACATGCCGTTAAAACCAATCTGCAAATCGATTAATCTTATCTTGGAATTCAAATTTGTTTTTATGGTCTAACGAGACTCACCAATCCATAATGAAAGAGCCAGCTATTTCGACAGTAACAAATTAAATATATATATATATATATTCTGACTCTTCATATCTATCAGCGTCTGAGAATCTTAAACCTATTTACCAGTTTCCTTTAAGTATACCTAAATGTAGACTTTATATTCTGACTCAGAGTTTATTTCCAGGAGAATGTTTATTCTTCACACAAGTGTTTCAAATGTCTTAATACATGCCAAGTGACAGACAGAGAATTTGTCGCTAAATTTACCTCCCTGGCGAGATCTAACACAACAGTCACGATAAGATGTGTCCCACAAAAAATTCGGTAGTTTAAACAATCTAATACAGGGATAGTGCTTAAGTTTTCTGAATTTCTTAAGCAAAGCATTGTCATCATATATTTTGGGCCAATCTCTTTTCCTCTATTTTTGTTGTCCAAGTAGTTGTCGACAAAAAATTTTCAAGTTGTCTGAGATTAAACATTGTAATTAGTATTCATTTTGGACTAGTCTGAATTTGAGTACACAAAAAGTGTAAGTCATCCAATGTTTATAATGATTAATCAAAAATTTCAAGGCTTGGTATTTTGGAATGGACTGGTTTGATTTGGAAGGCAAGGCTCAGTCAGAAAGGAAAGATTTGGTTTGACTTACCAAGACTTGTTCGTTTGGTTTGCGTCGGGCAGATTCTATCTGTAACCCATTCTGCCCCTTTTACCTAAGAATACTTAGATCATACATCTAACATGTTACTTTCTGCCTATTACGTATTTACTACTGCATTATAACAGATTCATATCATATATTGCTTATTACATATTACCTATCATAACACTTACCCATTATCATTTCAGCCTAGTCTCTGCAGAAGAGTAAGTATCCCACCTCAACGAATGTCCTGATATGACACAAAACAATCTGATGGTGAGGCTCCAGTCTTGGAATTTCGGAGAATATGGAGTACCCCTTCATTGCTATTGCTCCTAGGTCCACTTTCACCCGGAGTGGTAGCACCTGATATGGTCGTATCAGTGTGTCAAATAGAACTGTTTGATATTTAAACAGTGTGCAAACAAATGACTTTCGATATATAGAATTGTTAGAAATAGAATTTTTCGACCATCTACCTGTGTATAAACAAATGATTGATATCTAATTGAATTGATAGTAATACATAGCAATAGTTGGGACAATTTAACAATGTCCAAACGAATAAGTAATGTTGAATAGAATAATTAGTGTTAAATAGCAATAACTGGAACTCTCGAACTGTTTGCCTAAATTGAATTATTAGTATAACACAGCAATACTTGAAACCATTTGACTGTGTGCAAATGAATAGATCATGTTGAATAGAATAATTAGTGTTAAATAGCAATACTTGTAACCAGTCTGCAAACAAATGATTGCTATTGAATAGAATTATCAGTGTTAGATAGCAATAATTTAAACCGTTTAACTGAGTAGAAACAGTAGAAATACTTATTAGTGTAAACTAATTAGTTCTAACTTATTTGGACACGGCGACACGAGTTCAAATCCTGGACGAGACTGATTACATTTCACTTAGCACTAATACCCTTGGGAAAGGCATGAATCCAATTATTCTCCCTCCAGCTATGGGTAAATAGCAGGGCAGACTGAGTTCTTCAGCCTTGGTGAGGTAACTAGTCTAGGAGAAGGAAAACTCTAAATTCAAACCTGTTAAACTCCGCTTAAAAATTGACCTTGTGTCATATCCTTCCCGAGCGGAGGGGTTGGTAAATATGAATTAGTTAAAAAACGAAATTACCTACAAACTATGCGTGCAAATAAATGTCTAATCTTAAATTGTGACTGTTATATAGCAATAGTTGAAACCAAATTACTGTGTGCAAAAAATAAGCTCAGGTTCGTTTAAGAATGTTATCAACAAAATGTATTTGCAAATCATATTTAATATATATGTATAAGGAGGATTTGGCATTGAATAACCTAAAAGGGTTGATATGCCATTAAACTCAATCAAACTTATCATCGCTTACTTTTTACTTGATATCTTTTATCTGATATGTAATACCTTTTACAGATCACCTTTTTGATTTTTTTTTATAAATCCATTCACTGTAGATGATTGGGCAATTAAAAGAAAAAAATTCAAATTTTACCCCGGTGAATTAAGCTGCTTTATATATAGATTACTTTTTGACGTCTTTATTTCATTTTATAGACGTTGTCAAAATAGTTATAGACATAACAGTCTTAGGTTGTCTGAATTCAAGTAAGATAGATAGTTTGATTTCATTAATAACAAACTATTTATTTAGTGTATGACATTGTCGGTAGGATTTGTTAAACAAATACGTCAAAACCTTCATTAACTCTAATAATAATGTATATATAATGATGCATCAAATTTTATTAGAAAAAATCAAACTATTATTATGGTTGTACTTGAGCGCCCAGTTCACACTTGAACCTTGGTAAGACTTTGGCCTTTATCACTCCCCACTGATTATATCGTTTCTGCAGTATACTCCCCGCTGGACATTAATTATTTTCTGCACTGAAAAACTTAATTTATCTGGTTGTAAGGAAAAAGCTTTTGATTAATCACCGAATTATTATTTTTATTTATTTTTGTACATGAGATTTATTTTAAGCAGTTTAGACACCCACTCTATAAAATTTTGCAATAAAAATTCCAAAAAAGGGATATATGATAATATGACCACGTTCCGGCTTTTTATTAAAACATCTTCGGGGCGATGTTGAAATTGCTTAACCCGAAAATCATTTTCAACTGAAAAAAAAAGGTAATGAAAAAATTATTTGAATTCTATTACAGTTAATAATGTTCCATTTTAAAGTATAGTGATGTCACTAGTGTTTGAAATTTTCTTTTTGAATGAAACACTATTAACGATAGTAGGATGCCGATAATTTGATCATTTTTTTTCATCCTCTGAATATTTTTTTTTCATATTTTTATATACACATTTATCATTTCCATTTATCATAAATTTATATATATATATATATATATATATATATATATGTGTGTGTGTGTGTGTGTGTGTGTGTGTGTGTGTGTGTGTGTGTGAGACGTGTTTAGTATTAGCTCACCTGAAGATCGACAGCGTAAAGCCGAGTCGTAAGATTTTATTTTATTGTATTATTATCTTATTGTAGACTTGAAATATATTGTGATATTGCTCTCCGTTTTTGTGCATAAAGCACGATAAATATTCTACGGATTAAAAACTCTCTTAGCATTAAATTTCCATCATAATCTATATAAATAAAAATGTAAATGTTTGTTACTAACCGATAATCTCCAGTTTTATACCACTAATTGGTTCAAAATTTTCTGAGAGTATTTTATTTGAATTCAGGCGTGTTTTTATATGCTTATTATCCAAAAATATAACAATAATTAAAAAATATATTTTTAATAAGTCGTTTTTCTCCGAGAAAAGCCGAACGCGAATAACGATGGTAAACATTACTTCCGTTTCCCAAGAATTTAAAACGTGATTTTTTTTCTGCTTTCATCTCTTTTCTTTCTTTTTTGGTTAACTTAAACAGAGACACTAAACTTTAAACCATATTTCGTTGGTTCAATAGTAAGTAAATTTCTTTTTATTCTAACGAATTGTTTACAAAATATTTTCTTTTTCAACATTCCCTTTTTTTTTAACTTCAACGAAAGACATCCATTAAAATGTTTTCTTTCTTAAACCGTTTTCCAAGAATTTTACATGAGAATTTTTTTCTGGTTTAATCACTTTTCTTTCTTTTAATTGGTTTAAAATTTTGTGAAAGAATTTTATTCGAATACGGGCGTGTTTTTATATACTTAATATCCAAAAATATTACAATAATTAAAAAAAATATTTTTAATAAGTCGTTTTTCCCCGAGAAAAGCCGAACGCAAATTATGAAAGTAAACATTACTTTCGTTTTCCAAGAATTTTACACGTGAATTTTATTTTCTGCCTTTATCACTTTTATTTCTTTTTTGGTTAAGCACAGGGACAATATATTATATTTACACACTGATTGCTTCTCACATGGGCAATCATATGTTGCCTGTTCCAGAGTCGGCAATCCAAACAATCTCTTTATCCACTCGGAAACTGGAACTACCAAGAATATTGTGTATCTACAAGTATTGGAAAATTAAACATATTAGAAACATGCATTTTCTTTTTTTTCCCCATTTAAACAAACTGAGCCACAGCAACGCATGGCCGGGTACAGCTAGTTGTGTATATATAGATAGTATTGCTTATAAATAAGTACACTCGAAACATTTTTTACAACATAAAGTCAATTTTTTTCTGAAACAAAGATAGCAGGACTTTATTTCTAGTGGATCATTGTACAATTAAAAACGGAAATTATTATGTATTATTTATGACCAAACTCTGCAATATTGAAGATAGAGATAAAGACCCGTGTGAGTTGCGATAAAAAAAAATAACCAAAATTAAGATAATAAAAGATACTAGTTGAAAAAATCATAATAATATACTATGGAATATTGGATTGGGAAAAATGTTATAAACACTAACCAGAACCAATAACAGAAGTAAAAGGAGCAACAATTCTCTGGTACATTGCTATGCAAATTGATGGATAAATAAAGAGCAATAGACCAGATGTAGTGGTTAGGTTTTGGTTTGGTTTTATGGCATATCAAACATTATAGGTCATTTAATGCCAAATCCTTTTTATACATATATTTTGAATACATGATTTCTAAACACATTTTGTAGATAACATTTTGAAACGAGCCTGAGCTCATTTTTTTCACACAGTTAAACGATTTCACTTATTTCTATCTAATACAAATAATTCTATTAACTATTAATCATTTGTTTGCTCACCGTTAAATGGTTTCAAGTATTGATATGTATCATTAACAATTCAATTAAACATCAGTCATTTGTTTACACACAGTTAAATGATCAAACAGTTCTATTTCAAACAATTCAATTTAGCATTAGTCGAGGGTAACTCGAAGGCTACCTTTTCAATAGCTACTACACCGAAGTTTAGGAATGGGCGCTACTCCTTTCCCTAAATTCCTCCACTTTATCCTTGATCCGTACCTTATAATGCTGAGAGTTAAGCAAGTCAGGATTAAATCTTTAGATACAATCTCTCACAGATGATAGAAAAATGTTTTTTAGATTTTAAAAAAGTTTTTGTAGATTTATAATCTATAAAAATAGCAAATCATTTATTTTTCTATTGATTTATGAAGATAAGTCAATTATTTTACTCCTTGCAAGATTTTCACACAAGTGTGCGCTGATTGTCTTTTACTGAAGTCTGAGTGACAGCAAGTCTCCTCAAGTCTTCAGGACTCTTCTCATCAAGGAGGCATCAAGTACCATTTTTTAAGTCTTTTGGTATGACTCGACCTGGGACCATTGGCGAACACTCTACTCATCAGGCCAATGGCCCAGTTTGACTCATTGATAGCACTATCATCTACTACCACTCCGGGCCAGACAGAACCAAGAAGCGACGGCAATGAAGAGGTACTTCGCATTTCCCAAAGCTCCAGCATTACCGAAGTCTTACTATCAGACTGCCTAGTGTCATATCCAGGACACTCTTTGGGGGAGACTAACCTCTCTGCAGTGATGCAGTCAGTGTATTCTGCAGCCCCAGCTGACAAGGATACGAATGGTTAAAGACGATAAAAGAAAAATATATTTACTAATTGATGTGCCAGTGTCAACAGATAATAGCATATCAGTCATAGCGTAAATAAGTAAATACAAAGATCTGGAAATAGAAATTGAAAAAATGTGGCACCCTAAGACTACTATCGTACCAGTCATACTGGGAACTCTGCGTATGATCAAGAATGGACAGATGAACACATTAACAAAATACCTAGCAGTCCCAGCCTATACATAATACAAAAAAATTGCACTTTGCAGAACTGCTCCTCTCCTTAGGAGAGTTCTATCAATATGACTGAAAAACTTTACCCAAAAGAGACAGGAGCAAATAAATACATAGAATGCATCTAATCACAAACTTTACTTGACCCAAAGTCTTGCCCCAGTGATAGAAATAAACCGAAACGGGAATTGGAAGACCAGCAGAGACTATCCAAACTACAACATTGAGATCAGCCAGGATACTGAGAAGAGTCCTGGAGACTTGAGGAAACTTGCTGTCACTCAGACTTCAGTAAAAGACCATCAGCTCCCGCTTGTGTGAAAAACTTGCAAGGAGTGAAATAATTGACTTATCAATCAATAAATCAATAGAAAAATAAATGATATGCTGTTTTTATAGATTATCAATCTATAAAAACTTTTTAAAATCTAAAAAAACATTTTTCTATTATCTGAAAAAGATTGTATCAAAAGATTTAATTCTGACTGTTTAACACTCTTTATTATCACAATGTGTTAGTATTATTGTAAAACCTTTATTTTTAGAAATTATACCGAATAAAAATATTCTAATACAAACTAGACAGGAAAAATATTATTTCGGTAGTAAAAATAAACAATCTTATTTTACAAATTTTAATCATATGTTGGTAGATGCCACCAAAATAGCTATTTTATGTGCCTGGAACGACTTTTTTTTTTTTTCGTCTATTCTGTGTTAAAATATATTTTTAGTGTGTGTGTGTGTGTGTGTGTGTGCGTTTTCTTGCTGGGATTTCGTTACACTGGTCGCTGGAATGGGAACTCACTCATGTAAATGCACACGGGCCTTCTTATTTGACCATGATACAAACTATAGTCAAAGGGGTGCAGTTAAATGGCTTTTTTTGTTTGTCGGTTTTTATAATCATATTAACATACATTGAAGTTGTGTAGTTTTCTTATTGAGATTCATATCTGCATATTTTAAAATTCCTCATTATTCTGTATATATATATATATATATATATATATGTGTGTGTGTGTGTGTGTGTGTGTGTGTGTGTGGCATTTCTTCGTAAATACATATTTGATTAGATAATATAGACATCCTTTGTCTGCACATTTTTGTATCTATTCTTTCGCGTCGCCGCATTGATTTTATGGTATCTGGCGGGAACTAGTTAATAAATCCCCAATAATTAATTGTTCCCTCGAACTTTCTGTCCAATCTTGGGCCATCATATATATATATATATATACATATTAACGTAGCTTGCTATATTTATAAATAAAGAGTGCTTAATGTCAGCGATAGACCATATATATCCGAATTAGTATGGCGTAGACACAGAATTAACGACACTGCGATCGTCAGACCATACCTTGGTGAATGGAATTAACTTAGTGCATTCTCGGATTGCTTGGTCTGATGATCGTATTGATGATTAATAATTACAATTATCACTGTTTGTTCCGATAAAGTACGCAATATCAGAGATTTAGTCACGTGTACAGTGATCAGAAATAAATCAAAAACGCTTCCCTTCAAACATGCTCTTGTTTTACAACCAGTTTCACGAATATAATTATATATGAGTATATTATGTAATGGCTTCTCTCACCAACCAACCGCAGGTAGCAAACATTCGCACAGGAGAAATTGACAGGTAGTGGGTCAAAGTTCAAATCACCGGCTATAAAATCTATGAGAACAATGTGAAAGTCTAGTGACTCCTTGTAGTTAATTCTGGACAGTCACGTGCAAATTAAAAGAATTGGTAAGATTCAAAAAGTTGATTTTTAGACGCTAAAAGAACCGACGTATATTTTAGGGGTTTAAATGAGACCGTTCTATTAGAGGTGGGCTACAATTCACGAAAGAATGAAACTTTCAATGATAAAAACTGCATCCCATCTTCCTGTTTATGTGACCGGTCCAAAAATATATTTGTCTGTTCTTTTGTCACTGCGACAAAGTGACAAAAATTCTTCTACTCAATCCTTCTTTATATATATATATATATATATATATATATATATATATATATATATATATATTGATAAAGAGCGACTTGGTAACTACCAGTTTATCGCCGGTCCAACAATTGCAAGGGTGAGAAACTGACAGTCACCAAGTGCCGTTTACACTATGTCAACGCTATCCTAACTTAAATCTACATATGCTCAATTACTCTTTATTTATAAATATAGAAAACTATATTACTAACGATAATCTGTGTGTGTGTGTGTGTGTGTGTGTGTGTGTGTGTGTGTGTGTGTGTGTGTGTGTGTGTGTGTGTGTGTGTGTGTGTGTTTTGTGTGTGTGCGTGCACGCTTGACCTGGTATAAACTAAACCAGTTCACCCATCAAAGTTACTATATATAACGGCAAATCGGGATTTTTTTTTTCAGAGCAGTACACCTAAAACACTCTTTGATAATAAAACAATTTCCCGTCTAATTTGTAACTGACTGATAATTGTATGTGACCTGAATGTCATTTTCTTAATAATCCATATTCTCGGTATAATGGAAATGCGAAAAAGAAACCTTCACTTTTTTTCTAAACAGAAGCCTAAATATCATTGTGAACCGCTGCTACATTGAGAACCCAAGTAACAACAATTCTTTTGATATAATAGTGGAAGCCTTCCCATTTTCCCGTGACTATCTAAAACACCATCTGGCGGAAGTTACAGAACCCAGATATTCTTTTTTGATCCACTCGACTGCTTTTCGAAAGACAACATACTTAGGACGTCATTTTATGGTTGGTTTAATCATAAGAATATTACGTGATGCTTTCAAATTCATTGTAAATTGATAAATATGCTGATTATATATATATATATATATATATATATATATATATATAATTTGCCACTAGCTTGCTTTGCTGCCCAAAATGAATCATAATCCTTAACATTCATAGCATTTCGCAAAAGTTTTAGAAACTTTATATGGTGATATATTTCTTTTTGATCCGCCAAGAAGAACTACTATTTGAACCTGTTGACCTTTGATCATCTGTTAGTTAAGTGGGAAGCCATATTTATTTATTTAGCAATGTCTGCCAGTTATTTCGTCTTTGTGTGCTTTCTCTTCTACGGTCGACATTCCTTTAGTCATATAATTCAGGATGAGAATAAATTTGCATCTCTAATATATTACATCTAACTTCCGCATTAAGTCTGTTATTAATTCTCATTTACTAAGACTAGATTAGTTTAGCACACGGATAGAAGTACGGTGTGCCCGGTGAGAATCAAGCTCACTTAACTATGGTCTGCAGTTTAAAATTTTCTTAATCAGACATTTGTTTCAAGAATTCAATGTCTCAAAAATATCGAGAAATTGGATGGGAGTAATCTTTATTTTTCATGCTATGGGGTATTATTTCAAGGACATCTTGTGAATTAATTTTAGAGTGGTTAGAATTGCATCATTACCAAGAAGTCCATATACCCGGGTAGCCTGAATTCCAACCGGGGAATACCCATTTCTACATCGCTAATGCCTATAATCAACAATATTGTTTTATTATTGATATAAAAATATCATGATTAACAATATCATTTCTACATCACTATTGTAGAAATGATATAGATGAACGATTATTTTTTTCATTTATCAATCATGCGCCCTTAATTAATATAAATTATTTTTTAATTAATATGTAAGAGTATATTTTCTATATTTCTTAAAAAATGATTTATTCGATAATCAAGGAGTATCCGTGGCCTATCGGCTAACGTACTGGACTACGACATCAAAGTAAACAAGTTCGAACCCCAGTCGTGCAATTACGTTCACTTTCAGACTAAATGTATAAACCTCTTCATACCCCAGGCTATGGGTTAAATAGTAGCTCTACTGTTATTTGGCTTTGAATGGAACAATAAACAAAATAACCAAACGAAACTATCATCTGATTACTAGTTTGTTTACTGTTTTAAAAATAAGCTATAAAGCTGTTAAATAACAGATAAAATCATTTTATTTTTCAGCGAAGAACAAGGGATGGCAGTTGCACAGGGTTGTAGAAAGGGGTAGGGTTTTAAGAGTTAATATAACAACAGAGATTCGTAATGTTAAAACATGTTAACTATTTGTATATACCCAACCCTTCCGCCACGGCCAAGATGAGACACAAGGTTAACATTTAAGCGGAGTGTAGATGGTTTGAATTCAGAGTTTACCTTTTCCTAGACTGGTTGCCTAACCATGGCTAAAGAACTCAGTTTGCCTTACCAAGTGGCATAACTAAAGACCAAATTACAACGGCCAGAATATTATGTCAGAGCCTTTCCAAAACAGAAAAGGCTGACAGTATTTACTTGACACCAGCAGGATGCGACACAAAGTCAATTTTTAAAGGAAGTACAGTTGGTTCGAATTTAGAGTTTTCCTGAGTACCATGGTTAAAGAACTCAGTCTGCCTTACGATTCAAACTTAGCTTGAGGGTGAACAGATAAATCCATGCCTTTCTCAAGAGCATTCGCATGAAGAGAAACGCGAATAGCTTCATCTAGAATTTGAACTCAGGTTGTCGATTCCATTTCCTACGACAATAACAATTGCGCTATGGGCGCCTCTTAGCTATAGCTATGTTAGTTATAATACACTTATTCATTTAAGGCTTCTCCAAAACATTCTTTTGCTACTTGGTCCTCTTTGTGGGTGTTTCAGGTGGTTTAATGGCTAGCAAGCTAGGTAGTAAACCATTACGAATGAGTTTGAGTCTCATTGGGTGCCACATTCATACGGCCTTGTGCCACATCTAAGCAAAAGAGCTTAGTAAACTACTGCTTGGTCCTCTTTGTGCTTTGGGCTCTCGTGCATGGCTCGACATCCCAGTGATAACTAAAAAAGTCAATGACTAAAACATTGTTTAACGAAAGTATTTATTTCTCCGTTAGTTTTATAGACATTAATTTCCTTGTAAGCTTATAAGTTCGTGTAATAAGCAGATTTTTAAGATATGCTAGCTACATAAAATCGTGAGCGTTAGTTAGAAAATTTTAAAAACTAGCAATGTCGACTAGGTTCATAAAAGACGATATATTTCCTGTTTATCTAAGGATATGTTTTATGTCCAACTGTTTAGATAAGTGTCAGCTTCAAGAAATAGCTGATCAGGCGGAGAGAAAGAGCTTATCTTTATAGCTGTCAAGATCAGAACAATTTTAAACACTGATTTGTTGTCAATGTTAACTTAAATTTTCTGAGTGATTAGCACGAACTGAGTTGGATCTCTGTATGTGCTGACAAAAAATGATAAAAAATACAAGCCAACATTTGACAATTTTTCTGGCAGTGTCTTCAGACTGGTATTAAACTTTTATCGAGATGAATGTTATTATTTTTAGCGTGGAAAAAATGTATTCTTGCACGTGTTGTTATTCCCTCGCTAAGTGTTGTTGAAAAATAAAGGAGGATGATGATAAAGAAGTAAGAAGACGAATATGACGTTAGGTTTTATATGAAGGTTTTTTAATGTTAGTTCTTGATGGCAGTAGGGAATAAAGGGTTTACGTTTATGCTGCAAGTCTCGTAGGAAAGAAAGAAGTAAGGAAACGAAATGAAGTTATGATAGAGTTGAGAAAGCATTTTAGCAGCTAAATGCCTGAGCGAAAAGTGCATCGTTAGGTTAAGGCATTGTTGAATGTGTGAGGGAAATATGTTCGCCATAGTGTAGCAAAAGTCGTGTTTGCTGTTTGAGGACAGAAACGTTTGTAGTCACTGTGGATTTGTGGTTCTGGTTGTTTCGGGGAGAAGCGTGAATGTCTCCAGAAAATGTTGCCCAGAGGTGAAGTAGCTTGGCGTCGGAGCGGAATTTTGTATCACCGTCGACATAGCCAATTTTGGGGTGACGTAAAGTTGTTCCTGTGTGTGGCGTATTGAATTCATCTAATTCATATTCAACTGGGAACCCTTTGTCTAAGAGAATAGACGAAAGGGGTCCATAAATTAGACGACTCCCTCATTGTGTCGATGCTGCTGCTGCTGCTGCTATTGAAATAAGATGTCTGTCCAGAACGAGGAAATTCTGCGAAAATGGGTGTGTTTGGCAGATTTCCCCAGTTTGTGCTGCCCGGAAAGATGATCCGGGATGAATAGGATAAGTCATCCAGATTGGGTGAAATTATGCGTTACCCATATCTATATTTTATCTTTTATTCTTTATTTAGTGTAAATTTGTTTTATTTCTCAGGACTTTTTTTTTTTTTACAAACTTTCCTTTTGTCTATATAAATAGGAACAAAAAACGAGTACCTGTTTAAACACCAAAATTAAAGTAATTACAAATTATTACATTTTAATAGAAAAATTTGGGTATTTGAATAAAAAAAAGTTTATTTCAAAAATATTTTCCTTTTTTTTAATTTAGTAATTAACTTGGACAAAAAAAAGAAAGTAAAAAAAGAAGTTTGATTTAAAAGAAATTTCCATTTAAAAAATATTTTGGCAATTTACTAAAAAAAAAAAAAGAAGTTTATTTTAAGTTTTCATTTACTGTTTCATTAATCTCAACAACTTTTTAAAAATTAATTACATGTAAGAGTATATTTTTAAAATATTTTCTTAAAAGATAATTTATTGGTTGGATACGTTTTGTTTATCTTTTTTTATGAATAAGATTGTGTGATCAGAAGTCTTACTTTTTTGTTGTTAAAAACGGGAAAATTAAAGTAAATATTGCTCAATTTTTCATTTATAAAAATATTTTCAAAAAGGAATATGGTCAATAAATTATTATTACTTAAAACCATATATCTGTATGCAAATTATTGGTATAGAGAAAAATTACTTGAAACAATTACAGTTTACCAAGGATTTTTATTATAATTAGTTACTTGAAATCATAAGTGGTCGAAATACTTGAAACCACATAATTGTGTATAAATTATTTGTATTAGATAGGAATACTTAGAATCATACTTAGTACAAAAAATATGGGCACCTCTGATGGTGTTATGGTTAGCAAGCTAGACTAGCAAGCCTACATAAGTGTGTTCGAGTCTCATTGGGGGCCCCATTCATATGACCTTGTGCCACATCTAAGCAAAAAGCTAAGTAAATTACTACATAGTATAAAAATATTATCCTATTTACCCAACCCCTCCGCTCGGGCAGGATATGACACAAGGTCAGTTTTTAAGCGGAGTTTAACAGGTTTTAATTCAGAGTTTTCCTTCTCCTAGACTAGTTGCCTTACCAAGGCTGAAGAACCTAGTCTGCCCTACTATTTACCCATAGCTGGAGGGAGAATAATTGGATTCATACCTTTCCCAAGGGTATTAGTGCTATGGGAAATGCAATCAGTATCGTCCAGGATTTGAACTCGTGTCGCCGTGTTCATTTCCTACGGCGATAACGATTACACCACGGGCACCTCCCCAAAAATATTATCATTGAATAGGAGTTCTTTGTTCAATAGCATATCAACCTACGTAGTCTATTTAAAGCCATCCCTGTGAAAGAATAAGAGTGGTATTATTTAACCCATAGCCGGGGAGATAAGGAGGTTTATTCTTTTCCTCAAGGATACGAGTTCGAAAGTGAACGTAATAGAATGACTGAAGTTCGAACTCATTACGATGTCGCAGGCCCTATGCCACAGACGCTGCCTCCTATTACTAATAAGAATAGTTGAAACTATAATTGTTTTCAAATAATTATCATTATAAACTTAAAACCTGATAATTTTTCGCCAAAAGACTGGCTTTGGCATTAAATATCCCAAGGGTGGACATGCCCTAAAACCAACCATTACAACACATGAGATGCCTGGATATATTACCCCTAACAAAATGTATGGACTTTTAACATTTAGAAAACATTTCTTCCGTTTTTTTTCAATCCATCAAAAATACACAAAGCACAAATCTGAGACAAAACCTATTTGATAGCCAGGCTTTCTGGCGTCATGGAACACACCTTAAATTAATTAAAATAGTTTATTTTAATTGATAAAAGATTTGTCAACAGTAGAGGAACAAATTATAGAATAAAATTAAAGAAATTCTGAAATAACCAACAAGAATAATTCCCTATTAAGGGAATTTACTTGCAAGCAGTGAGAGACTTGTGATAACTATCGTGTTGAGTGATCTCTTCCTGTGGAATTCAATAAAAAAAAAACGACCTGATTTCTATTCTGCCTTTGACTAAGACTTGCCTGGTAAACCTCTGCCAGTTAGAACAAGAAATTTGGTCCCCTGTTTTTAACTGTTCTTCTACATGGCTCCAATCGTGGCAATTTCTCTTGAAATAATCGGAAAAATGATAAGACTCCTTCAAGAAGGGAATTCAACACGGAATGTGGCCAAAACCATGGATTATTGGCGGTTAGCAGAATAAAAAAAATTGGTGCAAGTTTTTAAAAAATGGTGTTGGGAGAGATTATAGAAGAAAGCATACTGGTAAACCACAGAAGATATCAAAGCCTTTGGAAAAAAGGGCAATATACGAAACAAATAGAAAATGGACAACAAAGCAAATGAAAAATAAATTGGCAGAAATAGGAGTCTTTGAGTCAAAAGTTTTGCAATATTTTGGTAACTTGAAGCACAATTCGATAATTCTGGATGCTTTTCCGAGACTGTGAAGGTGACGAATCATACTTTGATCTCGCCTGATACTCTCTTGGTTTTACTTGCCGGATTCGACTCTGGCTTGAAGCAAAGCCTTGGAATCCACGGTTCTAGGCCTACGTAACCTCGCCTGATTATCGAGGCTCTTGCAACCAGAGTAAAATTTCTTGAACTATCTAATTACTGGTATTGAAATCAATTGCACCTTCACCTTTATCACAACAAATCACGTTCGGCTTTCAAATTACACAATGAGTAAAGCAATGCACAACGTGCTAGGGCATCAACAGCGGCTACCTTTTATGCTTTGGTCACGGGAAATACGCGCCGTAAACAAGCACCAACTTAAACATTGCAAAACTTTGACTCGACATCATAAGATCGATTTAGTCTCCGATTTGTGCCTAGTTTATTTTTCATGGATTAAAAATAAGTGAAGAAACGTTTTCTTCGAGCGACGAGTCCATATTCTTTTGCCAGTGATTGTATGTAAGTTCATTCCCCTTTATCAAAATCTCCCCCCTTTTTTTTGCAATATAGGACATTAAAAAGATTGTTACTCTCTTCCCTTCAAAGGTCCAAGTAAACGTGAAAAATATTTCCCTTTGATTTTTTCCTTTCATCTTTTTTTATCTTACTTTATCTAATAAAAAAAAAATAAAGTACTAACCACGATCTTCCTCGGTGGTTATCTTAAGTTTACATTGATGTAAATGTAAAAGTCGACGGAATTTGCTTACTCATCACAGTACCAGTGCGTGGTTTATGGTGTCCTATCTTCAAACTGACTTGAAATGCCAAGCGAAAAATGAAAAGCACAGAATGCGAAACACTTATCTGACTGGGCTGGGCAAGTCTAAGTTTGGTGGGATTGCTTTTATTTTCCTACTAAACTGTTGAGTTATCACCAGCTGTTTGAGTTTGGGCCGACGTATTTGTTACATCCTGTTTATAGAATGTGTTGACAAACAACTAAATATCTAGCCGGAAGATTTTTACAGATGGACAAAGACAATTCGTGATAATAATTACTGAATTCATTCTTACAATACACACACAAACTCTCTCTCTCTCTCTCTCTCTCTCTCTCTCTCTCTCTCTCTCTCTAGAAGAAATACCTCGCCTTTACGGACTAATTCATTCCTTCGGAGTTAAAGCTGAAGTTTGTGAATTGATGTATGAGTGTATATAGGAAATGCATTCACGTCTTGACGTAAGAAAATTCTGGATACAATGTTTCGACATAAAGGAAAAATGAAATAATTAAACCATAATGATAACATGATGTTGATGCTTCTATTTAGAAAGGAATAAAGAATTCTTATTAGTCTTTTATGGTGTATATAATATTAGTAATATCATTCATAAGTGCAACTTCTATGCGATCGAACTTACTATGAATGCCAATATTTTCATATGAAATTAATATTAGATTAATGTAATTGATTTAGCTTTGCTTATTCAAGTGTTTCGAACAAGACATACAGAAATATCTTGCTTTTACGAGCTAATTTATTCCTAACAATAATTTATGAATCGGGATTTCGTAAAATGATTAAAAATTTATGTAGAAAACAACACATTGAATAAATTAAGTTTTAATGAAAGGAAAATCTTTCAAAACAGAGGAAGAAAAAAAAACAATGTTTAAAAATCATTTTAATAAAAAAAGAAAAATTAGTATATAAAATAAAAGTAAAATTTATAAAGAACTTCGTTCTTTCGACGATGATAAAGCATTCTTATAAAAATTAATTTCTAAGAAAAAAATCTAGCTGACCCCGTGCGGCTCTTGGTTTGGCCGGAGTGGAGAAGGGAGAAGTAATACAGGACAGTGTGGCACCAAAAAGTGACTTCCTCTTTTCTGTCGAGAACTACTATTGAGATCCTCAGTACGAATTCGGGGACCGAACTGAAAGCACGAAAACTTAAGCCACCAGAAAGTTTTCGTCACTCACTTCTTGAATGGAGCTTCCCAAGAAATAAAAGAAAAATTAAACGAAAGTCGACAACTGAAATTCTACTAAGTTAAACAACTGAAAGAAAATCCAATCGACAATTCTGCTGAAAAGAACTTTAAAGAAGACTCGGAATTAAATGAACTCTGAAACATTTCGACAAAACAAAACAAATATAAAAAAATACTCAAACTCAAAGAACTTTGTTTCCAGATCACTCTCTCAGATAAGTTCCAGCAAATTGCACTGAAATTTGCAACACTTTATCTTACCTATCTCTTTCTTTCTTGTTTCTTTTGTATTAAATTCCTTTTTCAAAACTTTATTGTCTGTGTTATCTTTTCGAATCAGTATCCGAACTAGAAAGCTGCGGAACTTGCTGTTTAAACTTACTGTTTGAATTACCGTTTAATATTGCACACTAAAGCCCCCTAAAAACATTAACCTAGTTAAATACTAAACTTGGCTTTAGTGTCACTCATTTCATTCCCAATAAATTAAATTTTTATTCCCTCAAATTTTCTTTATACTGAAAATTTTACCCTTTTAATTTTCTTTATTCTATTTCGGTTATATCTTTATTATGAAAGCTTCAAATATCGGCTATTTTGTTGACTACTTTGTCTCATCTCTATAAATCTCTAGTAACAAGAACGAGGCTTCATTAAATTTGAAACAAATTTAGAACTTGCTTCATAATTTCGATCTTCAGATTAAAAGAAAAACTCATTACCTTTTGGTGAAATGTAAAAATTTGTTAAAAAAAATGTTCGTTCTTAAAAGTTTACTCCAATTTTTATTTTCAAAAGAGAAATTCGAAATCAGGAGGTTTCGTATGACGGACTTTTTAGTAATGTCCCCACATCTGTTATGTTTAGTTATAACATATACAAATATACAAGGAATTCTTAAACCAAAGTACATGAAGCCTTGCGGGAAACCAAGAGAAATTGCAATGGGGTACAAGAGGTTATAACATATACAATAATACAAGGAATTCTTAAACCAAAGTACATGAAGCCCTGCGGGAAACCTAGAGAAATTAAAGTGGGGTACAAGAGGTTTTATAAAACTGGATATTTTTAAGTTGTCCCACAACTAACGAAATACATATATTTTTTGTAAACCAATTGTTACCAAGTAAATTGTTCTGTATTATGTCTGTATATATTTACCGAACTTCTCCACCACAGGAAGGATGTGACTCAAGATCAGTATTTAAACTGAGTAAAGATGGTTTGAATTCAGAGCTTTTCTCTTCCTAGACTCGTTGTCTAACCGAAGCAAAAGAACCCAGCCTGGTCTATTATTTAACTATAGCTGAAAAGAGAAGAAAAGGATTCACATATTTCCTCAAGACATTAGAGCAAAGCGAAACGCATCAGCTTCGTCCAGGATTTGAACTCGGGTCACTATTTTCATTTCTGACGACGGTAACCATTACGCTATGCATAAGTCTGTTTCCTGTCGGTAGTTTGGTATCCCATTTTTTAATAGTAATTTATGAAGCTCTTTGGTCCGATGCGGCACAAGGCCGAATGAAAGGGGCACCCAATGAGACTCGAACTCATTCGTGAAGCTTTGCTTGTCTAGCTTACTAACCATTACACCACCCGAGGTGTTGCCTATATATATATACCGGTATTTCTCTCGGTAGCATATCTATAAATTTATCTCATTCTTCCGTATGCAAATTATATACGTCCAATGTAACAACACCTAACTTAGAGTTAACATCTCCGTGTTCAAAAGAACCGGCCTTTAAAACAAAACATACTTGGTTTGCCAGTATATATTGGCCCAACCCCTCTACCATGACCAGTACGTTATACAAGGTCAATTTCCTACCGAGGTTAAAGAACCTAGTTTGGCAATCAACAGGGTGTCTCAAAATAGATACAACCCATTTATATGATAATGATTTATTAGTGAAACAAGCGAAATGGTGGTCATTTAGAATACGTCCTGTAAAAAATGCATCCGTTGAGCTAGAGAGATTAAATCAATATTTTTTTTTTAATTGTTATTATATCAGCTTCCAGGACATGCAATTTTTTTTTTGGGGGGGGGGCTTGCCTCGGTACTATATCATTATCATATTAATGGGTTGCTTCTTTTTTGAGACAGTTTGGAATGATTTTGTCTTCAAATAAGTAGTGACGCAAAATATTTTTCCTCTCTGGTCCAAGGAATTCTGATCGAGGATTAATAGTTGTTATTGTATACTATTTTCAAATCTTAAACAAAAAAGAACATATTATCATCAGTAGAATTACTAGCAGTCACATGGGTCCCATGTATATCGAGACACCCTATATTTATCCATAACTGGAAGAAGAAAGATGGATTCACGCCTTTCCCAAGAGTATTAGCGCGAAAGGAAACGTAAACACCCTCGTGGAGGGCTTGAACTCAGGTTGCTCATTCCATTTATTGTGATGGTAACAGTTACGCAAAGCGCGCCTCTGGTCTGCTCGTATATCCTTGCTCGTTTGACTCCAGAATTTCAGTTGATTGTTGAAAATTGCTAAACTCATCCATTATATTAAAAATATTACTAATACTGAAAGTCATTTTTCTGTTCTAGGTTCATTTTTACTCTAAATCCTCGCTTGTCCGATATCCAGAGAAATTATAAGGAAAATAAGGGTTGTTTTTTTTTTGTTTGTTTGTTTTAAGAATCATGTTAATTTGAAATAACCACACACCTAACGTAAATCTGATGTAGAATTAACAAACTGACCAAATGTAAAAAAAAATCATTTTTTAAAATAAGACATTTTTTCTCGTCCGACTTTCTTTTCCACTGATCGTTGTGAACAAGGTTTTTTTTCCATTTAGCAACATGCAGGGTTCGAGATTAACAGTGGCCCGTTGTCCCCGACACACTAAAATATTCGTCAGGGATACCCTTCGAGAGAGTCAATATTTTTATTGAAATAAGTATAACTGATTATTAAAAAAAGAAAAATTTTCACATCATTTTGGTGTCTTTTTTTGTGGTTGGAGTGAAGAGTTATTGATGCAAATCTGTCAAAGTTTTCTACAACGAGTCAAGAAATAGTGTAGCATAGGACCAACGTGTTGTGCTTTAAAGAAAGAAATCTGCAGAAAAGGAAATACTCAAACTCGAAGGTAAGGGAAGAAAATATAGCAGTCGTTTATTATTCACTTAGGGCTATGATCGCTGCAACTCAAAAAGTTCATTTTAGTTACGTTTTTCTTCTCCCTTCCTCTTGGTGATGACGGCGGTGTGGGTGAGAGCTGGCTGTAGACCCACGCCTGTCATAGCAGACTGGGTAGGACGGGTCGAGGCCTCGGAACCTTTGACTCGCCTATTTTGAAAGTTGCCTTCAACTCTGCCAAAATCTCCTGACTTGTTTTCTTATAAAGAGATTTTGGGGAACAAATCGAAGATCCCCGAATGTTCGACGTCACCAGTGAAACTGTCGTGAAACACATGAATATTCATCTGTGATTATTTTAAAATTACGTCTAACTTCGCAGGTCATTCTGCACGCACGCACTAGTCTCGTGACACCTTCACTGATTGACGACAGCGCCCATCCGTAATATTACAATAGAAGCCACATCTTTTTTTATTTAGACTTGAAAAAATATTTTCATTTTAGTTTGGACTATTCTAAGGTTTGACATGAACAAGTATAAAACCCACTATTTTTTTTTTTTTTTTTTTTAGTATTTTAATTTTTATTTGGACTGCTAGTAAGCTTTAACATGAACTAGTATAAAATCATAATTATCAGGTTTTATTTTGTTTCTTATCCTCGGTACTTTTTGTATCATCAATTAATTAAATTATTGTTTTGGACTTTTTCAAAGACTTAAAATTTTGCCTTTATTTAACATAGATAATTTTTTCTCTTCTTTTTGAAATAAAAACCTTCTTGGTTTAATTGATGTTTCATCGTTTCTTCAACAAAAAATTTGGAGACCACAATTTTAAGGCAAAATAGACGGAAATGAACATAATTTATTTCCTATATGTTTTAATGATGTTTTTATTACGCTGCGAACAACTATAGATAACAAAAAAAAAGCAACATTTTGATTTCGTGGCAATTCAAAATTGTTTTTCAAGATAGCTCCGAGACATTAGAGTGGGAGTGTAGTCTGGAGCCTAGGCAATGTGTATAACCAAAAAGAAATTTCGTGCAAGACAGTCAATTGAGAATGATTTGCTAGTCTGTCCCTCTAAAATTGTAGCAAGAACAGAATTGTTAGAATATCAGATTAAAATTCAATTATATATAGCATGTTCATTGTCCGTTCACTACTAATCCATACATTTTTGATAACATTCTTCACCTGCCCTGTTGACAGGCCTTAGAATACGCAGACTGTATCCCTTACAGAGGAGTAAGACTCCCCCCCCCCACAAAAAAAGGTGGGTGTCCTAAGTATGACATTAAACTACATCTGATAGTAGAGTATCTCTTCATTACCATTATTCCCAGATCCACTATGGCCCGGGGTGATTGTGTCTTTTAGGGTCCCGTCTGTGGGTCAAATATATCTGTAAATGAAATATTCGTATTCCATTGGACCGTGTGCAAAACAAATCTAAGGAAACAACTACACAATAAAATTTAGATATGAACGTACAATGAACGTGATTCCCTAACCTCTTGGCATAAAATAACCCTTACAGTTTGTCATACCGTTAAAATCAATCAATCAACCAGCCAACAAACACTACCGGACTGAACAAACGTGTTTCAAAAACAACTACACTAAATCTGATACCGGTTAATGACAGAATGATTTCCGGAGTTACATTTACCGGGTGCATCAATGTATTTTAAACAAACATGAAACAGCCTAGTCAGCTGGGGCAGTAGAACACACCCACTGTATCTCTGCAGAGGGGTAAGAACCCCTCCCCGACAAATATCCTGGATATGACACTAAACAATATGACGGTGAGGGTCCAGTCCTAGAGCTTTGGGTAATGTGGAGTATCTCTTCATTGGCATCGTTCCCAGGTCAACTCTAGCTCGGAGCGATAGCACCTGATAGGGTCTTATCTATGGGTCGAAAGTTTGAACTGTGTTTGAACAAATGACTTCTGTCGAATTGAATTGTTAAAAATAGAACTATTTGGCCATTTAGCTATGTGTAAACAAATGACTGTCAAATTGAATTGTTAGTGATACATAGCAATACTTGGAACCATTTAACTATGTGCAAACGAATGAATCGTGTTGAATAGAATAACTCGTATCAAATAGCAATAATTGTAACCATTTTACTATGTGTAAACTAATGATTAATATTGAATTGAATTATTAGTGTTAAGTATATATATATATATATATATATATATATATATATATATATATATTTAGAGAATTTGGCATTAAATAACCAACAATGATATGTCATAAAACCCAACCAAACCAAATCCTAAATATTTAATATACATGTATAAAGAGGGTTTGGCATTAAATAACCTACAATGGTTAATATGCCATAAAATCCAACCCAACCAAACTAAACCTGAAAACATTTCTCTCTCCTCAATTTATGATTCAGAGGTTCAATAAAAAGATAAGATAAAATAAATCAAATAAAAAAACTATTGTCTTTTATATAAAATGAAAAGAAATATTGTTTTCATCCACCTGTTGTCTTATTGAGGCAAAAGAATGTATTTTTACAATAATTTTAAACGGGTAAACACTTCATAATTAGTTGTAATATCAGTGTTTTATGAGTCAATGTATTAATGAACGTGACAATCATTTTAAACAGGCAAACACGTCATACTTGATTGGAATATTATTATATCAATGTAGTTGAAAATCATTTCAAACGTTGTCTCAAACAAATCTATTTGACTCATAGATGAAACCTTAATAGGTACTACCGCTCCTGGTCAGAATGGACATGGGAGTAATGGCAACGAAGGGGTACTCAACAATCCCCATAAATGAAGAACTGGAGGTGCCCGTGGTGTAATGGTTATCGTCGTAGGAAATGGACACGGTGACACGAGTTCAAATCCTGGACGAGACTGATTGCATTTCACATAGCACTAATACCCTTGGGAAAGGTATGAATCTAATTATTCTCCCTCCAGCTATGGGCAAATAGTAGGGTAGACTGAGTTCTTCAGCCTTGGTGAGGCAACTAGTCCAGGAGAAGAAAACTCTGAATTAAAACCTGTTAAACTTCGCTTAAAAATTGACCTTATGTCATATCCTGCCCTAGCGGAGGGGTTGGTAAATATGATGTGATGAACTGGAGTTTCATCACCAGACATAGTTTGGTGTCACATCCAGGACACAAGTGATCGATGTTTGAACCCAGGTAAAAGATTAGATTTCGAATTCTAATATCCAAGACAAGCTGCCTTTGAAAAATGACAGCTGAACAATTTTTTAAACCCTTGTTTTCTTTTATTTGGTTTTGTACCAAACTCAGCTTAGGTCAGTGAACATCAGTAACAGATATATATTTGGTCCGTCCGGTGACTCACTTAACTAATCTAAAAAGATCAAGGGTTAGCTTTCTTGCCCGATACCTGAGGCGTCTCCTTAAAGAGGAATGCCAATAAAACTAGGACTGTTTCTGTCACCGCCCACACGAGGCTGGCTCTCTAGGCGGTTCTTCTTTAAAAACTTGCCTTATGTCATATAATGCCAACTCAGTAAAAATGGGTCAATTAGATTTTTTAATTTCTTTATTTAATGGCATTTCAACCTGAGTGGATTATTTAATAAGAAGAATAGCAGTGGTACTATTTAACCCATGCCTGGGGGAATAAGGAGGGACTCATACCCTTCCCAATGGTATTAGTTGATTTGTTACTTCTATAGCATATCAACATTTGTAGGTTATTTAATGCAAAATCCATTTTTATACAAATGAACAGTTCTATTTCAAACAATTTAGTTTAGCATGCAGAAGCAGTTCCATTTCAAACAATTCAGTTTAGGATAAGTACACAGTTTAAAACAGTTATATTTCAAACAGTTCAGTTAAGCGTAAGTACAGTTTCAATGTCAAAACAGTTCTATTTTTAATTATACAATTTATGTTTGTTTGGGTTTTAAGGCATATCAACCTTTATAGGTTATTTAATGTCAAATCGATTTTTATACAAATAAACACTTCTATTTCAAAAAATTCAGTTTAGCATAAGTACACAGTTTAATTGTCAAAAACATTTCTATTTCAAGCTATTCAGTTTAGTCAAACAGTCCTAATTCAAACAATTTAGTTTAGTATAAGAATCGCTTTTGTTTACACAGTAAAATATGAAAAAGTTCTATTTCAAGCAATTCAGTTTAGCATAAGTACGCAGTTTAGTTCTACTTGACCCATAGATAGGACCCTTTCAGGTGCTACCACTCCGGGACAGAGTGGACCTAGGAGCTATAGCAATGAAGGAGTACTTCGCATTCTCCAAAGCTCCAGCATTTCTGGAACCTTACCATCAGATTGTTTTGTGTCATATGGAGGACACTTGATTGGTGAGAGGGTCTTACCCCTCTGCAGAGGTGTAGTTGGTGTATTCTACTGCCCAGCAGACTGGGCAAAAGGGTATTAGTCCGAAAGTGAATTTAATAGAGCAACTAGAGTTCAAACTCATTCACAGTCATGCACGTTTGCTACAACGCCACGGAGACACCCCCCGTAAACCAGATTTCATGCGCTAATGAAATGTCTGGGTGCCAGATAAAGATTTTAAAGGTATCAAGACCCTTCCGACTTGGAAGAAAGACCAAGAATAATCTTTTTACTCCGATTTTCTCATTCACAAACCCGACATTTGTCCTCCAGCCTGACAGAGCTCTAAGCTTTATAAATACCAAGTTACAAACACAACTATCAAAGAGTTCCGTTTTCATGTTAAACAAATTAAAAATTGTTACCGCTTTCGGTGATTTCGAAGTGACGTGTTTTTGGTGGAGGTACCTCTTGTTGTGTAATATATTTGTTGGTGGCAGTTTGTGTCGAAAGTCTAGAGGTACCTACTGGGTCTTTCTGTCTGTGTAATCAACGGGATATGTCAGCTGCAGAATGTGTGTTCGTTTCTAGGAGCATGAACATAGCCGAGGACTGTAGAGGAAGCGGCAAATTAAACCCTTTCTTACACCCTTCTGGAACAACATAGCAGAAAAGACGCATGAAAAATAGAATAATGCTCCTTTATTTTTAGCATCGACCGAGATGAATCTATTAGGAATAAATAAAACAAACAATTGTGGAAGAAAAAGGTTCGAGAAAAGTAAAAGATTGGTCAGTCTTTTTACACGAGCGAATGATTGTGTGGCCACTACAACGTCCTTTCCAGATGTATAGAATTCAAAATTAGTCTCGGGTAGATAGTATCTTTACCCCCAACACATATATTGCGATATTTCAATTATAAAATACAATAAAACTGGATCAAAACTCATGACTGGGTTTCACGTGCCTGATATTCAGTTGAGCTTCTATCCACTCGTCTGATGTCTTGACTTCATTTTTAAGCATAGAACACTATATTCTACTGATTTAAACCGTTTTTAGTGGTAAATTAAAGATTGATAGATAGATAGATAGTTTAAACGTAAATTGTAACTTGTAAAACAGTTTTCCAAACACGTATCCAGTATCAAAGACAGAGCTTCACATACATTGTAAAACCCCGATTTAAAACAGATTTTTAAGGTTTTACAACATCCGTGTATATATATGTATACATATATATATATATATATATATATGTGTGTGTGTGTGTGTGTGTGTGTGTGTGTGTGTGTGTGTGCATGCGCATACTCTAATCATATTATTTAATATAATATACATGACCCCTCATTATTAAGTACACTCTAACTAATGTAAAATCACTTTACTTTTAAGTCTAAGATATCAAGATTGTATTATTTCTAATTAATATATATTACTCATTACTAAATTCTTTAGTACTGGAATTATGTAGCGAAAAAGAAAATTGCAACAAGAAAAAGAAAATACATAAATACACATAAGGAATGTTCTTATTTTTTGGTGTGCAAAATGGTCATATTTTGGGGTATATATTTTAAATGGAGAGCTAGTTAAAAAATGATATCTAATTTTTTAAGTGCATAATATTCCACAAAAATAATAAAATCCTGGTAATGTTAGTTTGGTTCATTGGTTTAATGGTATATCAACCTTTGAAGCTTAATTAATGCCAAAAACATACTTGTAAAAGAGCAGTAACGGTACTATTTAACCCATAGCCAGGGGAATAAGTAGCTTCATATCTTTCACATGAGTATTAGTCCGAAAGTAATTGTTATGGCGCGACTGGAGTTGCAGCTCAGCTCGTTGAATATTATACTATTCATATTTACCAACCCCTCCGTTCGGGCAGGATATGACACAAGGTCAATTTTTAAGCGGAGTTTAACAGGTTTGAATTCAGAGTTTTCCTTCTCCAAGACTAGTTGCCTCACCAAGACTGAAGAACCTAGTCTGCCCTACTATTTACCCATAGCTGGAGGGAGAATAATTGGATTCATACCTTTCCCAAGGGTATTAGTGCTATGTGAAATGCAATCAATCTCGTCCAGGATTTGAACTCGTGTCACCGTGTCCATTTCCTACGACGATAACCATTACACCACGGGCACGTCCTTAAATATTACACTATTGGCTAAGACAAAAACATTTTCATAATAAATGGTAAGATGTTCTTATTTGTGAACGATACTATATATATGTGTGTGTGTGTGTGTATGTGTGTGTGTGTGTGTGTGTGTTGGTGTTGCTTTAATTATCTGCGTATATTTTTGATAGTTGCTTTAACTATCTTTGTGTTTTCATGTCTTATTCTTTAAAGGTTCGATTGGGGAACAGAAGACATATAAAAATAGAAGTAGTTATTATATAATCAATCCTAATTTGTTTGAAAGGGGAAGAATAAAATAAATAGCAGTTGGCATTCTGTTAAATAACTCAGACCAAAAGAACGTAAATCTAAGAAGTAGAAGGTGGGAATATATTCTGCTAATTCATTTGCTTTAAGCTGTAATTATCGAATTATTTTGAATATCTGAATATTTTGGGGTGTTGCTTTAACTATCTTTGTATTTTCATGTCTTATAATTAAAAGATTCCAGTTGAGGGACGTCATTGAAATTAATAAAAATACTCAAATATAAAACTGGTAAAACTTAGAGATAAGAAGGGAGAATAATCTGTTACCCATTAGTCCCGAAGAGACCAAACTTCGTGATAATAAAACATGTGACCTCCATAATCATTTAGTCATCTTGCTTCGGCTTGTCACTGTTTTTTTCAGATCCTGGATGAGGAGAAGGCGGAGCAGGAGAGAGATTTATACGTGTCGTACAAGTGTGTAACTCACTCACAAAATACAGACACATCTTAAGCCCCACAGTGATAGAGGAGCGGCCAAATGTACAAAGTTATGTATCAGCACGTGGGTGGCTCAAGGCCTATCAAACGTCGCTACCTTGTTGAAAGAACTGCGGCATATGTTAAGCAAGGTCATTAGTGTCTGAGCAGCCCACTCAAGTGAAGCTCTAAGAAATGTCTGGAAAAGGTGCCCGCGGCTGACGGCAGTTCATACCAGCAGAAAGAACACGAAAGGAAAATACGCGAACAAGAAACATGGAATGAGTGTGAGATCGTGGAATGTCTGGACATTTCTTGACTACGAAGAGGCGAACAACTCTGAACGACAAATAGGCATAATAGAAAAAAAGAGTTAGCCCGTTACAACGTTGACATTACCGCGCTCTGAGGAACTTGTGTGAGCGAGGAAGATCAGCAAACAGAAGTTGGCGTGGGATATACCTTCTTCTGGAAAGGTAAACCAAAAAGAGTAAAACGGGAGAACTTGTTGGTTTTGCCATTCGAGAAAAATTAATCAACCTCTTAGAATAACCTCATGATCTTTGTGATAGAATCATGTGTCTTTACCGTGTCTTTACCATGCAACCGCTTCAGGAGTATCTTTTCCGATAATGCTCCCACTTTTGAAGAATCTATAATGGCTATCCATCATGATCTTAGTTTAGGTATAACCTCGATTCCAAACGCTGACAATATCATCCCTCTTAATGACCTCAACGCCCGTGTTGGATGTAATCACGAGACATGAGTAGCTCTTGAAAAGCATGGTCTAGGTAAGATGAATAGTAGTGATCGTCGCCTTCTCTAGCTCTACACTGAATTCGAATTCGTTATTTACAAAACTATTTTTTAATAGAAAGACATTTACAAAATTACTTTGATACATCCAAGGTCCAACTATGGACATATCCTTGATTATATTATTGCCTGGAAAAGAGACGTTCAGGATGTTTGCACAGTTCAAATCATGCGGAGTGTTTGTACGTGGCAAGCTGAAACTCTGAAGCATGCGTAAAGTCCGTTTTGGTTAAATAAAAGTCCTTAAACGTATTAATGTGTCGAAAATGAAATACTTCACGTTATGCAAAAAGGCCATTAAGGAAGTAGAATTTGACGTAACATGGGGGCAGTTCAAATCCGAGGTTTTTAATGTTAAAGTTGAGGTTCTCGGGCTTGTAGTAAGTAGACGTCGGAACTGGTTTGAAAAAAAAAAACGATAAGCAGGTCACTAAATTTCTCGGAGACAAATATCCATTCGACCAGAAAAAAAAAAAAAAAAAAACACAGAACATTAGATAATAATAGAAAGTCTTTACTGTCGTCTATTTAGTCGGTAAAATTCTCACTCCAGCGAAAGTTACGACGTATGAAAAACTAGTGGTGGTTGAACATCCCTGAAAAAATCCAGAAAGCATACAACGGTGAATACATTGAAGAATTATACTATTTGGTCCGACAAGTCTTCAATCTTGAGTTCTCATACGTGGTATCACTTAAATCAATAGACGGATCTTCTCTCTTTAAGTACCATGAGAGTATCATGAAACGCTGAGCTGGGCACTTTAAAGATCACTTTCACAGGCTTTCAGATGAATTTGTCATCCATAATTTTCCCCAAAAGATGATCATGAGATGATGGATCACCCCACTGTTGTTGAGACCGAAAAAATCTAATAAAGAAATAAACACTTGGAAAACACCAGGTCTTGATGGTATTCCTATTAAGATTCTTCAAATGGAGTTGTCAAGCTCGTGGCAAAGATTTATCATCTGATATCAGACGTCGGGTTGGGTGCTCCTCTCTCCAGAACTGGGTTGATGCTATCTTAATTTTACTCTACAAAGGGAAGGAACCCAAATCCGATTTTAGAAATTAGAGAGGTAAAGACCAGCTAGAGAAGTTTGGCAAGGTTTCCGAAAAAAACTTTTACTCTCGGTTAACAAAATGGATATGCTCCTTTGTTAATCCGGAAAGTCACTGTAGTTTTAGATTGGGTCATTGTACAATGGACATAATTTTGTCTGCGTGTCTACTCTAGGAGAAATGCATCAAACATAATACAGCACTTTACGAGATCTTTGTTGATTTAACAAAGGTTTTCGATACTCTCAATAGGATCGTTCAGTAAGCCATCCTCGTGGTGTAATGGTTAAAGCAATGGACTGCGGAATCGTAGTAAGCGAGTTCGTATTCCAGTCGTGCTATTACGTTCACTTTCAGTCAAATACTCTTGGGAAATGTATGAACCCCTTTATCCTCCCAGCTACTGTGGGTTAAAAAGTACCACTACTGTTCTTCGAGGAGAATGGTTTAGGCATTAAATAACCTACAAAGGTTGATATGCCATTAAAACAAAGAAACCATCCTCCGCAAACTTGGTTTTCCTCTTTAATTCGTCAACATGTTCATCCATTTTCATATTGACATGAAATCTCGTGTTAACTTCCACAGTTTACTTTCGTAACCAATTCAAATCCATATATTTTGCTGAAACTCTCTTATATGCTGTAATATCGGCGTCAATATTCGATTCAGAACTTCAGGAAAAGTCTTTGACCCACACGCTCCAACTCAAAGTCGAAGACTTTGCAGGACCTCGTCTGCGAGCTGCACTGTGCTGATGATTCAGATCTCATAGCTCACTCTGTAGAAGATACGCAAAGCTGTAATGGATCTTTTCTTCGGGGAATGCACTACTTTGGAGCTTACCATCAGTCTGAAGAAGATGATCATATTCACTCCACGTCCAAGCAAGTCTTATGTCGAGCCAAACATCTTTGTTCAGGGTATAAAATTGGATTAGATTTATTCTTTTCCATATCTTGGAAGCACTCTCTTGATTCTAAAAAAAAGTCGAAGGATAGAAAAAGCCAACAAGAGCTCGGAAAGCTCGAAAGCCGTGTGTGGTCTGACTGGGGTATCATCACTAAAACTAAGCTCAGGAACTATGAAGCGTTCGTTTTATCTGTCTTTTAATGCTCTTCTGAATCTCTGATTACTTATCACCGTGACATCAATGTGGAAAGATTACATCAAACCTTAGGATGATCCAAAACATCAAATGGCAGTCTCTAACACCAGACACCATTGTTCTCTAACCAGCCAATATATCCACGGTTGAGATGCTCCTCATACACGATCAAATGCGTTGGGCAAGGCACCAAGGATGGAAGACGTAAGAAAAGTTTTTAAGACGTTGTCAAAAACAGTCTCAGAGCAATCAGTATAGACATTGGAGACTTGGAAAAGATGACGGTAAATCGATCAACTTGGAAGAAAGTGATTTACGAACGTTATAAAGTGTTCGAAGCACGGAAAATCGAAGACACCTGCCTCGGAAGTAGGACTTGATCTCGGTCCCTGATACTTTACAGCCTGAACATATTTGTAACATATATATTAGGTTCAGTTTGTCCAAAAACGGACATGCTTGTCATATCAAATCTCCAGACACCAAACTATCGAAGAATGCTTTTACGAAAGTCCTTCAGCAGCAACCTAGTGGTAACTCGCGTATATTCTGCGTCAAAGTGTGTTAGTCTGCGGCATGTTTGAGAAGTCATGTGTGGGTGCACGGAAGCAATGTCTACAGTAAAGATTATTAATTCATTAATCATAATTGTAATAGGACTTGCAAGGATATACTTGACCTGGGGAGTCGCACGCTCTTAACGAATCTAGGAAAAAAACCTTCTTCTGCAAAAAAGTGCCAGTCCTAATATATATATATATATATATATATATATATATATATATATACGAGGCTTGTCCAAAAAGTTCTAGGATTCACTCAGATTTTAGATTCATCCCACACAAACACATTTCATCTTTGTATGGGCCTCACCAGCACTGAAATTATGACTGAAATCTCATATAGCTTTTTTCGCTTTATGAGAAGTGGTAGTATGCAGTCATAATAAAATTGTTCAGCTATGATACTTCTTTCTGAGTGAGGTTTAGAAGTTTTTGGACGACCCTCGAATACAAATATATAAACATAAACAAACTCGTGATGCAGGGGCTATCATCGCGGGAAATGAACACAGCAACCCAAGTTCTAATCGTGGACGAGGCTATTTGCATTTTCACATAGTGCTAACATAGCATTGGAAAAGGTATGCATCCAACTAATCTCCCTCCAGCTATGAGTAAATAGTAGGGCAAAGTGAGCTCTTTAACCTTGGTATGGCAACCGGGCTAGGAGGAGGAAAACTCTGAATCCAAACCTGTCAAAGCCCGTTTAAAAATTGACCTTATGTCACATCAAGCTCGTACAGAGGGATTGGTATATATATATATATATATATATATATATTGCAATTATTTAAGGACAAGAATTAATTGTCTAGGCAAATATAAACTTACCAGATGTCTCAGCTTCGCGTATGGGACCCGGGAGATAACCTTTAGCCATTTCAGAGGGGAAAAGAGGAGTCTTTTCTGCAATAAAATACGGTACTATAAAATATCTTCAAATTGCTTGTGAAATAATTTGATTTGTGGTTTCCGGTGACGTCAGAATTTGTCTTGAGCCAATATTCAGTGCCGGTTTTTTGCTTAACTCAACACTTTCTAAACACATTGAATCGAACGCGCAAGATTGTGGAACATTCTTTATGCTTCACCGATTTTAAACGTTTTGACATTTGTAAACCATGAAAAAAAATGCCAGAAAAAAAAGAAACAGAGTCTGACCTCTCCCCAGCATGACAGTGTGTATAGTTAAAAGTTCAGAGTTCAAAGAAGGTCGATTTGCTTAGAAAACAGACATTTCCTTCTAAGATGAAAAGTCATCAAGAAAAAAGAATGAAAATCCTCTACACTGAATTTAAACATATCTTTAATATTTCATTCGTCGAATTAGATCAAGCTTGTCATTTTATAGACATACGACTTTGTTATTTTTGTTCACTGGCTCTGAATCCCGCGTGATTTTTGTGTATTTGAAGAGATTTTTTATGAGTGTTTTTGTTATTTTTGCACTGTGAAAATGTTATAAGCCTCATAGTATACACTTACATGCATTAAATACGGGCATTTGCAGATGGTATATATGTAGGAACAGACCGAGATAGATAGATAGATAGATAGATAGATAGATTTTTCTTGTTCTTGTTGTTGATGTTCACATTTCAATAAAAGCCGGAATTTAATTTCAAACAGAGAAGGCTCTTGTGGCCTGAAAAATTAAGGTTACAGAAAGTTTATCAATCAAGATCAGTCTGTTCATAGATAGATAGATGGAAGGAGATGGAACTATACGCCAGTATACTGAAATAGTTATTGATTAAATTTTGATTTGAAATTTTCACTGTCTAATGTTCGATCTATTTGATCTATAGAGAAGCCTTTGGTTAAATGCATTTTGTTAAAAAATAAGTATTTTTTTAGTACAATAAAAGCTTTTTGCATTGTCAGACTTGTAAAAAATTCGATGCACACAAATTGCTTCCTTAAAAAACAAAATCGATCGAATATTCAATGCTTTAAGTCCCGGTTAATGGACTTCAAAAAGTATATGTAATTTTCGACAAGACATAGACTATTCTTGATAACTTGGCCGTTGCATACGATATGTGCTAAAAACATCGTTATAGTAATGAACCATGAATAAAACGTTATTTATCTTCAAAATGCTCTCCGTGGCATTCAGCAGAATTATTCCAGCGAGTCTTTAATTGGTCGAAGCACCTCAGATATTCCTCTTTTGACATGTTGTCCTGTTGTTTTGATTTGTTTTTATGCCATCGTATTTTTTTCAATGTCCTCCACGTCTTTACATCTTACTGTTAAGATGTATTTCCAGTTTAAAAAAGAAGAAAAAAGTCGCGCAGAGCAAGGGGGTCTGGTGGGTATGAAGGGCGCGACACTTGTTCAATCCTGTGTTTTACCAAAAAATGCTGATCAAAAAAGTACCCAGAATTAGCACAAACTCGTCTAGGCTGCAGTCTAGATGTGTAGACATCATCACTTTATTGTATAAATTGCTCAGTTGTGTACATGTCTTAATTTGAATTTTCAGTTTTGAAATTTAAAAAGTTCAAGTTTTGGTCTCGATACTTTTTGATCATGTCTCGTATATCGATCAATTTGTTCTAAAAATTCTCCTAAAACAATATATGGACTTATATTACACTTTACTCGTGCTCTGTTGGCAGTGCCTAAAATAAGATGACTGCAGCCTCTGCAGAGCCGCATGCACCTCGTGTACGGAAAAAAAAAAAAGAAATGGTGAACTGTATCCGCCATTACTACCAGGTCTACTCTGTCCCGGAATAGTAGTACCTGTTAGATTCCTGCTTATGAGTCAAACAGATCTGTTTGAAAATTATTAGTATTGGATAAAAATACTTGAATTATTTTACTCATTTGAGAGTTCGTCACACCAGCGTAAGCAGATGGTTTTCCACTGGAGTTTAAGGGACAGCAAGTCTCTTCAAGTTTCCTGGACTCTTCTTGGTATTCTGGCCAATCTCAACAATGCTGTAGTTTGGATGGTCTTTACTCGTCCTCGTATATTTAAGTTCTCCAGTCCCTGTACCAATCCTTTGGTGACTGTATCGAGCGTGTTATTACAATCGGTATCACTGTCACTTTCATATTTCATAGTTTGTTTTTTTTTTTCAATTCTTTAGCATGGTCTAGGTATTTATCACTTTTTTTGTTTTCCATTCAGTTTTACCTGTGGTCAGCCGGCGCGATTTCACTATTCGGTAGGTATTCTTCTCTTTCTTTTTTTTTTTTTTTTTCCTTTTTTTTTTTTTTTAACTATCACTATGTCTGGTCGTCTAGCCGAGATTAGATGATCCGTTTGTATCTCAAAACCCTAGAGAATTTTTATGTATTTCATTTACTAGGACGGATTCTGGGTTATGCTTATACCACTTGTTCGTATGGTTAAATTTAAACTTCTTGCACAATTCCCACTGGATTACCTTGCCCACTCAGTCGTGTCAAGTCTTATACGCTCTTTGCGCTAATTTTTCGTTTTCTTTGATTTCCTTTCTGTGGTCGACGAGGACGTCAGAGTTTACTATTTGGCAGGTTCTCTTTTTTAGTTAATTTTCACTGGGTCTAGTCTTCTAGTCGGGATTAGTCATTATTATTATTATTATTATTATTATCGGAATAATTACATGAAAGACATTGGCGTAATGATTAGAGTGTTCGTCAATGGCCCAGGAGACCTGGGTTCAATCCCAAGTCGAGTCATACCAAAGACTCAAAAAATGGTATTTGATGCCTCTTTGCTTAACACTCAACATTATAAGGTACGGATCAAGGGTAAAGTGGAGCAATCCAGGGAAAGGAGTAGCACCCTCCACTACACCTTGGTGTAGTAGCTATCGAAAAGGGAGCCTTTGGGTCACCCTCCACTAAGGTCGCCAACTTTACTTACTTTATAATCGCTTACAATTTGTTGTATTAGATAGTATTACTTGAAACTATATAACTGTGTGCAAATTATTTCTATTTAGAATAGTTACTTGAAGCAATTTTTTTACAGATGATTGTTATCATTGGTTACTTGAAACTCTGTAAATGTTTGAAAAAAAGGGACTGGATTCGGCATCAAATAACCCAACATGCCGTAAAACCAGCCAATGTAGAAATTGCTTTTCGGGAAATGGTATATATTGTCAAAAAGACCAAACAGCGGTCTGATGTTACACAACTCATTTCTAACGATTTCATGAATGATGATGATGATGATGGTTGTAACTGATTCTGTATTGATATCAATCATTGGTAAAGGATACATTTTTCTTATTTTCTTTTTTTTTTCTCTCTCTTTTTATTCTTCAAGACTTGATTAGATTTTTTTTTTAAAAAGATTTTTCTTTTTTCTTTTTTTTTCTTTTTTTTTTTGTCGGAGAAAATGGACTTAGCGACCGAAGTTCAAATCCAGGACGAGGCCATCTGCGCTCTACTTCGTACTAATGCCCTTAGGAAAGGCATGACAATCTTTTTCTTTCCCGTTTCCAGCCATGGGTTTATAGTAGAGCAGATTGTCCTCAATCGCTTTGTAGGTAGGTAGGTTGGTAAACCGATCGAGGAGAAGAAAAAACACTGAATTAAAAAACAGGAGACGGAGTCTCTAACAGTCTAACTTACGACGTGATGGATGGTGAAATCATTATTTTGTTAGCAGGCAAATTGCTCCATACTTATGCTGTCTCGCGTATATGTATTTTATATATGTTTATCATCTCATGAACACACCAACACAGATACTCACTCTCTCTCTATCTATCTATCTATCTATCGATCGATCGATCTGTCTGTGTATGTGCTTGTGTGTGTGCGAATTTAAACTGTTTGAAAACCGTAACAGACAGTTGACTAATACATGTATACGTTAGCGATAATTTCCTTTGTCGAACAGATTGATTCTTAGAAAGCCATAAATTGTCATATATATTGTTTGATGAATTATATATATATATATATATATATATATGTATGTGTGTGTGTGTGTGTGTGTGTGTGTGTGTGGAGGGGTTGGTGGGTGGATGTGTGTATGTGTGTGCGTGCGTGCGTGCATGCATACAAAAGATAAGAGATAGTCAGGAATTGACAAAGATAAACATAGATAGATAGATAGATAGATAGATCCAAAAATTAAGCATTCGTTTTACATAACAGATATCCATCAGCTTCAGCTTAGCAAAGCAAAAAGTACCTATGTATCCTCATAAAATCTGTAATACCCATGAAAATTGTTTAAATACTAAGAAAACTCTTTCTTGCAGGTTGATTCACCGTATGAATCAGATGACACCTTGTCAAAACAAATAAAACTAAAAACAAATACTTAATAAATAAATACTTATAAAAAAAGCATCAAAGATAAGCATGCTGAGTTGAATATATTAGTGACTCGTCGTATGTTTTGATTTATAACTTTTGCATTATAAAAACGAGAAAAAAAAACAACAGGAAACGCGCCTCTTCATCTCTGAATAGAATCCAGCTATAACGGAGAGCGTGGTATAGTCTAAGATTAATACCGAAAGGGCTAAAAGGCTTATTTGAAGAAGAAGAAAAAAGTTTTTCGCATTAATAAATGAATAAATGAATAAATAAAATGGATTACGTGTTACTGTATTCCTTATCCCTAAGGAACATTGATAAATGCTTTACACATTTTTGACCCTACACACGAACACACACACAGGCACACACACATACATACATACAAGCTTTCTCTGAACATCACTTTGTAAATCCCTGGAAGTCACTCTCGTGTGTTTTTTTAATCTTACATACTCACACTTACACTCGTAAGCACATGCGCAGTTCTCTTTCCACTCCCCCTCCCTCTCTCTCTCTCTCTCTTTCTCTCTCTCTCTCTCTCTTTCTCTCTTATACCACGCAGAAACAGATGATGTTATTCGCATCTGGACACACAGTATATTTTTATTCATCTCTCTCTCTCTCTCTCTCTCTCTCTCTCTCTCTCTCTCTCTCTCTCTTTGTCTTTATATATATATATATATATATCCAGTCCCTCTGCACGGGCACGATCTGACATAAGCTCAATCTTTTATGCTGAATTTAACAGGTTTGAATTCAGAGTTTTCCTTCTCCAAGACTGGTTTCCATACCAAGGTTATAAAGCCCAGTCGGCCCGTCAATTTGCACATAGCTGGAGGGAGAATAATTAGATTTATACCTTTCCCAAGGATATTACTGCTAAGTAAAATACAGACTCGTCCAAGATTAGAACTCGAGTCGACGTATCCATTCCCTAAGACAGTAACCATTATACCACTAACAATATATATATATATATATATATATATAGAGAGAGAGAGAGAGAGAGAGAGGGAGGGAGGAAGAAAGAAAGGCGTTTGTGGTGTAATGGCTACTTTCTTAGGAAATGGACACAGCTACCCGAGTTCTAATCCTGGACGAGGCTATTTGCATTTTCACATAGCGCTAATACCTTTGGGAAAGGTATACATCTAGTTATCATCTCTCCAACTTTGAGTTGATAGTAAGGCAAAGTGAGCTCTTCAACTTTGGTATGGCAACCGGTCTAGGAAAGGGAAAAATCTGAATTCAAACCTGTTAAAGTCTGCTTTATTTCCTTATTTCTTATTTTCTCATTTATCATTGGCCAGTTCACATCCCTCATAAACAATATCTCATCTGCAGTAACCGATGCCAATATATGCATTGGAAAAGCATGGACTGCTATTGATAGGTTATCGATCATATGGAAATCTCATCTCTCGGATGAAATAAAATGGGAATTTCTAAGCCGTTGCCATATCAGAACTACTGTATGGTTACACCTCTTGGATTTTAACAAAATGTTTGGAGAAAAAGCAACTGTTCTTTTACAAAGATGGCTTTGGCATTAAATAACACATGAAGGTTGATATGCTATTAAAACAAAGAACGAAATTAATAATTGCTGCTTTCATGAATTATTGCTTAAAAGAACTAGATTAGATTATTTGAATTAATGCCATAATTATTTTCAAACTATGCATAGATAGATTGATAGATAGATTGGGCTAACTGTGTTTTAAGAAATATACAAGTTTTACGCAAAAACTTTGACCTGAGATCAATAAGGATCCCGTATCAATTATATATATATATATATATATATATATATATATATATATATACTTGGGTGGCGCAAAAGTCTTCCAATATTTATGAGAATAGATTTTTTTTTATTTGCATTGCTATATGACCTTGTAAAATAGTATTCTCTTGACGACATATATAGAATTTTACTATTCTAATCATCACATTTTACATTTTTTTAGATTCAACATTTTTATTACGTCATCATGCGTCGATCTAGAAAAACTTGACAGCAAAAAAAAAAGGGTGCATAATGATATATATATATATATATATATATATATATGGGGGTACGTATATTTAGATATCTATAACGCAAATTAGTTTCCAACAGTGAATAGTCTCAGAGTTTTAAAAAGAATAACTGGAAACTTTTTCTCACAAGAAATCTTTGTTTGTTTGTTTGTGTGTGTGTGTGTGTGTGTGTGTGTGTGTGTGTGTGTGTGTGTGTGTGTGTGTGTGTGTGTGTGTGTGTTTTCAGTAAGTATTCACTGTTAGTAGTGGTGAAGCCGCCTGTCATTTCATCTCTAAATAGTTTTCTTAATAAAATCTTCTAAAGTCAGCCATACCACAAGATTCGGCATTCTCAAAGAAAAATCTTCAGAATTCCTAGTACAATTGAAAGAAAGAAGCACAATATTCTCAAATATTCTCAAACTTTCAGTGTCAGTGACAATTTAAAGGAGCATCTTGGCAGGAATCCTTCATTTCAAGTACACGATTGCAAACTACTGTATCCCGTGAACAGAATGCTAAAGAAAATGTTATTCTTGTTTCATTTAATCTTCCACATTCGTCAAATCGTAATTGCAAAATCAGGAAATGCCTTTAGAATCCATCTGTCAGTTACTGCATAATTAAAAAACGAATAGACCAATACCCACTAAATATTCTCTGGTTACGAATGGGATACCGAATAATGTTTTGAGAAAGCAAAGTTGAGCAAATTCTAATGTTCCAATATTTTAATTTTTTAATTGACAATTTATAGCACTATATAATTTTTCGATTTACTGTTTATTGTTCTATATAAGTTTTCGATTTTGCTCTACACAACATAAATTTTGTTCCTGGATAATAGAAAGTATTTCGTAATTGCTTGTTATCAAAGCATAGAAAATAGCCACTATTTTCTTTAAGCTTTGTTTTTGTGCACTAGATAATGAAATTTAAAAATTAGGCTATTTTAAATATAAAACAGGCAAATTTGCATATTTTCTTTAACATAAGGTCTGAATAAAATAACCAATGAATCAAAATTTACATTTATTTATACTAAACTTATACAAAAATGCATAAAAATGTTTAAAAGTGAGTAGTTTGTTAAAATTTTGGACTAATTTAAATCACTTTATATACCCTATACATAAATGGATAATTTTAGAAATTTCATTATCCAGGTCACAAAAATAAAGTTTGAAGAGAAAAATAAGTATTTTCCATTTACTTTTGGCATAAGCAATTGGGAATTAAAACTTCCTACCCAGAAACAAGAAAGACTAATAATTTTGTTGCATATTGTAATCATAAAACGACAAAAAATGTAAAACAAAAACTATGTTCATCCATTGATTCGATGATCATCATTAACTAAGTCAAATCTTCGTAAATAAACTACACAGGTGATTTGTTTATAGTGGTGGAAGGATTGTGTAGAACCAGCCACATTTTTGGATGAACTGATAACAGAAGAATGGTGCACCATTGCACTACAGATTCTCTGGACAACATTTCTTACGGTTTGGCTTCAGATGGTTGGTTTGTTGGGTTTTATGGCATATTAACCATAGTAGTTTATTTTATGCTAAATTTTCTTTATACGTATATATGGAATATGTATAAGATTGGTAGACACATTTTGTAAATAACATTCTTAAACGAATTTGAGCTTTTTTTGCTCACAGTTAAATGGTTTCAAGTATTGTTATATAACAATCACAATTTAACATGTGTCATTTGTTTGCACGCGTATTGTTCTACTTGACACAAAGATAGGACCCTATCAGGTGCTACCATTCCGGGCCAGAGTGGACCTGGGAGCAATAGCAATGAAGGGGTGCTTCAAACTCCCCAAATCTCCAAAGCTGGAGCCTCGCTATCAGATTGTTTAAAGTGATATCTAGAACAATCTTTGGAGGGGGTGTCTTAACTCTTTGTAGAGATGCAATCAGAGTATTCTACAGCCCCAGCTGACAGGGCTATTGACTTCAGAATCTTTCTTTCTATAATGGTTACGTTACCAAGGTTAAAGAACCAAGTCTGTCCTACTATTTATCCAAAGCTTGGGGAACTGGCGGAGAGATGAATTCATGTTCGATAGCATAAGCTTGAAATATAGACTGCCTCGTAAAGGGTTTGAATTTGGCTCGTCGAGTACATACATTGTCCTGCAACGATAATCGTTACGCCACATTTGCCTCCGTTAGTTTAAATATAAGGACAGACAGAACCCTTATTTTGTGTCCATCAAGTTAGCTAAACTGAATCTGTATTTTTTTTGCGGAACCATATAATGTAGACATAAACCTGAAAATTTTTCTAGTCTGTAACTAAAGCTGTATCCTGTTTATCATGATCTTTCCGTACGACGTTTTTCGTGGTTGCGGTACATGAGCCGAAGTATGGGCAAGCCAGTGCGCATCATTATCAATAACGAATCTGTCTCTACACCTCGACAAAAAATTACACCATACTTAACGGCCTCGGGTGTTTGCTAAACTTGGCTTAGTAACGTCTCAGTGCAAGTAGTATGGACACCCAGTGAGAATCAAACACAATAGTTATGATCCGCTAATTTAGGTCCCGAGTCATTACTCCACACTAAGTGTCCAATACGTATTTATAAAATCATATTAGTTGATATATATATATATATAGGTAGTCACTCACGGGCAAAATGCGATACAAGGTCAACTTTTTAGTGGTGTACAGTTGGTTTCCATTCTCCTAGGCCATTTGCTGTACCATGGCTAAACAGCCCAGGCTGGCCCAGTCTCTCAAATAGCTGGAGAGAGAAGAGATTGATTCATGCCTTTCCCAATGGCATAAATATGAAATGAAACACGAACAGTCTCGTTCACTGATTCCATATCCTATTACTATAACCATTATGCTAGACACGCCTCCAAATATATATATATATATATATATATATATATATATATATGTATATATATATGTGTGTGTGTGTGTGTGTGTGTGTGTGTGTGTGTGTGTGTGTGTGTGTGTGTGTGTGTGTGTGTGTTTCAAGTCAAAACCTAATAAAATACAAGCAAATATAATTGTGACTAAAAGTTTCACGCTGAATAGTAACCGAATCAATTTCGAACTGTTAATGCATAAATTCGGTTGGTTGAAAAGATCATTTTACTCGCCTGAGATTAGATAACACTAAAACTGTTAGTGAAATTGTCTCGAATCCATATATTATATATATTATATATATATATAGAGAGAGAGGGAGAGAGGAAGAGAGAGAGAGATAGAATACACTCCGACACGCACGTACATATATATAAATTCTCATTGTATTTTATATATATATATATATATATATATATATGTGTGTGTGTGTGTGTGTGTGGGTGGGTGTGTGTAGATTCTGAAATACTTTAAACTAGGACCCATTTCAAGTTGTTGAAAAGATTAAAAGAATGTGACATTTTATGAAGAAACGCCATCTTTAATTGATACCGAGCGTAAATTAAAGAACAAAAGAAGTAGATGTATGAGCACAACTGTTTCTGGACGATTAACCACTTTACTCAAATATCATAATTTACAGCCTCTTCTTCTTCTTTTGCTTGCCAGGAACATAATACGAAACTCATTTGACATAGTTTCACTCAAAATTGAAAGCATTTAGCAATTTTCACTTGTGAGAACTCAGAAGAATTGGATGTCATACAACCAGATTGGCATCTTGCAACAAATAATTTGTCACTTCAAAAAAGAGCGGCAAAATTAAGGATGCAATGGAAAAAAAACGCTTCACCTGATTAAAGCTTGCTTAAAAAGTACGACCTCGCCATCAGCGTAATCCTGAACAGTGGTTTCACGTATCTGCGGTTGGACTAAACTATAAAACTTTTGCGTTCAAAAATCTTCCAAAATTAAAAACTTCTTTAAAGGAATAAAATTGAGCTATTTACCTAGCTTAACTTACTTTGGCTCAAACGTACAACTATAGGACACCCTGGAATAGAACCCACTAGCAATGATATGCTAGCATAGCTTGCTAACCATATCACCACGCTTTGGGTTATTGTCGTGGGAATTGGAATCGGCAACCCGATTTCAATTCTTGAACGAGGTTGTTAGAGTTTCAGTTCTTGCTAATGCCCGTAGGAAAGGTATATATCCATATCTTCGGTCCCAAAGTAAAAATAAATAGGAGGACAAGTTTAATTATTTAGTCTTAACTAGGCAACAAGTCTAGGAGTATGCGCGACCCTCTAATCTAGTAAATACAACCGGTCTAGGAGAAGAAAAACTATGAATTAACACCCATACCACTGAAGTAGCCAATAGATTTTTATCATAATCTACCTTATCATTGCTAGATGTGAGGGGAAATGATTAGCAGTGGAACATAAACAGCCTAGTTTAGAATTTCAATTTGGTTCGCTGTGTCCATTTTCTACAAAGATAACCACCAGCGCCATTATTTTCAATATATCATTATTATTATTATTATTATTATTATTATTAAAGACTCGTCGAGAGTGACAAAAGCAGAAGCTGAAGTTGCTAAAGACAGTCCGATGTTGCATCCAACCTCGTTTTGGTAACTCCTACGGCGATACTATGCCAAGTTGTACAGTACATTTCACTTCTCTTGAACAACATTGGAGTCGTCAATAAAGAGGAACCACTGCATGGATATCTGCTTGTCTTTCGCACAAACTTTCCAGATCTGTGCCACGATCCAGACCCAGATCAACGGGGTCACATGAAAATGGTCGATGCCATAACATAAGAAATAAAATAGAATAAGATCACTTCGGCACTTGTATGGTCAGAGGTCAGTAGACATGGGTATCCTTTAAAAATACTTTTTAAGGTCCACGTGGAAAAACAGTTTTATTTTTTTGATACAAGCGCCCCATATATTCGAGGAGCAACTTGACCTGTGACGGTATGGTTGACAGCTGTATTTTGGCCCTTCTCGGTTACTATAGTTTGTTACAATCCGAAAATAGACTTAGGAATTGACCTTTAAACAGAATGGGATAGAAAACTGATCAAGTCTTTGTCTGCTGTCCATGTGATTGTGAGGGATCAGTCCATATTACGAAGTGTCCCACACACCCCAACCAGGATAAACCAGAAGAGAAATTGTCTTCAATAAAGACGGTCACACAATTTCATTCTCGGGTTCGTTTGTTCTTTTTTATATACATGTGGCTTTTATAGATTTGTCCAAACCCGGCGCACGACAGATCTTTTGCAAACACAACATGGTAGAAGAAACATTGGCTAGTCGGCGAGATTGGGCAGATTGTTGACGAAAGCTACCACACGACATTCAATTTTTTTTTTTGTTTTGTTTTGCTGTTGTTGTTTTGAGATTTGTCTGACGAAGAATAATTATTGTTTGTTGTGCTTGAATCTTGGTTAACCAAAGAATGAGTATTTTTCAGGGTATCTTTTGTAGATCTGCCCCGCACCCTGCTTAAAACAACACTATTTCACTGTTTGGCTAGTCGACATTTTATTTAAGACAATTGTATCCCACTTCTGCATACTACTTCAACACATTTCTGAAATAGCATTAAATGAATACAGATGTATTTTTTGGATGAGAAAAATGCCCGAAAATTAGTGCAGTCATGAAACTCAAATAAAAAAAGAAAGAAAAGAAAAGATGTGATCTCGTGACGTAAAAAAAAAATAACTCAACCTTAGGCAAAAACTGAATCACTTTGAGGTACTTCATCCATCCTTTGGTAATTAAACGATAAATGTCGGTAAAGAAAGAAAAATATTTATTGAACGACTCAAAAAAAAAAAAAAAGAAGCTTTTCGTCCTTTTCGCTTTCCTGTTTGCCACTGTCTGCTTCTTGTCGAGCGTGAACCTCTTCCCCAGGGTAGCGGCTTATCATGACTCACACATACTTGCTATCGACACGATATTACCGCCAGTTAGCCTTTCACACCAGCTTATCGTATGATAGCTATTTTAAAAAATTACCAACACCCGATTATTTACAATAAGATGATTGGGAATTCGGTCTTAATAATACTTTGTTTAAAAAAGGCAGACTCCAGAATTCTCATTACGAGTACATAATATACTTGACTCATTTTCGCGGGTGAAAAAAAAAGAGAGTTTTATTTATAAAAGAAATAATGAACTCGTTAGGTTTCCGTTGTAACAGCTATCCATGATGATATTGATGGATTTAGGACGGAGTGAGGGATTCTAATATGCATTTCATAGATACAGTCATATCTCCCCCATTCTGTGGTATTTGCGTTTCCAATAAACTTTTTTTTTTATTTTGATCATCAAAATTCTCGATATAACGGAGATAACTATAAAATGCTAATTAGAAACCTTCGCTGATAAAAGCACCAATTTACTCCTAAACTGCTGATACAATTTCATAGTTATCTTTGATGTACTGAGCATCCAGATGATTTTAAAATGACGTTCAACGCAAATACAGATCCCACAAAATAAGAATTCAATTACAGATTGGACGGAGAATTGCTTTATTTTATAAGTTACAGCATTTTAAGTGTATTGTTCTAATAGAAATATCGACACGATATGCGTTTTGTTTTGTTTCTGGGTTACTATGTGAATTTTCGTAATATACGAGTCAGCCCATGAATTAAGAGGATGCTCGTAACAGTAATCCATATTGATTCTATTTAGAAAGGAATGAAAGATTCTAATTCGCTTTAATGATATATCAACATTCATTTGTTATTTAATGTCAAAGTCATTCTGGTAGAACAATAGTAGTACTATTTAGTTGCTTTGAAGAATTCCTGCTTTTTTTATCTGAGAGATCAGATTTCCATATAATCGACAACCAGTCAATAGCATTTCGTAATATACCTTATGCCTTGCCAATAAGTAAGTTGACATCCCTTTCAGTCGATGAGATATTGCTGTCAAGATATGTGAACTGGTCAATTAATTTTAGAGGCTTGCCACCAAGTGTGAAGATTGTGCCTTCTTGTTTAAGTCACATGAACTCTGTTTAATCTGCGTTCACGCAAAAGCCAATGCCTCTTGGTCTTTGCTCGAGGCTATGCAGCAGAGATTCGGCTTCGGTAGGTGTATTTGCGAGAATCACTAGATCATCTATGTTGTCTGCATCTGTCATATTTTCTGCTGAATATCATCTGCTTCTTGTCTGTTTTAATGTGAAATCATTTTCTTTCATTTAGATCTATTGACATTCCTAGTTTGTAATTTAGGTATATTATAAACAGATATGGTACAAATGTATCTCTATGTAAGACTCTAGTGACAATGTAAAAAAAAAACGCGATTTCTTCCGAGCTGTATCGGTGTCAATATTACTGTATGGTTCCATCACATAGACTCGCACGAAATTCAAAGAGAAAAGTTTCATTAGTGCTACACAAAAATGCTACGAGCTGTTTTAAATAAATCCTGGAAGTAGCACCCCACAAAATAACAGCTGTATGGCTACTTACCTCACATTTCACAAAACATCCAAGTAAGACAAACAACACATGCTTGGTACTAGTGGAGAAGTAAAGACGAACTCATAAGAGATGTGGACACTTGCACATGATCACACCAGTGTTGACTGACCAGTAAAGACATTGAATATATTAGCTGTGGGGGACACCAGGTGAAGTCTTGAGGACCTGGTTTGAGCGATGATTAATTGGGACGAATGGAGAGATAGAGTCAAGGAATTTTGTGCTATCAGCACGACTTGATTATGATGATGATGATAAAAACAAGCTCCTTATATATATATATATATATATATACACACACACACACATATATATATATATATATGTGTGTGTGTGTGTGTGTGTGTGTAATCCAACTACTTGGATCAGATGAAATAATCTTTGTACTTTTTTGGTTTCTTCTATTTAATGATATATCAACCTTTGTGGGTTATTTTTGAAGAACAACACTGTTACTATTTAACCTATAGCTGTGGGTTATAAGGGGTTCATACTTTTCTAAGGGTATCAGTCCGAAAGTGGACGTAAGAGCGTGACTCATTTACTTCGAGACCGCAGTCCAACACTTTCGCCATTATGCCCCATGGCATAAAGTTGTTGATGATATTTGTCTAGGGAAACCCGAAGGCTCCCTTTTCAATAGCTACTGCACCGAGGTGTAGAGGAAGGCGCTACTCTATTCCCTGGATTGCTCCACTTTCCCCTTGATCCTAACCTTATAATGCTAAGTGTTAAGCAAGTCGGCGTCAAGTACTATTTTTTGAATTTTTGGTATGACTCGATCTGGGATTGAACCCTGGTCTCCTGAACCATTGGCGAACACTTTACTCCTTAGGCCAATGACCCATGGTATTTTTGAGGAAAAATTATTACTTTCACTTGGATTGCTCGCCAAAAGTTCGTAAAAAGACGAATCTTGAAGTTTCTGAATATCTTTGTAAAATACTTTAATAATTATATTTAGTCTGTCTGTCTGTCTGTCTGTCTGTCTCTCTCTCTCTCTCTCTCTCTCTCTCTCTCTCTCTGTGTGTGGTTTGACATATTTATAAAGAAATAGTACTCGATATGGGAAACAGAGTATATGTTGAGCAGTGTTTTAATCGTGTAGACACAGAGTCAACGCCGCTTGGTGAGCATTACATTCTTGTGATCATCTGATCATTATATATATATATATAAACGGGAGGAGAATTTTTATATAGATAAATCTATATTATAATTATCTGACTTTTGTATAGTTGCATGTTGCTGTACCGAGCAAAAACTGGCTCATCATAACGCGATTTTTTTCTTAGCGCAAGAGCGTTAAGATGCTCCAAGAGTATGTTTCAAATTCAATTTGCAGCTTAATAATAATAATAATAGGGTAGTGTCTCCGTTCGCACTTACCTCGATCATAATAATTTACCAAGAGAGATAACTATTAATGATAATTAAAGAGTACTTTCCGTTATCTATTCATTTTCACTTAATATATGAATATAAAACACATTATGCGACTTTATATATATAATGAATATTCACGCAACATCGTCTTACAATAGAGAAATGAGAAATTTCCTTTTTATGTGAACATGAGACATCATTAGCTGTTTGCATGCCATTTTTCTAAACACACACACACACTGTCTAGAATATGCATTCCCTGCAGAGGGGTAAGATTACCAGAAAGCAAAAGTGTCGTGAATATGACACTAAATTGCTTCCGAAGGTAAGGCTCAAGATCTGGAGTTCTGTACAGTCACCCTTTCGTTGCCATTACTCCCGGATCCACTTTGATCCGGAGTGGAAGTCCTTGTTAAGGTCTCATCTATGGGTCAAATAGATATGTTCGAGATGATTTTAAGGTGATTTTGAAATATTTTGAAACCCTTAAATGGTATATCATTTTGGAGTATATTGATACTCTCAAAAAATGGCAACAAAGTATGAAATGTTCATCTGTTTAAAATGATAGTGAAGACACATTTTTGTACTGTATATAACCGGAAACCATTATTATTAAAATGACTTCGGCATAAAATAACCCTGCAAGGGTCAACATGCCAACCAACCAACCAACCAACCAATAAACCAACAAACAAACACACACACACACACACACACACACACACACACACACACACAAATACACACATAATAACTGAAAAAAATTACCAACTTCCGCGTTCTTGCATTAACACAGAAAAACATTATTTGGACTTGATTTGTAAAACACAATCCAAATGAGCGGTTTACAAACTTTTCAACACAAGAGTGTCATCGTACATTTTACATAGGTGAGCCCCCGGAGCAAAATGACTAAAATGTTAGACTGCACCCTCGAAGTAAATGAATTCAAACTAACACTCTTCGGAAAGGTACTAAATCCCCCTAATCCCCTCCCCAGCTTTGGGTTAAACAATATCACGGCTATTCTTCTACCAGGATTGCTTCGGTATTAGATAACCTATGAAGATTGATATGTCATTGAACAAAGAAGTCAAACTTTTTACGTATTTTTGCCAAATGAAGAGAAATTCAATGTTAAACGAATGATATTGTATACAGACGGAGAATTAAAGAGCAAAACCCTAAACAGGCGTTTCAATTTACTTAAAATTAAATTTACAAGTAATAAAACAGGAATACAGAAAATAATTACATCTACTGACCAATGCGTGCATAGGTTCCATAATAAGAAAAGTGTACTTAGAAACCCCAGACACATATTGTACGTAGGTTAAATCAATGTCATCCTCTAACCTTATGCCAGTCTAGGTTGATCTCAGCAAATAAGAAATATTAAAATATGTATGTACTCAAATCCTCTGCAACCGGCTGTATGTGACATAAGGTAGATATTTTGAGTAGAATAAAGCTGCTTTGAAATCAGTTTTCCTTCTCCTAAATTGGTTGCCTTATTAACAAGGTCAAAGAACTCGGTCTGACCAACAATTCACCCATAATTGGGCAAGAACAAACGGATTCATGACTTTCCAAAGGGCATTACCACGAAGTGAAATGCAAACAGCTTCGTTCAGCATTTGAACTTGGATCGCCGATTCCATTTCCTAAGACGATAACCATTATGTTGAGCGCGCCTCCTACAAAAGTAGGAGAAGGTTTTGCAAGTACGTCCCACTAGCTAATTCGTGAGTGACGTCAGTTTGATATAAAGGACAAAATAACTCGTCTTAGCAAGTCACTGGTGGTGTCACGGACGAAATAACTCGTCCTTCCAATTCGTCTAGTGCGCTACACATTTTGCAAAGACTAAAGGTTGCAGTAATCGTAGTTGTGTACCACAATCCCTGAGTTCTCCACTACCACGGCCTTGTGCTAGACTAAACTAAAATAGTGACTTCATTCTTAAGAATGCACCTCACCGTGTTTTATTGGTCCAGCTATGAAATGACCTTGAAATGCTATTTACCAAAATGTTTCATTTATTTATTTAAATCTTTATCAGTATATTCTACGGGAACAAACGCTTTATCGTTACCACAAATAAAATAATTGTGTTCCTTAAAACGGATGGCAATATCGTTAGTGATTTAAAAAACATGTATAATGGATAGCCATTAACTTGTGCACGTTGCCAAGTGTATTTTTTAATGTTTTAAATCCTGTGTCTAGTTTTTTCTCGTAAAAACATTGATGAAAACCGAAAATCTTCATTGTGTGTTGAAAATATTTATTTTCAGACAAATCAACTAATATGTACAACAGAATATCACACACACACACACACACACACACACACACACACACATATATATATATATATGTGTGTGTGTGTGTGTGTGTGTGTCAATCGTATTCAATGACAACCAACTAAAGGGATTTGTTTATATTGTGTAGGATCAGCAACACATTTTGGATAATCTGATCACAGAAGAATGGGGCACCAATATGCCACATATTTTTCGAACAGCACTTCTCAAGTTCTGAATTTAGAATTTTTATTTTTCCGATACCAGCTGAGAGCTGAGGTGACTTGCTGTCACTCGGAGATCAGTGAAAACCATTATTCGTATAAAAAAAAACCTTAGAAAGAGTAAAATAATAAACTATTTTTAGAAAAGTGAGTTAAAAATTTCTCAAAACTTTTCATTGACTTAGAATTAAAAATTTCAAAATTGTAACCTCGCATTACTACTACTGTTACTCTAAGTTTCACGTATCACCTGTATCTTGATCATGAAACTCAGAATAACCAGATGAGTATCCGGAGTTGTCATTTTAAAATTTTATATATATATATATATATATATATAATAGAGTCCAACTGTTCAGTTAAAGATATCGGACAGGTGATTTGTGTATAGTTGCGAAAGTTTGTGTAGAACCAGCCACACTTCTTTGATAAGCTGATAACAGAAGAAAGATGCACTGAAGTGCCACAGATTTTCCTGAACAACATTCCTCAGATTTTGATTTCATAGTTTTTTCTTCCCCTAGACCAGTCGCCCCACCAAAGCTCGAAAGCCCAGTCTACTCTTCTATTTTACCAATATATATATATATATATATATTGTTGGAACGAGGCACAATTGGTTGCGTGTTCAAAATCTATTTCACCTCCATCATATATGTGTGTGTGTGTTCGTGTAATAATTTAATATTTTGATAATTTTAACGAGTACAAAATAAAAACATTGATCTATACATAAGGCACGATATTATACAAATATTAACTTGTTGTAATAATACTAAAATAAATGTGTAAAGTTCTGTGACAATAAAATGACGATTTGGGTCATACGATCGATCGATGAGATCTATTATTAACATGTTGTGAAACATTCGAATAAAGTTAAAAACCTTTAAACCGATGGAAAGATACCGTGAGTCAACTCAGTTTAATTGACAAACGATGACCCTCCCAAGATCAATTTGAGAATTTAGCTGTAATTTAATAATCTCAGACAGGTGACGTGGGTGTGGTTCTAGAAGTTTAGAAATTAGGAATAAACTAATCAGTTGCCGAGGACTGTTCGAAGGAACCATTTGATTTCCACTATGCTCGTCACTCCCGCAAAGGTCACGTGGTTAAAATAGATCTGCCGTAAGAAATAAAAATGTGCACATAAGAATTGTGTCCGCGTTGTTTGTGATCCCAGGCAAGAAGAAATAAGACAGTTGGGGTTACAGCAACGAACAAGACTTCGAGAGAAGACACAGACAAGCGACAAGGAACGATAAAAACAACAAAGATGGTGACCGACGATAAAAGACAGACAAGGGGATATACAAAAGACAAAAAGCACTGAATAAAATAGAAGATATATCCGAGTAAGAATAAAAGGCGACATAACACTTGCAGTAGACGAGCTATCTCGTCAGGGTCGCTAAACTTATGACTTGTTAAGATGAATATTCTCGCTGGTTGCTTTGACTGACGACGGGCTAAAAAGAGTTATCGCATCTATTGCTCTTAGATAAGTTGTATTAGACTGACGACTTTGTGAAACAAATTCATATCTAAATAATTTGACGCTAAACTTTTCAGTTACTAAGAGGAAATAGCTCGTCCAAACTTATACTGTACCTAGCATTCGAGTGACATCTCGTTAAGACGAGTTATCTCGTCCACTGCGATTAAAACGAGTTATCGAGTTTGTGTTACTCACGACTTGTTAGTTTACCATACTCGAGAGTCTCAAAGCTGGAAAGGTTTGAAATTGTTACTTGATCCCAAATAACAAAAGTCGTCGACAAACATGTTTTTCGCAAAAAAAACCACTCACTTTTATTTCAGATATTACAAGTTCTCTTTTGACCAGTCTCACAAAAAAGGAAGACGTAGTGCAGTTTATGCCTTGACAATGGAGAGAAGTTACCCTTTCATTCATAAAAAGTGGGGGGATTTCTCTTAAGCACCGAATTATACGAGTTAACTAGTCAGCTGTGTGTCCCAACAAATTTTTGGACTGACTAAATTTTTCAAATTCCATGTAACAAACAACCAAATTTCCGGTTATGGCTGATTGCCGAGGATGTTAGTCGAGGTCATTACAGAGTACCAGGACGATTTATCTCATCTGTGAGACATTCATATCACTAAACTGATGATTTATCTCGTCCGTTGTACAAAACTGAAGTCTGCTTAAAACAAGCCGACTCATCCGTTACACGCAACCGATGGTTTACCGAAACAAATTATCTTGTCTGTTGCATTAAAAATGGCGACTCGCTAAGATAAGTTATCTCGTCGGTGGCAGCGAACAGGTTAAAACTACTGTTTAGAGTACAACCGGACTAGATTTGACATAACTGCAAATAATTATCCAGTTATTCGCCAGGAATTAACCTTGCACACGCAAATCTATTACGTCCTATTCCTTATCAAAGTGTTGTATCATTTACGAATAAAAAATAAATAAAACAAAATAAAACAAAATAACATGTCTGTACATTCACACAAAAAGACTTCTGTCCGCCTCCGTTTAAGAATCAGTAAACGAGTCGCCATTTTCTTCCACTTCATAATTTAATCAGTTATCATCCTTGGTCTGTCAAGTGAATAATATTCCTCAAAAATAGAACATTTTTATGTAAGCATATTTACACACATTCGGCTCAAGGTCGTAAGGAAAGAGAGAAGAGATGCTGGTCATCATTGTTCTAACTTCCTCTCAACAAGATACATTCATGACCCATTCACACTTCATAATAATTATAACTCATCATTCCCACCCACACTCTAGGCATTATGTTATGTTGAAGAATCTAACGATACTGACTCGTGGATCGAACACGGATCTCCAGCCAACAAACACAAGCGTTGAAATAGATTGTGCTACTGGAGTTCACGTGACTAGAAATGGTGAATATATAAATAGGTCAGACAGAGGTCTGACGAGAGTTGCACGTATGCAAAATAGAAATGAAATGTAACATTACAAGTTAGTATTGTTTAGCATTCCATACTCAGTAGTCGACATTGTACTAGAATGAAGAGATTTTAAGTATCGGCCAAAATTACCCCCCTCACGGAACATTATAAAACATTATATACGCAATATTGAAAAGAACAAAAACCAAAAACAATAATATTTATGTATAATTGGATGATTATTGGTGAGGCAACTAGTCTAGGAGAAGGAAAACTCTGAATTCAAACCTATTAAACTCCGCTTAAAAATTGACCTTGTGTCATATCCTGCCCGAGCGGAGGGGTTGGTAAATATGGTATAATTGGATGAGATAAGTTCATATGAAACATGATGGAGTTTAGATTTAAAGAAAAACATCAATGGTGTTTAGTGGTTATTTTGACAGGGTGTGTTACCGAGCTGGACGTACAACTCTGGCTAAAAGAAGACTTTTCCAAAGTATTGCAATAGCAAAGCCCTTTCCAGTGTATTCTTTTAGTAAGATCCTTCCTAATGCATTCTGAGAATTAATTTTTATTTATTGCGGGTTTGTTTTTTTTCCTCATCTTGGTACTTTTTGTGTTGTTTCTTTTTTCACTACATTTCGCCCAAATTTCACCTCTGGCCTTCTTCAGGTAATTTTTACCGCGACCTCGGATAGGATTGCTGAGTCTGGTAACCGTATTTACTGCCTTCCATAGTTGTTGTCTATCGCACCACGTTTTTGATCAAGTAAACCTCTGGCAGGCTTGGGTAGGATTTGAAACTGCTATCTTCTGACAATGTTCACCTGAAACCGTAGAGACTCAACGCCTCTATCCGCTGCGCCACGGGCCCCGAAGGGCGAACAAGGATGGATTTTTTGGTCTTATAAATCCTTATCTGTTCTTCCAGAATCGGGTCGGTACCGAATTTTTGTACTTGTCTTTAATTGGAATCATTTTGAGATGAGGTTTCTTAATCTGAGAATTAATTTTTATTTATTGCGGACTTTTTTTGTCCTCATCTTGGTAGTTTTTGTGTTGTTTCTTCTTTCACTACGTTTCGGCCAAATTTCACCTCTGGCCTTCTTCGGGTGATTTTTACCGCGACCTCGGATAGGAATGCTGAGTCTTGTAACCGTATCCCCAGTAATTACTGCCTTCCATAGTTGTTGTCTAAAACCTTCCCGATTCATTTCGGTTATAAAACACTTCACAATGCATTACAATAATAAAGCCCTTCCCAATGCATTCTTTTCGTAAAACACTTCACAATGAAATCCTATAGTAAAACCCTTTCAAATGCACTCCGCTGGTAAAACCTTTCCCAATGCATTTCTATTGTAAAAAAAACTTCACAATAAATTTATATAGTAAAACCTTTAAAATCCACTACTATAGTAAAACCTTTTTTCCAATGAATTTCTATAGTAAAGTACTTCACAATGAAATCCTATAGTAAAACCTATTCAAATGCACTCCCACAATATAACCTTTTCTCAATGCATTTCTATAGTAAAACACTTCACAATATAATTCTATTGTAAAACTCTTCCAAATGCACTCCTATAGTAAAACTTTTCTCGACGCATTCCTATAGTGAAGCCGTTTTCAGTGAATTTATATATTAAAACCCTTTCCAATGCATTCTCATGGTAAAATCCTTTCGAGTGCATTCTTATTAAAAATCTTTCCCAGGATATTCCTAGAGTATAAGTTTTTCCAATGCATTTCTATAGAGAAACCCCTTTTAATGCATTTCAATCATAAAACTATTTCCAGCCATGGCTACAGTAAAAGAATGTGATGATTATTACTACAAAGTCAGCTACCGTGCCAGCTCTACTACTCTAGCTTAAGTTTTACTCAATATCTTTTGTATAGAAAAATAAATAGTTTAGGCAGCCAAATAATATTTTATAGTAATAACAGCGATAGTAACGTCATTGGAGGTGCCTGTGTTGTAATGGTTATTGTCGTAGGAAATGGACACGGTGACACGAGTTCAAATCCTGGCCGAAACTGATTGCATTTCACATAGCACTAATACCCTTGGGAAAGGTATGAATCCAATTATTCTCCCTCCAGCTATGGGTAAATAGTAGGGCAGACTAGGTTCTTCAGTCTTGGTGAGGCAACTAGTCTAGGAGAAGGCAAACTCTGAATTCAAACCTGTTAAACTTCGCTTAAAAATTGACCTTGTGTCATATCCTGCCCGAGCGGAGAGGTCGGTAAATATGGATAGTAACGTCATTGTTCGGAAAATTTTCTTATTTTTTTATCGCTTCAATTTATATGAATAAACTAGTAAAGGCTCTTTTCATTTCGTGTGTGGACTAATGTGTTGAATGTGGCTTGTCATTCACAATCAAGTGACCTCTTCTGAGATGCATTACTTACCATCTCACAGCGCTCTGCTTCAATGGGTGCATTATTTGTGCATAGGGGAATTCAATGACACATCTTTCGTATGCTTTCATATTAGATACCATTTACCAATACTGCCGCAGAACTGCTAATAAAACAAAAAAATATGAGTTCTTAGCCAGAAGGTTCAACCGCTACTGCGATACAAACAACATCCACTTTTGACAACATGATAAAATAGGAGAGGTTGTTTTCAGTGTAAATTTTTACAAGGACCTTGTTCATCTGTAACAAAAACACATAGTCAGTGGTGATAGTTATGTGGAAAAAAGTGTTTTGTTGCTATAAACGTGCTCTGTCCAACGATGTTATTGTACTCGCTGTATCTTTTCCGTGGAAATAAATTGGAGGCATTTCTTTTGGAACGTCCCTCGTAAATCCATCCTTTTCCTTGGTGATAAAGGATTTGTTTAATTCCGTAATTAGTTTGATATTTTGGATTCAATGAGTGCAAATTAATCAGCTATTATATCGTTGCCTATATTAAATGTATTTGTTGGTTCTACGTAATAGGTTATTCAATCCCGATATCAGTTTTTTCTTTATTTTTTGCAAGCAATTATATGGTTTCAAGGATCAATTCTGATTTAATTATGATCATTTGTTAACAAAAACAGCTTTAAATAAAGATTGAATACAAATAATTTGCAAACAATTACAGGATTTTAATATTCATTAATATTCATAATATTCATTTTGATATTCATTAATATTCATAATAATAATCGCAGTGGAAGAAACGAGACCAACCAGATCAGAACATTTTTAAGATCAGATAGAATACTTTGAAGAGTCTGTCACTCAGACTTCAGTTAAAAAAAGAAAAAAAAACCACAACACCAGTTTAAACAGGTGAGAAAAACTCGCATATAATTATAATAATAATAATAACAACAACAACAAAATCGTCAGAAAAGATTAACCACCTAATGTACATGGATGATATCAAACTGTTTGCCAAAAGCAAAAAAGAATTGGAAACCCGAATATAGGCAGTAGGAATATACAGTTAGGATATAGGGATGGAATTTGAAAAATGTGCCAGAGTAATAATGTGAAGAGGGAAACGACATATGACGGAGGGAATAGAACTACCAAATCAAGAAATAATCAAAACACTCGGAGAAAAAGAAAATTACAAATACTTGGAAATACTGGAAGCAAACACCATCAAACAACTGGAGATCAAAGAAAAAATAAAAAAGGGTATCACATGAGAAAAGGAAAACTTTTCGAAACCAAACTATATAGCAGTAGACTCATCAAAAGGATAAACACCTGGGCTGTCCCCTTCGTAAAATACTCGGAACTATTCCAGAAGTGGACAAGAGAAGAACTTCAAAGAATGGACCAGAGAAAAGAAAATTCATGACAATGCATATGGCCTCACATCTCAGAGATGTCATAGACAGACAATATGTGTTAAGAAAAGAATGAGGAACAGGACTCACCAGCAGAGAATATATGTCGATACATCGATAGGATGATTTGAAGACTACATAAAAAAGAGCGAAGAAAGTCTTAAAAAAAGCGACTATAAAACAGTACTAACAATACATGGATCAACAGAACAACAATAAGTAGAAAACAAAAATGTAAGAAAAACAAATGTATAGATATTTTAAGTGACAAGCAAAAGAAATCTCACACGGGAAGACTAAGAAGAGGAAACCTTAAGAGAGAAACTAAATCTCTTTTAATAGCAGCGTAAAAAACGCCATAAGGACCAACTACGGTAAAGCAAAAATAGATAAAACGCAACAAAATAGCAAATATAGGTTGTGTGGTGATGGAGACAAAACGATCAATTATATAATAAGCGAATGCAGTGAATTAGCGCAAAAAGAGTATAAGACTAGAAACGACAGGTTAGGGAAGTGATCTAACGGGAATCGTGCAAGAAATTTGAATTTGTCCATATGAAAAAGTGCACAACCCAGAACCCGTCCTGATGAATTAGACGTACAAAATTCTTTGGGATTTCAAGATAAAAACAGATTACCTAATCTCGGCCCAACGAACAGATCGAGTAATACACTCATGCACACACACACACACACACACATGCGCGTATGCACACACACACACACACACACACGTACACACACACACACACATGCATACACATATATATATATTTATATATATAAGTTACACCTGGTGAGAAAAACTCCCAAAGAGTAATAAGCACAAAAGTAGTTCAAGACAAAGCATGACTGGGGAGGAAAGATGATTCTCTGTGAATTGTGTGAAAGATTAAAATTTGACCATACTACCAAATAGTATATGCACAAACAATAATCTGATACCTATTGTTGTAGGTACACTTGCAACAGTCCTAAAAAGCTTGGGAAAAAGACTGCTGAAAATTGAAATTTGAGGAAGAATCGAGACCATCCAGCTTTGTTGAGATCGGCTAACATACTCAGAGGAGTCGTAAAGACTTGAGACTACTTGCAGTCACTCAGACTCCAGTGATAGACAACCAATTTAAACACACAAAAGCTAAAAAAAAAAAAAAAAGCTCTGGAGCATGTGGGTGATAGTAATACCAATTGTAAATGGCGCCCTTGGAACAGTCCTCAAAGGCTTGGAAGATTTGAAAATCAGAGGACGAGTCGAGACCATCCAAATTACAACATTATTAAGATCGGTCAGAATTCTGAGAAGAGTTCTGGAAACATGAGGAAACTTGCTGTCGCGCAGACCTCAGTGAAAAACCATCAGCTTATGCTCGCATGAAAAACTCGCAATAATAATAATAATAATAACTAGGGATCAAAGGAAGAATTTCGACCATCCTAAACACAGCACAGCAAAAATCGACTAAGATACTGAGAAAAGTTTTGGAGACTTGAGGAAACTTGCTGTCACTCACTTCAGCGAAAAAAAAATAAAACAATTGTGAAAAACTCACAAGGAGCGAAATAATAGAGAAATCAAAATAATCCTATGTGTCTCTATAGTGAGCTTTTGAGTAAAGGTTTGTAATAAACCAAAATGCCTTTGATATAACCATTTTATATAGAACAATGAAATTAATTATATAGTAGAATCAGAGATAGTCTTTAGATAATTACATCAAATAAGCTTTGGGGTAAGTTTGGGGGCAAAGATCTTTGGAATGATGATACTTTTGATACACCCTCATAACTCATAGGAAATATTTTGAATCTTTTCGTTAGGACAACAGTATTCACAAACGGATACACTTTGGAATTTTGTACTACTTCAACAGTGAATAGTGGGGCGGTAGGCACCAAATACCAGTTTCCGCCGAATTTCTCAAAATAAACAAGATTGTGCCGAATCAGCACCAATAACAATCTGACTATTTGGGATGATCTTCTGTAGTAAGCAAAAATTCCTTGTTGCTTGATCCATCTTTAGACGCCCTTGGCCATTAGCAACATTCACAGCGGTGATTAAGTGCGAATGCCTTTCTCCACGAAATGTGACTGCAAATGTCTTTTAAATTGTAATGATATAAACGAGAACGAGGAAGAAATAATGCGTGAATAAAGAAAGTTAAGCGTGTTTCAAGTACCGTAACTGTAGTAGCGAGTTCGATCCGAACGGGGAAAATCAACTCATCCGCCGCACTAATCTCAGTTTAGAAAATATCATTAACGGTCAATAATTGAAGTTCGAGCTCAGAAAAAAAAATGGCTGAATGAATAACTGACAGATATTTGGCTAACATGGACATTTCATTTATTCATGAATGAACTTTTTTAATTTTCAGAAAATACTCCACCTTTTTTCATACCTATTTGCTTGCCTCAATATTTTTATCTTTATCTCTTTTAAATTGATTGTTAGTAACTCACAAGCTAAACACACTAAAAATAACGAATGTTATGCTAAATAACTTAGTAATAAACAATATATTTTTAAAAAGACAGACAAAGGCTTTTTTAAAAGATATAGAAAATAGCAATTATAACTATTGATGAGAAGTATTTTCTGAAATTTGTTTTAAAAAGTCTATTTATAAATACATGAAATTTCCGTTCGGCCAAATTTCTGTCGGTAAAATTTCTGTCCACAAAAACTGGCTCATTGGCCTAGTAGGTAGAGTGTTCGCCAATAGTCCGGGAGAGTTAGGTTCAATCCCAGGTCGAGTCATACTAAAGACTTTTAAAACGGCACTTGATACCTCCTTGCTTAACACTCAGCAATATAAGGTACGTATCAAGGGTAAAGTGGAGCAATCCAAAGAAAGGAGTAACGCCCTCCCCTACACCTCAGTGTAGTAACTATTGAAAAGGGAGCCTTCTGGGCGCCCGTGACTACGGTCGCCAACTTTACTACTTATATATACGCACGAATGCACGAACGCGCGTGCACACACACACACATGAATATATACACAGACATGACAGGGGATGTCCTCGTGGTGTAATGGTTAAAGCGATGGACTGCGGAACCGTAGTACGCTAGTTTGTACTCCAGTCGCGCTATTACGTTCACTTTCGGGCAAATACCCTTGGGAAAAGTATGAACCCCCTTATCCTCCTAGCTATGGGTTAAATAGTACCATTACTGTTCTTCTAGGAGAATAGCTTTGGCATTAAATAACCTACAAAGGTTGATATGCCATTAAACAAACAAACCAAACCAAACAAAACAGATATGACAGAAGTAAATAGACACCCATATACACTTAGATGTTTTGGCCCAGCGGTTAGAGTGTTCGCCAATGGCCCGGGAGACCTGGGTTCAATCCCAGGTCGAGTCATACCAAAGACTTTAAAAATGGAACTTGATACCACCTTGCTTAACACTCAGCATTATAAGGTACGGTTCAAGGGTAAAGTGGAGCAATCCAGGGAATGGAGTAGCGCCCTCCCCTACACCTTGGTGTAGTAGCTATCGAAAAGAGCCTTCGGGTCACCCTCGACTATGGTCGCTAACTTTACTTACTTTACTAATACTTAGTTGACATACCCTTTTTGTTTCTTAATACAAAGGCTCCTTTAGGCGTGCTTGATAATGTTTGGACGAAGTAGTGGTTTCTAATTGCAGCCCCGCCATAGTAGCCAAGTTTGTGAAGATACAAGACGCAGAGTTCTATCAGAGGGCCCTGGACGGCCTAAGCGAGATGCTGTACATTCCTCAACCTCCCTATTAAATTTTACAATCACCCTATTAACCGTAGAAAGTTGGATTGAGAGGTTTTCTGATATTTTGCGGTCCGCCTTAATATTAACCTACAATATGAGCTCGATGAAAGTCGGTAAATTCTAACGCTCTTGGTCCGTGGCATGATGCAGTAATTATATATGAAATCAGAAATAGAAAAACTAGGTATAAACAGCAGTTGAAAGAAGTCATATTCATTTTAGACATAAAATTAAAATCAAAATGTACATTGTGGGGGTCTCTATTTACTTCTGTCATGTCTGTATATATATATATATATATATATACAAAATGTCTGGAACGTCACAGTAGTCTAACTGTATGTTTGCTTAGGACTGGTATGGACGGAGTTGTTTGACTGTCTCTTCTAGATTTGTCACTCAAAAATGGCTACAAAAGGCCATTCACGTCAATATTTTCCTCGTGGCTATTAGTTCTACCGTTTTATATATTTGAGACAGCGTTGTAAGGTGATAGGAGTATGATGTCAGCAGTCAGCGACCACGCCTCCTGACATTTGTGCCGGGTGTTTGTGTTTGTTTACAATGACACCTTGGCCTCAGGAGGCTGTTTCCTCAGGTCTTTGCCGACTTGCAGAAGTTAGTTTGATTTGTGCTTGAGGCGTCCCAAAAGAGGAATACTGACGGGGTCGCGTATTTCTGCACCTGCCGCAAATGAGTCTAGATTCATGCGCGGCCCATACCATAAAACGGTCTTGAGCCATATTCTAACCCAGTGGGATATCAGATAAATTGTGTCAGTCGTGGTAGTATTAGCTGAAAAATAGTTACATAATTACCCAACAAATAAGCGCCCTGTCGGCGCGTCTTAAATTACACTGTCTTCTTCTGAAGAATAAACCCCCTTAAAAAAGGGGGTACCAGGGGTATGAAACTCTACAGAATCCGATGGTGAGGCTCCAGTTCTGAAATTTTGAAGGGGTGGGCAGTGCCTCTTTATTGCCATTACTCCTTGGTTTACTCTGAACAGGAGTGGTAGAACCTAGCTATGAGTGAAATAGATCTATTTAAAGAATATTCATATTCTATAAGAATACTTGATGTCATATAACAGTAAATTATTCGTATTAAGCATTGGCCTAGTGGGTAGAGTGTTCGATCATGGTCCGGGAGACCGGGCTTCAATCCCAGATCGCGTCATACCATAGACATTTAAAATGGTACTTGATACCTCCTTGCTTAACACTCAGCAATATAATGTACGTATCAAGGGTAAAGTGGAGCAATCCAGGGAAAGGAGTAGCGCCCTTCTCTATACCTCGGTGTAGTAGCTATTGAAATGGGAGCCTTCTGGTCACCCTCGACTGCGATCGCCAACAACAAGCATAGTTACTTGAAGCTACCTGGTGCCTTCAATAAGTTTCCAGACTTTTTTTTTTTTTTGTACAGGCATTTAAAATTGTCGTAGACGCTTGGAAATTCAGCATGTTATTGCTATACATCTTATGACATGACTGGCCAATTTTTATGATTTCACGTTCAAATGAACAGCTAC